>CM038793.1:99686848-100127935 GCA_021764765.1 Vicia sativa
CGCGTATGATTTAGCCGAGAAACCATTAAGATATTTTATTGTTCTCATTTTAATTTCGATCGTAATTTGTGTTTGAACGGTATTCGAGGGTAGTTTCGATGAATGGTTTTATGATTGACCGCGTTACTCGCGTGTAAATCTAACCGAGAAAACATGTTGGGACACCGCAAGTTACGTTATTAGCATTGAAGTATAAATCGGTTGATGTTCGGATTTAGTTCTGATGAAGGTTTAATGATGATTCCGCGTTTATTCGCGTGTACATCCAACCGAGGAACTTTGAGGGCAATGTATCGTTTATTTTGAGCAAATTTATGTAGAAAGGCATTTTTATTTCAAGTAAAGTTGAATGAGTAGTGGCTGCCCGGATTATAATCGCTTGTCTTGGTTGGTTTAGAAATCAATTCTCCATGTTATTACTTTGTAAATAATATCTTGTTCATGTTTTTTTTTGGTTTCGATTACAATTGGTTTCTTATCCATGGGCATTCATTTAATTGCATTTCGATTTCATACTGTCTACTAACCATTTTTCGACTTAGTGCAATTTCATTTTATTTCTATTTCATCTCACACTCATGCTACTAATATGTTTTCTATTTGTGTAGACATTCAAGGATGTGGTTCAAACATACATTTTTTTTTACCGTTGCATTTATATACTTTTTTTTTTTACATATGCTGTTTATTTAATTTATGTTATTATTTAATCTTTAGCAATGTGTATCTAAAATATTTAGTATTTATTTTTTTTATACTGTAAATATATTTATACATATTATTTTTCTTTCTTGTGCTTAATATTGTAAATATATATTATATACATACTATTATTATTATTATACTTTATCTATTAATTCGTAAATAAGTTTGAATTTAATTATATTAATCTTCTTTTTGTTGCAATTTTAAACTTTTAATTCAATTTAATTTTTGGATATGTATGAACACAAGTATATTATTTAATTTCTTAGAATTAGTTCATATAATCTATTCTAATTCATAAAATAAAATACACTAATCGATATTTAAATTTCACCGCATTTAGTTTCTGTTGTATGCTTTTACATATTTAATTTATCATCTCTTCTTTAATTTAATTTATCCCCATTCGGAAAAATGTACCCCAATCCCCTCGTTGCGTTGTAATTAATTTACCGCTTTCTATTTTATTTTACCGTTTAATCCCCATTTATAATTCATGTATCCCTCTCCCAAAAAATAATTCTTGGAATAATTTAGTGCACATTTATTTTATTTAATTTAACTGTCACTTACACAAAACCAAAAAAACATTTTTAAACTAATAATTGTAAATCATTTTTAAACCCGTAAGTCGACAAAGCTACGAAGCGTCGCAATGACCACACATGCACACATGTACGCTTGATCATGGGCCTTCTTACAGTGAGCCTATTTCGATCAATTGTCCCAATTGGTCGTCTTAGTAGACTAGCCCACTTTGCTAGTACACATGTAATTTAATTATTTTATACTTAGGTTGGCCACCTTGTATGGGCTTTGTCGATTTTACTTGTGATTTACAATTATCTCGATCCTATTCTTTCTCCATTCACCGAGCATTTAAAACACTTTCAATAAAATTCGACCCAACGTCGAGTCTTCTTCTCAAACCTCGATCCAACGTCGAGTTATTTTCAAAAATGAATTTCCAAAACAAAAAAAACATGGTGCTATGGTATTTAAGTAAATCGTTAGAGGATATCCCGACGATTTAATTAAAATGTAAAGTATTTGGGCCATTAGAGGGTAACCCAATGACTTAAATACTTTATTCCATACACTTAATAAAAGTGAACTTTGTTTCACCTCACTCTTTTCATAATAAAGATTTTGGATGAGAGATGATCGGTTGACCTCAATCACCAATCTCGAGTATTGAATCGTTAGAGGATAGCCCAACGTTTTGGTACTTGTCATCCACAATTTAAAATCAATTCCAACACATTCAATATCTTTTGTGCGCTCTAAGCACCATTTACCTTTAAACCCCTTTTTAAGATTAGACATGATTCATTTATAAATGAGATGTTTCTTCCTCTATTCCCAAGGTTTTCGACTTCTCCACTTGAGTACTAGAGGTGTTCTCAAACCCTCCCTCATGTTAGTGCGTAGTCCTTTATTTCTTTATCACACCTTGTGGACGTTAGACGAGTCTTCTCCTTTAAAAATGACGACTTGTCTTTTCCTTTAAAATCAATCAACAAACAATCATTTTCTAGAAGAACTACGAAGTTTTGACTTTCCCATTGCACGAGGGAATACGTAGGCACGCGGCTTTGAAACCGTGTCAAACTCAAAAATAATAAAAACATTTCTTCTCCCTTTCTTTCTCATTTTTAAACTTAGAAGATCGTAAAATTTTCACACTAACACACAACCACACTTTGAACTAAATGGGTACCATCGAGTACGATGGATGTAAGGGGTGCTAATACCTTCCCCTTGCATAATCAACTCCCGAACCTATATCTCTTAATTTCGTAGACCGTCTTATCCTTTTCTTTGTGAGTTTTATCTATATTTTCCCGTTCTTTTTAGAACAAATAAAATTAGGTGGCGATTTCACTGTTTGTTTTAAAATTCATTTAAATGATTTTTGAAAAAAACGAGTTGCTTCAGTTGGCGACTTCACTGGGTACTTTTTCTCAAGCCAGTTAACCCTAGTTTAGTTCTTTGTGTGGTTGTGTGTTTATCGTTCTATTTTACTTTCTTCTTTGTACTTTATCTTATGTTTATGTTTCGGTTATTTATTTTTCTATGCTTCATTTATTATCTTGTTTATATATCCATTGTGTGGGAATTCTTGATGGGATTATTGATTCATAGATAAGCCCACTACCCAGGCTTCTAGGTAACCTTTTAGGAATAGAGGGGTTGCGTAACCTAGGTCCACCTGACTCCATTGTCTTGTTGGCCCGAAGCGAAGACTCCGGCTTAGAGTTGGTTGTTTTAAGGAGGTTGTTGGCCCGCACGATAGCGCAGGACATCAATCTTTGGACAAATGACCTATAACTCTAAGTTTGTTTATGATATCAAAACCTGGACCGACCACTCAAGATTTTGAGCATCCCGTTAAGAGCCGTTTCTTGGGGTATACTTTTCCAAATACTATTACCACGTAGGCCTCTCGCGTGATGATAGTGTTTGTTAAAGGGATCGAGACTCAAGAAACACTTAGCAGAAAACCTTAAAACCATCCCATGGGGAATTTGGGTAGAAAACTTAAAGCCATCCTATCATAGGATCCCACCTAATTAAGTTGTTTGATTACCTGTACCATCCTTGTTTCACATTTACGTGAACTTTACTTATCATTATGTTGCATTCCATTTGTGTATGTGACATTGCATTTCATCACATCTTTTGCATTAATAACATTACATTTCATTGCATAATCTGCATGTTTCATACATTCAAGTTGTCGAAAGACTCATTTTGTTTGTCTCCGTCTTCAGTTGTTGATTTACTGTCAAGCTGATTCCTCTGCACAAGCACGGAACTAGAGCCAACGTCAAGAGAAGAATGGAATACCAAGAACAACATAATGCAGAAGTCCAAATGGAAATCGATGAGTTGAAGTCAGGCATGACTAAACTTATTGAAATGATGCAAGTTCGATCGCGAGGAGCAACCTCAAAGGACTATAATTTACAAGTCTCACCGTTGTTGATCCTCAATCTTCTCGGATGCCGCCATTACTTGGCGAATTTGGGCTACCTCGAATTACGTTCCACCTCCAACTACTCCAATGGTTGGCGAGTCTTCCCGACCAGCTTTCCGAGCTCCGCCACCGAACCTCAACCGATCATGCATCTGCTCCTCATCGACCTTTTGTGCATCAACCTCTCGCAAGTTGCTTATGAGAACCCTCTCTTTGATTATCGTGCTGACACTCCATGAAGTGTGAGTCAAGAAGATTTTGATGAACTTGAAGAAGTCCGCGAGCAATATTAGACTCTGGAAACAAGGATGAGAGCTATGGAAGGCAACGATGTCTTTGGTATTGCTGCAGAGAACATGTGTCTTATTTCTGATCTAGTTATGCCTCACAAATTCAAGACTCCTGATTTTGAGAAATACAAGGGGCACACTGTCCAAAAGTCATTTCTTGATGTACTTGAAAATGTCGCTTATACGAGGAATGACAAACTTCTTATCCACTGTTTCCAAGACAGCCTAAGTGGAGCTTCATTGAAATGGTATATGGGACTTGAGAAAGACCATATTCAATGCTTTCAGGATCTGATTAATGCTTTCATGAAACAATACCACTACAATCTTGACATGGCTCCTGATCGCCGTCAATTGCAAAATATGTCTCAGAGTGATAAGGAATCTTTTAAGGAATACGCTCAACGGTGGAGAGAGTTGGCCTTACAAGTTGAACCAGCTTTATCTGAGAAGGAGCTCACTGGTTTGTTTATGGATACCTTGTCCCCTCTCTATTTGGAGAAAATGATTGGTAGTGTGTCCTCCCGCTTCACAGACTTGGTGACTATTGGCCAAAGGCTATAAGAGGGAATCAAGAGAGGAAAAGTGTCTGTTGCTGGTGAATCCTCTAGTGGTGCCAAGAAATCTTTTTGGAAACCTCCATAAGAAGAAAGATGGTGAAACTAATGTTGTCTCGATTGAAAGGAGAAGACCTCGCCGTAGGCCTCAATACTATGACCAACCGCAAGTAGATGCCATCACTCCTGCAGTCAAGGCTCAACAAATTCAGATTCCTCAACGCCAAGCTGGCGGACAAAATCAGAACTATAATGCAAGGAATAGGAATCAGTTTGACCCTATTCCAATGACTTACACCGCATTGTATCCTCACTTGGTTGAACTAGGTTTAATCACAACTAGGCCTCTAACTCCTCCAGATCCTCTCCCAGCCGGATTCAGGTCTGATCTTCATTGTGAGTTCCACCAGGGAGCTGCTGGTCACGATTTGGAACGCTGTTATCCACTGAAGGCTAGAGTTCAAGAGCTAATCAGAAGAAAGGAGATAAATTTCGGAGATCCTCCGCCAAATGTTATCAACAATCCATTGCCAGGAAAAAGTGGCTGAAGAATGGGTCAGAATATCCCATGTCACCTCCTAAAGCCAGTGTTTCAGACAGGACAGCTCATCCTTGTAACTGATTAGTCACTAGGCCATGTTTCTTTCTGTTTGCATTTTCCCTAGTTTATGTTAAATTATTGATTTCAAATCTTGTTTGAAATTTCAAGTTAATTTTAATGAAATGAGCATTGCACTCTTTTGATTCAAATAATTTTTGTTGGCTGCTTTCTTTTCAAATATATAGTTTCCCTGTTTAATTTCTTTACCGAACTTTTGTTTTTGCAAAGATTAGAGGGAGGATGATGAAAACAAGATACCCATAATTGATGTTGGTATGCTTTCGAATAAAACTTTGTTGATGATATACAGGCATTGTTTCAATTCCCAAACACCGGAGAAATAAGGAAGTTAATCCCTCGTCAACCCCTTCGAGCCTAGAAGTTAGAGTTTCTTTCTATACAAAAAAAAACCCCGCAATTTTAGCCTGGGGCAGGGTAGTTCTCAGTTTAATTCTGTTGTGCAATCATTCAAGACGCCTTTCAACAGAGGTGGTATTCAACCAAGCTTCCTTCACACACATCAAAGAAGTGTCAAAGATGTCATCCAAATCAAAAAGTGATGATGATGGTTCTCCGTAATCATAAAAGTCAAGCAGTCACTGTCTTTCCAAAAAAATATATAAAAAAAATTGGGGCACCCCGCTGACCGTAATCTATAAAGGAACGATTCAGGCAAAAGTTAGGGATGACAAATTCAAATAAGAGTTGACAAAATTCCTCAAACAGCAAAATGTTGCAAACAAAAAAAAAAAAGGAAGTGACTGCAATCTCAAGAATATCTGTCAGCTTCTAAGCCATCATTATTCCTATCACTGTACAGTCCAAAATCTATTGGAATCTTTAATGCACAATCTAATTTAACTGAGCATAGGGCTGAAGAACATCACGAAGATTGGGGTTGGGTACAAATAAATTTTGAGCCTTTATCCTTTATTTCTTAAACCGTGAACCAGACCACGTTACAACCCTCAAAAGACCTAATTGAAGCCAGGTTTCTTTTGAAAGTATACTACAACAAGGTTGCGTAATATGAATCCTAAGATTTTTTGCAAATCAATTGTCTTGGTATATTCATACATTGGTTTTCTCTTTCACCTTTTAAATTTTAAAAAAAAAAACCGTTGTGTTTTAACCAGTGATCCATTTTCTATACAACAATTACATCATTTCAAAAAATGATTTTTATTTCAAAAACTTTTGCATGAACTTTGCATTAAATTTACCATGTTTGAATAAACAATTTTTTCTTGTAAACAAGTTTTCCTCATCATCAAGGAAGTCCAAACTGTTAGGAAACTTGGTCAGTGATCCTAATCAGGGGCAAGTATCTTTCGGATCCTGTTATGTATTAGTTCAAGATTTGTTGCTCAGTGCAAGTCATTATCATAATTGTTTTAATCAGAAGAGCATTTTCAAGACTTATACTGGGGCACTCCTTTCCCCTCAGTCATTTCAAGAATTGAAGCCATGATCGATTTATCCTCAACAATCAGCTAATCTGGGGCAATCCTTAAGCAGCGTTGCAGTCCTTCCTCCAAGGATCATCATTTCAATATAATTCGCAAGTGTGTTATAAGTGTTTCTCAAGACATTTTCTCTCTAAGCAGAGTTGGTAGTGTTCCCCTTGTTGAGGAATCAGAGTTTCCATTTTACATCCACAAAAGAGTCAATCTCCATTGTCATAAACGTCTGCATTACATACTACATGCATAGATCATTCATATATCATGCATCACAAAATTCATATATCATGCATAGCAAGAGTGTTTATCCTCATTTGCATTTCCCGAGGTCTTGTTACAATTAATGTCTTACCTTGCAGTCAAAATCCAACTTACTTGGTACCTACCAAAGGTTTCCGATGTAAGATCATTTAAAATCGATTGTCTTTTCAGTTTATTTCTCTTATGTAGATTCGATCTTTAAAATCGATTTTCTTTTCCGTTTATTTCCGGATGTAGCTTGGATCCGCTTAAAATCGATTGTCTTTTCGTTTATTTCTCGATGTAGCTTCGATCTGTTTAAAATCGATTGTCTTTTCGCTTATTTCCGATGTAGCTTCGGATCTGCTTTGAAATCGATTGTCTTTTCTAGTTTATTTCCTTGATGTAGCTTCGATCCGCTTAAAATCGATTGTCTTTTCCGTTTATTTCGATGTAGCTCGATCTGTTTAAAATCGATTGTCTTTTCGTTTATCTCCGATGTAGCTTCGATCTGTTTAAAATCGATTGTTTTTCCAGTTTATTTCTCGATGTAGCTTCGGATCTGCTTAAAATCGATTGTCTACCACAAATTTCTAGTTTCAAAGTCTCCCAATAATTACCACAAATTACCATAGAGTCTGTCTCATATCATACATCATTCAAAAAAAAATGTCAAAAAAATTGCATTCAGCACTTTTCTCATTATATTTTATCCACAGCATACCCATCGCATCTTAGGGCAAAATTTTGGGTTTTTGATATTTAACTATCTCCCACTGCGATTATATGAAGCTTGATCATCTTCATATCATCTGGTTGAAGATATTTAAATAGGGTCAACTTGCACCCAAATTTTACCGCTATTTTCTACTTGCATTTGTATTTATATTATAAAAAAAAACAGTCATTCACTCACTGCATATGCATCATATCGTCGTATTTGAATTGACCAAAAGTCAGTTTAAATCGATGTTTGCATTGTTTTAATTATAAATTACCTGTTATCTTACTTCATGCATTTTTACCTCTCTGCCTGCATATTGCATTCATTTTAAATTATTTATATGTCGATGATATCGATATTTCGATTTTATAAACAGACTGTTAAAAGAGATTCGACACTGTGCGAAAATTAGCGGGAAAAATATTTCAAATTTTTATCTTTTACTCACTGCTTTATGAATCTACGTGTCGCGTAGATCCTGAAAATGTGCTCTCCGCAATTTTTCGATAAAGTTTGAAGACTCGTTTTTAACCGTAAACGTTTTAAAATCGGGTATTCTTTATTATCATTTTATTTCAATTTTAACCATTTCAATAATTTTTCTTTAATTTATAAGACCCGTAGTTTATTTTAATGTACTCATTTTATTTTTTCGGATAATTTATTGTCCGAACTTTTATCATTTTTGACAATTTTAAGTGTCCATTTTTTATCTCAAAAAAATCAATCAAAAATAGTTTTGGGCTTTTTAGTTTTTGAGTGATCCAATTTTGTAGCCCATTTAATCATGAGGGGCGTTTTAGGCATTTAAAAAAATTGTTTAACCTAATCTTGTGGTATATATATGTATGTTATAATTGAGAAAGGGAGGCCAAAAATTGAAAACAAAAACACGGAGAGAGAGGCGGACAAAAAGGAAACCAAAATTATAAAAAAAACTTTAAGAAGAAGTGTTTTCTTCTACTTCATCCACCCCCTGTAACCCGCGTCTCTTCTTGATCCTCTCTTCACAGCTCCATTTCCTTCCCTTATCTTAACTCCACCATCACCAAACCTCCACCGTATACTCCCTCCGTCACTCCTCCTTCATCACAGCCTCAACACCCATAAACTCTCCTCTGTGTCGCCTTCCGTTTCATCCCGTATTCATCCTCTTCCAACCGCTGCCGGAACCCCCAAACTCTTTACCCCTCTGTTCCGCTCTCAACCTCACCGGCGACATCCATACATCCATCGCCGTAACCCCAACCTCCCAGCTTGCCCTCTTCACCGTTTCCTCCCTCCTGTTTCCATCGCCGTAAACCCCCATCATCTTCTCCATCAGCTTCGCCGTTACAAACTCCCTATCTTCAATCCGTCTCACTATTCCGCTAACCCCCTGATACATACTCCCTGTTTCTCGCCGGAAACAGTTCCAAACTCTCTCACTCACAGCCACGAACTCCCTCTGTTGTCGCCTCTCTAGCCGTAACCCACTCACCTCAGCACCACCTCGCCGAACAACACTTCCAGCAGACAAGGATTCAATCAGTCTCGACGTTGCCGTAAGTATCGATATCCTTATATCTGAGAGCATTATGGATGTTGTCTCTGAAATGGTTCTGGTGTTTCATTTTAAGCTGTGGTGTTATGAAAATATAGAAATACAGCTTTAATGTCTATATTAGAACTTTATTTTGCTATTTGTGTTCGCTTTGATCATGGAAATCGGAAATATGACACTGTCTTTTGCTTAGAGTATTTATACTGCTGGAAAGTTTCTTTCTAAAAAAGAAGTTGTTTAGCAATAGATGTTTAGGCTGTATCAGAATCTGATGCTAGGTTCGTATCAGTTACATTTTGTTTAATTTATGTCGAGTATGGTTGAATTCGATTGAAACCGATTTTTGTTCTTATACGTTGTAGTGGATCGTTTGGTTTCGATGATGGTTTATTGAATAACCGTGTTTAATCGCGTGTAATTCTAACCGAGAAACCATGGTGGCACCGTGTATTATGTTATTCTCATTTCCTTCTTTTAGTTTCGATTGGATTTGATAAGAGGATCCCATATTGGTTTCGATGATGGCTTGATAATCGATGTCGCGTTTATCCGCGTATGATTTAGCCGAGAAACCATTAAGATATTGTATTGTTCTCATTTTAATTCCGATCATAATTTGTGTTTGAACGGTATTCGAGGGTAGTTTCGAAGAATGGTTTGATGATTGACCGCGTTACTCGCGTGTAAATCTAACCGAGAAAACATGTTGGGACACCGCAAGTTACGTTATTAGCATTGAAGTATAAATCGGTTGATGTTCGGATTTAGTTCTGATGAAGGTTTAATGATGATTCTGCGTTTATTCGCGTGTACATCCAACCGAGGAACTTTGAGGGCAATGTATCGTTTATTTTGAGCAAATTTATGTAGAAAGGCATTTTTATTTCAAGTAAAGTTGAATGAGTAGTGGCTGCCCGGATTATAATCGCTTGTCTTGGTTGGTTTAGAAATCAATTCTCCATGTTATTACTTTGTAAATAATATCTTGTTCATGTTTTTTTTTGGTTTCGATTACAATTGGTTTCTTATCCATGGGCATTCATTTAATTGCATTTCGATTTCATACTGTCTACTAACCATTTTTCGATTTATTGCAATTTCATTTTATTTCTATTTCATCTCACACTCATGCTACTAATATGTTTTCTATTTGTGTAGACATTCAAGGATGTGGTTCAAACATACTTTTTTTTTTACTGTTGCATTTATATACTTTTTTTTTTTTACATATGCTGTTTATTTAATTTATGTTACTATTTAATCTTTAGCAATGTGTATCTAAAATATTTAGTATTTATTTTTTTTTATACTGTAAATATATTTATACATATTATTTTTCTTTCTTGTGCTTAATATTGTAAATATATATTATATACATACTATTATTATTATTATACTTTATCTATTAATTCGTAAATAAGTTTGAATTTAATTATATTAATCTTCTTTTTGTTGCAATTTTAAACTTTTAATTCAATTTAATTTTTGGATATGTATGAACACAAGTATATTATTTAATTTCTTAGAATTAGTTCATATAATCTATTCTAATTCATAAAATAAAATACACTAATCGATATTTAAATTTCACCGCATTTAGTTTCTGTTGTATGCTTTTACATATTTAATTTATCATCTCTTCTTTAATTTAATTTATCCCCATTCGGAAAAATGTACCCCAATCCCCTTGTTGCGTTGTAATTAATTTACCGCTTTCTATTTTATTTTACCGTTTAATCCCCATTTATAATTCATGTATCCCTCTCCCAAAAAACAATTCTTGTAATAATTTAGTGCACATTTATTTTATTTAATTTAACTGTCACTTACACAAAACCAAAAAAACATTTTTAAACTAATAATTGTAAATCATTTTTAAACCCGTAAGTCGACAAAGCTACGAAGCGTCGCAATGACCACACATGCACACATGTACGCTTGATCCTGGGCCTTCTTACAGTGAGCCTATTTCGATCAATTGTCCCAATTGGTCGTCTTAGTAGACTAGCCCACTTTGCTAGTACACATGTAATTTAATTATTTTATACTTAGGTTGGCCACCTTGTATGGGCTTTGTCGATTTTACTTGTGATTTACAATTATCTCGATCCTATTCTTTCTCCATTCACCGAGCATTTAAAACACTTTCAATAAAATTCGACCCAACGTCGAGTCTTCTTCTCAAACCTCGATCCAACGTCGAGTTATTTTCAAAAATGAATTTCCAAAACAAAAAAAACATGGTGCTATGGTATTTAAGTAAATCGTTAGAGGATATCCCGACGATTTAATTAAAATGTAAAGTATTTGGGCCATTAGAGGGTAACCCAATGACTTAAATACTTTATTCCATACACTTAATAAAAGTGAACTTTGTTTCACCTCACTCTTTTCATAATAAAGATTTTGGATGAGAGATGATCGGTTGACCTCAATCACCAATCTCGAGTATTGAATCGTTAGAGGATAACCCAACGTTTTGGTACTTGTCATCCACAATTTAAAATCAATTCCAACACATTCAATATCTTTTGTGCGCTCTAAGCACCATTTACCTTTAAACCCCTTTTTAAGATTAGACATGATTCATTTATAAATGAGATGTTTCTTCCTCTATTCCCAAGGTTTTCGACTTCTCCACTTGAGTACTAGAGGTGTTCTCAAACCCTCCCTCATGTTAGTGCGTAGTCCTTTATTTCTTTATCACACCTTGTGGACGTTAGACGAGTCTTCTCCTTTAAAAATGACAACTTGTCTTTTCCTTTAAAATCAATCAACAAACAATCATTTTCTAGAAGAACTACGAAGTTTTGACTTTCCCATTGCACGAGGGAATACGTAGGCACGCGGCTTTGAAACCGTGTCAAACTCAACAATAATAAAAACATTTCTTCTCCCTTTCTTTCTCATTTTTAAACTTAGAAGATCGTAAAATTTTCACACTAACACACAACCACACTTTGAACTAAATGGGTACCATCGAGTACGATGGATGTAAGGGGTGCTAATACCTTCCCATTGCATAATCAACTCCCGAACCTATATCTCTTAATTTCGTAGACCGTCTTATCCTTTTCTTTGTGAGTTTTATCTATATTTTCCCGTTCTTTTTAGAACAAATAAAATTAGGTGGCGATTTCACTGTTTGTTTTAAAATTCATTTAAATGATTTTTGAAAAAAACGAGTTGCTTCAGTTGGCGACTTCACTGGGGACTTTTTCTCAAGCCAGTTAACCCTAGTTTAGTTCTTTGTGTGGTTGTGTGTTTATCGTTCTATTTTACTTTCTTCTTTGTACTTTATCTTATGTTTATGTTTCGGTTATTTATTTTTCTATGCTTCATTTATCATCTTGTTTATATATCCATTGTGTGGGAATTCTTGATGGGATTATTGATTCATAGATAAGCCCACTACCCAGGCTTCTAGGTAACCTTTTAGGAATAGAGGGGTTGCGTAGCCTAGGTCCACCTGACTCCATTGTCTTGTTGGCCCGAAGCGAAGACTCCGGCTTAGAGTTGGTTGTTTTAAGGAGGTTGTTGGCCCGCACGATAGCGCAGGACTACAATCTTTGGACAAATGACCTATAACTCTAAGTTTGTTTATGATATCCAAACCTGGACCGACCACTCAAGATTTTGAGCATCCCGTTAAGAGCCGTTTCTTGGGGTATACTTTTCCAAATACTATTACCACGTAGGCCTCTCGCGTGATGATAGTGTTTGTTAAAAGGGGATCTGAGACTCCAAGAAACACTTAGCAGAAAACCTTAAAACCATCCCATGGGGAATTTGGGTAGAAAACTTAAAGCCATCCTATCATAGGATCCCACCTAATTAAGTTGTTTGATTACCTGTACCATCCTTGTTTCACATTTCTGTGAACCTGTTACTATCATTATGTTGCATTCCATTTGTGTATGTGACATTGCATTTCATCACATCTTTTGCATTAATAACATTACATTTCATTGCATAATCTGCATGTTTCATACATTCAAGTTGTCGAAAGACTCATTTTGTTTGTCTCCGTCTTCAGTTGTTGATTTACTGTCAAGCTGATTCCTCTGCACAAGCACGGAACTAGAGCCAACGTCAAGAGAAGAATGGAATACCAAGAACAACATAATGCAGAAGTCCAAATGGAAATCGATGAGTTGAAGTCAGGCATGACTAAACTTATTGAAATGATGCAAGTTCTGATCGCCAGAGGGGAGCAACCTCAAAGGACTATAATTTCTGAAGTCCCAGCTGCTGTTGTTGATCCTCAATCTTCTCAGATGCCAGTTACTTCTTGGCCAGAATTTGGGCTACCTCGGAATTACGTTCCACCTACTGCAACTACTCCAATGGTTGGCGAGTCTTCCCGACCAGTTTTCCAGGCTCCAGTTTTCACTGAGCCTCAACCGATCATGCATACTGCTCCTCATCGACCTTTTGTGCATCAACCTACTGCACAAGTTGCTTATGAGAACCCTCTCTTTGATTACCGTGCTGACACTCCACGAAGTGTGAGTCAAGAAGATTTTGATGAACTTGAAGAAGTCCGCGAGCAATATTAGACTCTGGAAACAAGGATGAGAGCTATGGAAGGCAACGATGTCTTTGGTATTGCTGCAGAGAACATGTGTCTTATTTCTGATCTAGTTATGCCTCACAAATTCAAGACTCCTGATTTTGAGAAATACAAGGGGCACACCTGTCCAAAAAAGTCATTTGCTGATGTACTTCAGGAAAATGTCTGCTTATACGAGGAATGACAAACTTCTTATCCACTGTTTCCAGGACAGCCTAAGTGGAGCTTTATTGAAATGGTATATGGGACTTGAGAAAGACCATATTCAATGCTTTCAGGATCTGATTAATGCTTTCATGAAACAATACCACTACAATCTTGACATGGCTCCTGATCGCCGTCAATTGCAAAATATGTCTCAGAGTGATAAGGAATCTTTTAAGGAATACGCTCAACGGTGGAGAGAGTTGGCCTCACAAGTTGAACCAGCTTTATCTGAGAAGGAGCTCACTGGTTTGTTTATGGATACCTTGTCCCCTTTCTATTGGGAGAAAATGATTGGTAGTGTGTCCTCCCGCTTCACAGACTTGGTGACTATTGGCCAAAGGCTAGAAGAGGAATCAAGAGAGGAAAAGTGTCGGGTGAATCCTCTAGTGGTGCCAAGAAATCTTTGGAAACTTCCATAAGAAGAAAGATGGTGAAACTAATGTTGTCTCGATTGAAAGGAGAAGACCTCGCCGTAGGGCCTCAATACTATGACCAACCGCAAGTAGATGCCATCACTCCTGCGGTCAAGGCTCAACAAATTGATTCCTCAACGCCAAGTGGCGGACAAAATCGAACTATAATGCAAGGAATAGGAATCGGTTTGACCCTATTCCAATGAATTACACCGCATTGTATCCTCACTTGGTTGAACTAGGTTTAATCACAACTAGGCCTCTAACTCCGATCCTCTCCCAGGATTCAGTCGATCTTCATTGTGAGTTCCACCAGGGAGCTGCTGGTCACGATTTGGAACGCTGTTATCCACTGAAGGCTAGAGTTCAAGAGCTAATCAGAAGAAAGGAGATAAATTTCGGAGATCCTCCGCCAAATGTTATCAACAATCCATTGCCAGGAAAAAGTGGCTGAAGAATGGGTCAGAATATCCCATGTCACCTCCTAAAGCCAGTGTTTCAGACAGGACAGCTCATCCTTGTAACTGATTAGTCACTAGGCCATGTTTCTTTCTGTTTGCATTTTCCCTAGTTTATGTTAAATTATTGATTTCAAATCTTGTTTGAAATTTCAAGTTAATTTTAATGAAATGAGCATTGCACTCTTTTGATTCAAATAATTTTTGTTGGCTGCTTTCTTTTCAAATATATAGTTTCCCTGTTTAATTTCTTTACCGAACTTTTGTTTTTGCAAAGATTAGAGGGAGGATGATGAAAACAAGATACCCATAATTGATGTTGGTATGCTTTCGAATAAAACTTTGTTGATGATATACAGGCATTGTTTCAATTCCCAAACACCGGAGAAATAAGGAAGTTAATCCCTCGTCAACCCCTTCGAGCCTAGAAGTTAGAGTTTCTTTCTATACAAAAAAAAACCCCGCAATTTTAGCCTGGGGCAGGGTAGTTCTCAGTTTAATTCTGTTGTGCAATCATTCAAGACGCCTTTCAACAGGGGTGGTATTCAACCAAGCTTCCTTCACACACATCAAAGAAGTGTCAAAGATGTCATCCAAATCAAAAAGTGATGATGATGGTTCTCCGTAATCATAAAAGTCAAGCAGTCACTGTCTTTCCAAAAAAATATATAAAAAAAATTGGGCCACCCCGCTGACCGTAATCTATAAAGGAACGGTTCAGGCAAAAGTTAGGGATGACAAATTCAAATAAGAGTTGACAAAATTCCTTAAACAGCAAAATGTTGCAAACAAAAAAAAAAGAAAAAAAAAGGAAGTGACTGCAATCTCAAGAATATCTGTCAGCTTCTAAGCCATCATTATTCCTATCACTGTACAGTCCAAAATCTATTGGAATCTTTAATGCACAATCTAATTTAACTGAGCATAGGGCTGAAGAACATCACGAAGATTGGGTTGGGTACAAATAAATTTTGAGCCTTTATCCTTTATTTCTTAAACCGTGAACCAGACCACGTTACAACCCTCAAAAGACCTAATTGAAGCCAGGTTTCTTTTGAAAGTATACTACAACAAGGTTGCGTAATATGACTCCTAAGATTTTTTACAAATCAACTGTCTTGGTATATCCATACATTGGTTTTCTCTTTCACCTTTTAAATTTTTTTAAAAAAAACCGTTGTGTTTTAACCAGTGATCCATTTTCTATACAACAATTACATCATTTCAAAAAATGATTTTTATTTCAAAAACTTTTGCATGAACTTTGCATTAAATTTACCATGTTTGAATAAACAATTTTTTCTTGTAAACAAGTTTTCCTCATCATCAAGGAAGTCCAAACTGTTAGGAAACTTGGTCAGTGATCCTAATCAGGGGCAAGTATCTTTCGGATCCTGTTATGTATTAGTTCAAGATTTGTTGCTCAGTGCAAGTCATTATGATAATTGTTTTAATCAGAAGAGCATTTTCAAGACTTATACTGGGGCACTCCTTTCCCCTCAGTCATTTCAAGAATTGAAGCCATGATCGATTTATCCTCAACAATCAGCTAATCTGGGGCAATCCTTAAGCAGCGTTGCAGTCCTTCCTCCAAGGATCATCATTTCAATATAATTCACAAGTGTGTTATAAGTGTTTCTCAAGACATTTTCTCTCTAAGCAGAGTTGGCAGTGTTCCCCTTGTTGAGGAATCAGAGTTTCCATTTTACATCCACAAAAGAGTCAATCTCCATTGTCATAAACGTCTGCATTACATACTACATGCATAGATCATTCATATATCATGCATCACAAAATTCATATATCATGCATAGCAAGAGTGTTTTATCCTCATTTGCATTTCCCGAGGTCTTGTTACAATCAATGTCTTACCTTGCAGTCAAAATCCAACTTACTTGGTACCTACCAAAAGGTTTCCCTGATGTAGTTTCAGATCTGTTTAAAATCTGATTGTCTTTTCCAGTTTATTTCTCTGATGTAGATTCAGATCTGTTTAAAATCTGATTTTCTTTTCCAGTTTATTTCCCTGATGTAGCTTCAGATCTGTTTAAAATCTGATTGTCTTTTCCAGTTTATTTCTCTGATGTAGCTTCAGATCTGTTTAAAATCTGATTGTCTTTTCCAGTTTATTTCCCTGATGTAGCTTCAGATCTGTTTGAAATCTGATTGTCTTTTCTAGTTTATTTCCTTGATGTAGCTTCAGATCTGTTTAAAATCTGATTGTCTTTTCCAGTTTATTTCCCTGATGTAGCTTCAGATCTGTTTAAAATCGATTGTCTTTTCCGTTATCTCTCGATGTAACTTCGATCTGTTTAAAATCGATTGTTTTTTTATTTCTCGATGTAGCTTCGATCCGTTTAAAATCTGATTGTCTACCACAAATTTCTAGTTTCAAAGTCTCCCAATAATTACCACAAATTACCATAGAGTCTGTCTCATATCATACATCATTCAAAAAAAAATGTCAAAAAAATTGCATTCAGCACTTTTCTCATTATATTTTATCCACAGCATACCCATCGCATCTTAGGGCAATTTTGGGTTTTTGATATTTAACTATCTCCCACTGCGATTATATGAAGCTTGATCATCTTCATATCATCTGGTTGAAGATATTTAAAGAGGGCAACTGTTGCACCCAAATTTTACCCGCTATTTTCTACTTGCATTTGTATTTATATTATAAAAAAAGCATTCACTCACCATATGCATCATATCGTCGATTTGAATTGACCAAAAGTCGGTTTAAATCGATGTTTGCATTGTTTTAATTATAAATTACCTGTTATCTTACTTCATGCATTTTTACCTCTCTGCCTGCTTATTGCATTCATTTTAAATTATTTATATGTCGATGATATCGATATTTCGATTTTATAAGCATTTAAAGAGATTCGACACGTGAAAATTAGCGGAAAAATATTTCAAATTTTTATCTTTTACTCACGCTTTATGAATCTACGTGTCCGTAGATCTGAAAATGTGCTCTCCGCAATTTTTCGATAAAGTTTGAAGACTCGCTTTTAACAAACGTTTAAAATCGGGTATTCTTTATTATCATTTTATTTCAATTTTAACCATTTCAATAATTTTTCTTTAATTTATAAGACCCGTAGTTTATTTTAATGTACTCATTTTATTTTTTCGGATAATTTATTGTCCGAACTTTTATCATTTTTGACAATTTTAAGTGTCCATTTTTTATCTCAAAAAAATCAAACAAAAATAGTTTTGGGCTTTTTAGTTTTTGAGTGATCCAATTTTGTAGCCCATTTAATCATGAGGGGCGTTTTAGGCATTTAAAAAAATTGTTTAACCTAATCTTGTGGTATATATATGTATGTTATAATTGAGAAAGGGAGGCCAAAAATTGAAAACAAAAACACGGAGAGAGAGGCGGACAAAAAGGAAACCAAAATTATAAAAAAAACTTTAAGAAGAAGTGTTTTCTTCTTCTTCATCCACCCCCTGTAACCCGCGTCTCTTCTTGATCCTCTCTTCACAGCTCCATTTCCTTCCCTCATCTTAACTCCACCATCACCAAACCTCCATCGTATACTCCCTCCGTCACTCCTCCTTCATCACAGCCTCAACACCCATAAACTCTCCTCTGTGTCGCCCTCCGTTTCATCCCGTATTCATCCTCTTCCAACCGCTGCCGGAACCCCCAAACTCTTTACCCCTCTGTTCCGCTCTCAACCTCACCGGCGACATCCATAGATCCATCGCCGTAACCCCAACCTCCCAGCTTGCCCTCTTCACCGTTTCCTCCCCCTGTTTCCATCGCCGTAAACCCCCATCATCTTCTCCATCAGCTTCGCCGTTACAAACACCCTATCTTCAATCCGTCTCACTATTTCGCTAACCCCCTGATACATACTCCCTGTTTCTCGCCGGAAACAGTTCCAAACTCTCTCACTCACAGCCTCGAACTCCCTCTGTTGTCGCCTCTCTAGCCGTAACCCACTCACCTCAGCACCACCTCGCCGAACAACAGTTCCAGCAGACAAGGATTCAATCAGTCTCGACGTTGCCGTAAGTATCGATATCCTTATATCTGAGAGCATTATGAATGTTGTCTCTGAAATGGTTTTGGTGTTTCATTTTAAGCTGTGGTGTTATGAAAATATAGAAATACAGCTTTAATGTCTATATTAGAACTTTATTTTGCTATTTGTGTTCGCTTTGATCATGGAAATCGGAAATATGACATTGTTTTTTGCTTAGAGTATTTATACTGCTGGAAAGTTTCTTTCTAAAAAAGAAGTTGTTTAGCAATAGATGTTTAGGCTGTATCAGAATCTGATGCTAGGTTCGTATCAGTTACATTTTGTTTAATTTATGTCGAGTATGGTTGAATTCGATTGAAACCGATTTTTGTTCTTATACGTTGTAGTCGATCGTTTGGTTTCGATGATGGTTTATTGAATAACCGTGTTTAATCGCGTGTAATTCTAACCGAGAAACCATGGTGGCACCGTGTATTATGTTATTCTCATTTCCTTCTTTTAGTTTCGATTGGATTTGATAAGAGGATCCCATATTGGTTTCGATGATGGCTTGATAATCGATGTCGCGTTTATCCGCGTATGATTTAGCCGAGAAACCATTAAGATATTGTATTGTTCTCATTTTAATTCCGATCGTAATTTGTGTTTGAACGGTATTCGAGGGTAGTTTCGATGAATGGTTTTATGATTGACCGCGTTACTCGCGTGTAAATCTAACCGAGAAAACATGTTGGGACACCGCAAGTTACGTTATTAGCATTGAAGTATAAATCGGTTGATGTTCGGATTTAGTTCTGATGAAGGTTTAATGATGATTCCGCGTTTATTCGCGTGTACATCCAACCGAGGAACTTTGAGGGCAATGTATCGTTTATTTTGAGCAAATTTATGTAGAAAGGCATTTTTATTTCAAGTAAAGTTGAATGAGTAGTGGCTGCCCGGATTATAATCGCTTGTCTTGGTTGGTTTAGAAATCAATTCTCCATGTTATTACTTTGTAAATAATATCTTGTTCATGTTTTTTTTTGTTTCGATTACAATTGGTTTCTTATCCATGGGCATTCATTTAATTGCATTTCGATTTCATACTATCTACTAACCATTTTTCGATTTATTGCAATTTCATTTTATTTCTATTTCATCTCACACTCATGCTACTAATATGTTTTCTATTTGTGTAGACATTCAAGGATGTGGTTCAAACATACATTTTTTTTTACTGTTGCATTTATATACTTTTTTTTTTTTACATATGTTGTTTATTTAATTTATGTTACTATTTAATCTTTAGCAATGTGTATCTAAAATATTTAGTATTTTTTTTTTATACTGTAAATATATTTATACATATTATTTTTATTTCTTGTGCTTAATATTGTAAATATATATTATATACATACTATTATTATTATTATACTTTATCTATTAATTCGTAAATAAGTTTGAATTTAATTATATTAATCTTCTTTGTGTTGCAATTTTAAACTTTTAATTCAATTTAATTTTTTGATATGTATGAACACAAGTATATTATTTAATTTCTTAGAATTAGTTCATATAATCTATTCTACCGCTTTCTATTTTATTTTACCGTTTAATCCCCATTTATAATTCATGTATCCCTCTCCCAAAAAACAATTCTTGTAATAATTTAGTGCACATTTATTTTATTTAATTTAACTGTCACTTACACAAAACCAAAAAAACATTTTTAAACTAATAATTGTAAATCATTTTTAAACCCGTAAGTCGACAAAGCTACGAAGCGTCGCAATGACCACACATGCACACATGTACGCTTGATCATGGGCCTTCTTACAGTGAGCCTATTTCGATCAATTGTCCCAATTGGTCGTCTTAGTAGACTAGCCCACTTTGCTAGTACACATGTAATTTAATTATTTTATACTTAGGTTGGCCACCTTGTATGGGCTTTGTCGATTTTACTTGTGATTTACAATTATCTCGATCCTATTCTTTCTCCATTCACCGAGCATTTAAAACACTTTCAATAAAATTCGACCCAACGTCGAGTATTCTTCTCAAACCTCGATCCAACGTCGAGTTATTTTCAAAAATGAATTTCCAAAACAAAAAAAACATGGTGCTATGGTATTTAAGTAAATCGTTAGAGGATATCCCGACGATTTAATTAAAATGTAAAGTATTTGGGCCATTAGAGGGTAACCCAATGACTTAAATACTTTATTCCATACACTTAATAAAAGTGAACTTTGTTTCACCTCACTCTTTTCATAATAAAGATTTTGGATGAGAGATGATCGGTTGACCTCAATCACCAATCTCGAGTATTGAATCGTTAGAGGATAACCCAACGTTTTGGTACTTGTCATCCACAATTTAAAATCAATTCCAACACATTCAATATCTTTTGTGCGCTCTAAGCACCATTTACCTTTAAACCCCTTTTTAAGATTAGACATGATTCATTTATAAATGAGATGTTTCTTCCTCTATTCCCAAGGTTTTCGACTTCTCCACTTGAGTACTAGAGGTGTTCTCAAACCCTCCCTCATGTTAGTGCGTAGTCCTTTATTTCTTTATCACACCTTGTGGACGTTAGACGAGTCTTCTCCTTTAAAAATGACGACTTGTCTTTTCCTTTAAAATCAATCAACAAACAATCATTTTCTAGAAGAACTACGAAGTTTTGACTTTCCCATTGCACGAGGGAATACGTAGGCACGGGGCTTTGAAACCGTGTCAAACTCAAAAATAATAAAAACATTTCTTCTCCCTTTCTTTCTCATTTTTAAACTTAGAAGATCGTAAAATTTTCACACTAACACACAACCACACTTTGAACTAAATGGGTACCATCGAGTACGATGGATGTAAGGGGTGCTAATACCTTCCCCTTGCATAATCAACTCCCGAACCTATATCTCTTAATTTCGTAGACCGTCTTATCCTTTTCTTTGTGAGTTTTATCTATATTTTCCCGTTCTTTTTAGAACAAATAAAATTAGGTGGCGATTTCACTGTTTGTTTTAAAATTCATTTAAATGATTTTTGAAAAAAACGAGTTGCTTCAACCGCATACTATAACAACATTCCCTTTCACCGGGTACTTCAGCTTCTGATGCAGGGTAGAGGTAACAGCGCCTGCCCCATGTATCCAAGGGAGTCCAAGTAGGCAAGAGTAAGCTGGACGGATGTCCATGACAAAGAATGTGGAATCAAAAGTCTGGGAACCGACTTTAACAGGAAGAATGAGCTCTCCAAGCACTATTCGCTTAGAACCATCAAAAGCTCTCACAATTATATCACTGGGTCTCAGAACCAACCCTTCGATATCAAGTCGATCAAAAGCAGTCTTTGGTAAGATATTCAGAGCAAAACCAGTATCTATCAAAACATGAGACAAGGTAGTGCCCTTGCACTCAACAGAGATGTGCAAGGCTTTGTTGTGTTTCTTTCCGGCAGGAGTCAAATCAGTATCAGAGAAGCCTAGGCCGTTGATGGCAGCCAGGCTAGCAATACAAACTTCAAACTGGTCAGTAGTAGTGTCTTGCGGCACGTGAGCATTCTTCAGAAACTTCACCAAGGCATTAGCATGAGCCTCAGAGCACAAGAGCAGAGCAAGCATGGAGATCTTGGACGGAGTTTGTCCCAACTGTTCCATAACATTGTAGTCACTCTTCTTGATGATCTTCAGAATTTCCTCCATTTCTTGTTTGGAGGTGTCTTCAGCAACTTCCTTTGGTACTTCTGGTTGAGCAGGATGAGTCACTGGTTCTTTCCCTCTAGCTTGAGGAATGGGTTGAATAGCTGGAATGCGAGCTGGAGTCGCGGTGTCTTTTGGAGGAGAGATATTTGGAGAGAATACTCTTCCGGTTCTGGTCACCTTACTTGATCCGGTGATGTTGTCAATGTCAGGAATGGTAGCTTCGACTGTAAGATCTTCAATAGTCAGAGGGTCTTGCTTGACGCCATGATAGTAAACATCAGCTCCATAATTCCAAGGGATAGCCTTATCAGAGGAATATGGAACTAGTCTGGGAGAAGTAATGATGAGAGGTGCCACTCTAAGCACAGGATCAGCAGAGGAAATCCTTATGGTGTTAACATCAGCACAATCTTCTGGGAAATCGTCACCCCATCCGGTTACCTTAACATCTTCAATAGGAATCTTGTAGCTTTCAGGAACAGTGTACTTCACTGTGTAATCATACTTTCCACTTGGCTGCCCCAAGGTATCCCACACAGATGGTGCAGTTTCGTTCACATCTTTGATCTTCAGTTTAGACATATCTTCACACAGCTTCTGCACAGGTGGTTTTAGAAATAGTATCTCACGATTATCCATCATGCACTGAACACGTCTTCTCAACCAAGCACAACCATCAGGTGCAGATGGGCACCAACGACAATTCTCTAGGCATCCTGGGTTGACACCGGCTTGTAGCAAATTCTTCTTAACAGTCATCAGAGGAATGGTCAAGTCATCTATGTTGAAAACGTAAGTATCATCACCAACAGCATTGGAACTCTTGTCATGGTTAGGCATGGGCGCGTTGATCACATTCGGAGCCTCAACAGGAGGGTCAAACTCAATCTGCATAGCTTCAATCATGTCTTGAATCTTGTTCTTCAGAGCCCAACAATCATCAGTACTATGTCCTGGGCTATTGGAATGGTAAGCACACTTAGCATTAGGATTGTATCTCGGAGAGGAAGTGTTGATGTTTTGAGGAGGATCCCTCAAGGTGATCAGCTCTGCTTTCAACATGTGTTGCAAGGCTTGCGACAAAGGCATGTTGATCTTCGTAAACTGTCTTCGTGGCGCATTCTGGCTACGCGCGTTGTCTCTCTGAGGTTGTGCTGATGCAGGATTGGAGATCACAACTGCCCCCACAGATTGAGCACGGTCGGTCTTGGCTCGGCTTTTCTGACCATACACAGCATTAGTTTCTTTCTTGCCGCCAAAAGATCTCTTCGCAGCATTTGATGATGTCTCTATCTGAATCTTTCCACTTTTGATACCAGCTTCAATACGCTCTCCTGTCAATATCAATTTGGTGAATCCGGCTGAAGAGTTTCCAATCAGATGATTGAAGAACGGGCCTGTCAGTGTTCCCATGAACATATCAACCAACTCCCTATTGGACAAGGGTGGTTGAACTCTGCCTGCTAGATCTCTCCATTTCTGAGCATACTATTTGAACTTCACATCACGACCCATAGACATGCTCTGTAGCTGCATGCGAGTGGGTGTCAATTCAGCATTGTACTCATACTGTCTATAGAAAGCATCTGCTAAGTCACTCCAAGTATGGATACGGTCATTCTCTAGCTGATAATACCACTCCAACTGAGTTCCAGACAAACTCTCTTGAAAATAATGCATCCACAACTTTCTGTCATAAGTGTGGGGATTGATCTTCTGAACATAGGACTTCAAATGCAGCTTAGGACAAGACATGCCATCATACTTGGAAAAAGTTGGAACTTTGAAATTAGGAGGAATCACAACACCAAGAACAAGACTCAGATCATCAAAGTTCAACCCGGACATCTTCAGATTTTCCACAGCATTCAGACGGTCTTCAAGTTGCTTGTACTTGTCATCTTCATCAGAGTACTGGCTATGGTCAGAGCGATCTTCTCCCTCCTTCTTAGGCTCACGTTGGTCATCTTCATTACCTTCGACGCGCCCCTCATTCTTGACACTTCCTTCAGAGAGCTCTATCCGACTAACCCTCTTAGGACCACCTTTGTAGCGTCTGCCCATGTTGAGAAGACCAACAACCTTCTTCTTTCTGTTGATGAGCTTCTTCAGATCTTCTTGGCCTTGGACCAAACTGGTGAACATCTGTTGGAACTGAGCATTCTGAGTCTGGAGATCTTTGACAGACTGTTCAAGAGCCATTTCTGCTAAAATAAATAGCGAGAGAATGAGAAAGCCAATCTTCAATGTACCTGTGATGCAATGTTATGCCATGATATGCAATGTTTATGCGAATGCAATGCAATGTTTTCAAGGACCTTAGAGATTTAAATTTGTTAAACAAGCACGAACAAACATTTATTAGTTCTCCTTTTATTATTCTTTTTCTTTTTAACTACAAAAGACAGTTCAAAACAATAAAATAAAAGCATAAAAATCCTAAAGCTCTAAGTCTCCCATGGGCGCTTCCTCTTGGTGCCGAGGTAGGCGTTGATGTTTCACTCTTCATGAAGTAGCTTCGTCAACTCTAGTACCTTCTTCTCGCTTGCATAGCACTGAGCTTCAAAGGTATCCCTTTCTTCTTTAAGCTGAATCCAGGATCTCTTCAAGTCTTCAAAATCAGTAGGCATGTCAGGATGGAGAACGGTATAGGGTACGTCACCTATAGCAACAGGTTCCATAATTACGGGTAAAACAGGCGTGAATGGCATCATGAGGTTTTGAGCTCGAGCTCGTACCCATTTGAGGTAAGGTTCCCAAGGAATAGAGTTCTGGTGCCCCAAAGTCTTGGTATCAGTCTTCTTTACCATGCCCCAAGCGCGTGTATGAACCTTCGTCGGTAATTCTGGAGATCGTGGTTGTAGTCGAACACAATGTCTTGGAGAAGCATATCATGTGGACCATCTCTTCGAGCAAAACCAAACTGACGTAGAGCTAGAGAAGGGTTGCAAGTAATACCTCCCCTTATACCAAGTAGTGGTACATTAGGGAATTCCCCATAACGCTCAATGAAGGTGAAGTCCTTTTGAGAGAAAAGACTCCAACGGATATCTGAATGAGAGAGTGACATTAGTCTTTGAGACCACTTCAACCTTTGTACGTTCTTCAAAACTGATGGAGGAAGGTGCGAAATAAACCACCTGGAAAGTAACGGTATACAACACATGAGAGTTCTTTGTCTTTTAGTAGTACGAGTGTGGAGAGAATGTAGGATGTCTCCAAGTAATGTAGGCACTGGATTGCGGGTAAGAAACAACTTGATGGTGTTGACATCTATGAATTGATCCGAGTTAGGAAATAGAACCAAACCATAGATTAGCAAGGCCACAATGTCTTCGAATGCATGGAAACTCATAACTTTGAGAAATTCTCGGGCTTTCTTAATTAAGAACTTGGAAAGTAAACCCTTAACTCCACTTCTGGTTTCCCAATTGGCTTCAATGTCTGAGCGCTTAAGATGTAAGGCTGATGCAATGTCTTCGTACTTAGGAACCTTTTCTAGACCGGTGAATGGCATTTGGTCAAGAATAGGTATCCCAAGTAGCTTAGAGAACTCTTCAAAGGTAGGAACCAACTAATAATCTGGGAATGTAAAGCAATGGTGTTTCGGATCGAAGAACTGAAATAGGACATGCATCATATCTTCTTCAAAACCGGAGATAACCAAGTCAAGTAGATAACCATGTCTTTTGATGAACTGAGCATGGTTGGGAATCTCTGAGACCAATTCTTTGAGCTGAGAAGGTATACCCATGAAGTTGATTCGGATAGTCTTTCTAGAAGCCATAATTCCCTACAAAACAGAGCAAAGATAAATCCCTAGGTCCTTGAAATAGTTAGAAATGATATGCGATGCAAATGATGTCATGATGTCATGTTTAGCACACACAAAAAATTCAGACAATGAGCCTAGGTTTAAGGCTTGCAAGAGGTATAGGTGATTACCCCACCAAACGTTTGAGTTGGTTAATCCTGTCCTATAATAGTAACCGGGTTCTAGGAATCACACATCATTGATCTTTCTCGTAGGCGTTTATTTCAACACGACTACCAAGTGGTCGACCGAAAATATCCCAAAAGTCTGATCTCAATGAGCGTAGCATCGAGTATCAAAGCCGGCCATCTCACTACCTTCTAATGGCTAAGATGGGTCAATTAAGGTTCTAAAAGTTTAGTTAGTGCTTGATGACACCACGCAGAAGCCAAATACTATCCTCAACTTGGAAATGAAGAGTATCAGGACATCCAAAGTGTCACACTAACGTAGCCATCATGTTGACCGTTTCGATATACGTCCAACGGTCACGACGATTTATTGCTACTTACCTAAAAGGAAACCCGGATCCGGGTGTAGGATCCCCCAACAATATAATACCCAAGCAACCCTTAAAGATAAAGCAAACAAGTCAAACAAAAAGCAATAAAGGTGATTTAGAAATCCCTAAGGTATTCTCTCTTTAGGGTGTCTCCCCGGAAGAGTCGCCAGTTTTGTAACACGGTGAACTGACTTTGTAGGATTTTGTATCGCAAATGTGCGGATAGCAAGAGTCGCCACCGACTTTTCTTTCATCCAATTAAGGGAAGGTAAAAAGTACAGAAAAAGACCTTCGTTAGATTCTGAGTAAGGGAGAAGGTTATGAAAAGGGAAGGTATTAGCACCCTTTCCATCCGTAGTTATCTACGGGCTCTTAGTTGCTCTTAGATCACTTTAAAAATTGCTTTCTGTGTGTTTGACAAAAATGTTTTGAAAAGGCATTTCGCTTTGACTTTGTAATGATTCATGTAGGAATGTATACAAAGTGTTCGGAAATGTTTCATTTTGAAAAGAGTTTGAACTTTGACAAAAGTGTGAGGTATGAAAAGTATTTTGATAGAGCAAGCAACTAAAAGTCTTATTACCTACTCAGAATTGGTCGTTTTCGTGTTATTTACGTTCCTTTAGAATAGTGCTATCCATACCATTAGTTGGTAGGTAACTCCATTCGTTGGATGTAAGCGGAACATTCGAAGGGACATCGGATGGTCATAGAAAGCAACTTGTAGGAAGTATCCTAGCACATTCGAAGGGACTATCATCATTTTTCGTAGGCGACAATCGAGGGTCAAGATCATGTATTCGGAGGCGACATCGTGGGTCTTATGATCTTTGTATCGAAGGGACTATGATGATATGTTTTTGAAGGCAACGGTGCTAGAATACCTCTACGTTCGAGTGACTTGACCATATTTGGATTCGTAAAGGCAACGAGAGAGAATTACCCTAAGGGGTGCGTGTGTGAAAGGAGTGTGTTGATTCAGATACATGTTATCTTGAAAATTAGAGTGAGCTATGTTGATTTTAGTCTTGTCATACACGCCTAATTACTAACAGTTCATAAGATGTGGAAAGTAAAATGCGGAAGTTAAAGTGCGGAAAGATAAATCCTACGCTATTACATGGCTTTGGGGCAGATACATAATTTAAACTTGCGGAAAATAGAAACCTTAATTAAGCTATTACATCCCATAAGCAATTACATTATTGGAAAAAGAAAACAATAAAAAGAAATCGTCCGAAACGGAATAACCTGTGAAAAGATGAGAAATCGGAAAATACGAAGAAATCGAATAAGAGAAAAATGTTAGCAAAAATGCAAATTTTTAAATGAGAAAAATATTTCAGGCTGGAAATAACATTAATATGCTAAAATAATTTTTTGGGATTTTTTGGAGATAATTTAATAATTAAAAAACAATTAAAAGTGATTTAAATGATAAATTAGTAATTAAATTAAATATGCATGCAAAATAATATTTTTTAATTTTATAAATTAAATAAACATTTTCTGGAAATAATGCAAAAAGAAAAATATTTTTTGGTGTTTTTTAATGCATGATAAAAATTGTTGAAATAAATTAAAATGAATGCAAAAATATTAAATAAAAGAAAATATAGAAAATATGAGTTTGTGAAAAAGAGAAAACAAAACTGGTCCTGGCATGGTTCGAACAGGGGACCAGGAGGAGCATCTTTACACAGTCCATGCCTTAACCACTAGGCCAAGTGTCATCTAGTGTTGGAGAAAACAAAATCAATTGTTTTTGAGTGATGACGCATCCTGGGAATGGTTTGAAACACAGTCAGCCTTGTGGGGTCCCCGTTGAATGGATGGACGAATCAGGATGCGCCCTTGTGCCACGCTAGCCTTTCGTCGGTCAACTAAGTCAGCGACGCCGGAGCCCTAGCTCCGGTCGTCTTCTCCGGCGACCTCAACCTCCAAACCTGAAAAAATACGAGAAATAAAAGAACAAGAGGTACCCTACCCCCCTAAATCGAGGACTGCGATCTCAATGGTACCATTAGTTTGCCCTAAAAACGCTTGTACAAGCCAGTTCGATTCAAACAGCTCGTGAAGCCCTAATCATGGCACTATGGTTTCCAAACGTCCAAGCTTGCATGTGAGGGTTCAATCATGTCCTAAACATCACCCTGAATCGATACAAACACACAAACAACATTAATAATGCATGAAAAACGAAATTCGAATTTTGAAAGTTTACCAAATCAGAGCAATGGATTGGGCATAATTCTGGATGGTTTTGCTTCAAGTAAAAGATGGTTTCGATTGCTGGGATGTCAAGGAAGATGTTTGAATGCTCAAAACTTCTTGAAATCGGCTGAAACTTAAAATTCGATTTTCACCAATTCTTGAAAAAATTTGGCAAAGTGAGGGTTGTGTATGGAGCTAGGGTTTCGTCCTTTGTTGTGTGTAATGCTGGCTATTTATAGAGTGAATTAGGAGAGAAAAAACAAGGAAAAAAGATTTGGTTTTGAATGCATTGAATGATTTTCAAATAAAATCAAATTTTTGAAAGAAATTTGATTTTCTCTTAAATGGATGATCAAGCACGAAATTGGTATGTGTGATGGGCTTCCTTGGACCTCAAGTATGATATAAAATCACTCCTCTTGAAAAAATATCTTATTTTCATATTTTATATAATTTAATTTTGAATTAAATGGTTTAAAATTCAAAAATAAATTAATAAAATAGAAAATTGCCATGGCCAAGCATTTATGAGTCACAAATAATTTCATGAACAAGTTTGGATCAAAAGATTATAGACCCATTTGGAAAAGTTTGCATTTTGACCAACATCGCCTTTTGTGCAATTGTCCAAAATTGCCCAACTTCTGAATAGTGTATCGTGCTCAATTTTCCATATTTTTGAGTGTTCTTGGACTTTTTGGAAAGCTCTAAGAGTCCTCTAACCAACCTATTTGGTTTCATCTTAATTGGAGTTTCCATGCTCAATATATCTTCAAAACAAAATGTTGACTTTTGTTGACTTTGAAAAGGACCTGTAATGTTTTTATCCATACCTTCCAAATGAAGCATTTTTTGAACATTCTTGTGAGACATGAAGTTGTAGAGAATTGAATTTCCTTCAAAAAAAGAGGTGGTGGAAAAATTTGAGAAAGTATGAAGAAGTTATGCTCAGTCAAAGTTTGGTTGACTTTTCACTAAGAAACCCTAATTTAGAAAGTTTGACTTTTGAGCAAATCTTGAGTTTTCTTGATGAATCATGATCAACCCTTGATCAAATGATGAATGTAACTTCAAAATGTGGATGTTGACCAAAAATCATGAAGTTTGACTGTATGTTGACCACAGTTGACTTTTTGCCAATACAACTGATTTTCAACCATTTGAGCAATTGTCTGAGGAAACTTGACTTGTGAGGCTTGAAACTTGACATGGAGAATATTTGAAGCATATGAGGAGGCATGAAGACCATTGGAGATGTTAGAAGTCCATCTTGATCTGAGAAATACCAAACCCTAGTTTGGGTTGATTGTCTAGGAGAGGGTTTGTCTGATCAACCCTTGAAGAATCCTTGAGCATGGATGTATGAAATATCTTGAGAAGATGGAGGGAAAATTTTGGGGTATGACAGTGAGTGCCTTAAGTAAGCGACTTGGACGGTGTTATTTTGGACAGTTCCACGAAGATTTATTTTGTATCTTGTAGAAGACTTCAAGGGGTTATTTCAGATCTTAGAAGTTCCTTTGTTTTGGATGGTTTGATTTGTGAGTTGGATGGAAGAACTTTTTATAAGTTGGTATTGATCATGGGTACTTTGATTGAGATGATTGAGTCGCTATTTGGACTTCGCTATGGTAAGCAAATTAGTTTGAGCAAGTGAAAAGTTTAGCGAATGCTTTGATTTTGGTCTTATTAGTACTGAAGAACCTTGTGCAGTGTATTGTGATATTCTATTTTGGACTTAAGATGTATTTCGACATAGAGTTGGGAAAAGTGTATTGCTACCATGGAACGATTTGATTTTTATAAGGAAAAGTTGTCGGACGTGTGAGTTAGAATTTAATGTGGTTGTGCTCATTTGAAATTTTAAAGGTACAGATGTTAACGACGAGTAGATTGGAATTGTTAAAGACAATTCAAAGTTTGGGTACGATCTATAAAGAGATTCCGTCTGTTGTTGAGTTTAGTAAGTTGATATCGCGGATGACCCAAGAATATCCGATTTGGGATTTATTACTTTAAAGAATGTCTCATGTTTGTTTTGGGACACTTGTTGAAATTTAAGTTTAGAAGGTTATCGAGGATTTGTTTGCTACTAACATTTGGATTTCGTCAGATACTAATGGCCGTGGTGGATTATTAGATTGCGACTAAGATAAGTCTTGACGGTGTAGAATTTTAAGATGGTATGGTAGCCATAGGTACCTTAAGACGATTGATGTTTTATCAAGGAATATGTTCTATTTGTGACTGAAGTTGGTCGCGACGGTGTTCATGTTGGATTCCATAAAATATGTGTTATGGTTCTAAGTCCAACCTGTTTTGTAATTTTAGTAGTATGAGACGACGTGGATGGGTAGAGTTCTTGAGAGAGTGTTTTTTTGGAATTACCACTTTGGAAGATTGAAAGTTATGAAAGGTGTTTCGAATAAGAAACCTGTGTATTAATCATTGCGACGGTGCGAGGATGGTGATTACTTAATACAAATTTTGGGAATTGAATTGTTATAAGGGAAGACTTCGTTGAAGTCAAGAGTATACGTCGAAGTTTCACAAGTGAATATTTGGACAATATTTGAAAAAGTCAAACTATGTCGTGTATTTTAGAGGATCAATGGACGTTGATTAATCAAGAATGAAAGAGTGATTTTCGAGTTGATAAGACTGATGTTACGAGGTATCCTGATGGGTGTACGCTTCGAACGTATCCATTCTGAGTAATTGTGAAGTTGAGGATTAACCAAGTTGTTTTACGGTTGGCATCACATGCGTAAAAGTGACGCAACATGGTTTAGATATCGAGCATTGAATTTTTTAGCGAGTATGCGAGATTGTTAGATTTGGGCTAGTGAGTTATAGTCACAAGTCGTCAGTATAAGCCCTAGAATGAGTGGCGTATCGCAGTTCGGTTATGTTTGAGTAACTTGTTATTGTTCAAGGGTTGTACGTTGGTAATCTACAAGGACGATGTTACATTGTGATTTTCTGGAATGAAACCGATAACTGCAAGTGTAATCCTTGAGTTCGTGCTTATGCGTGAATGAAAGCACCTTTTTCGTGTTTGCGTAGCATGCGTGGTACTATCCTATTCTGATTGTTTCAGTTTTGGTTTGTATAACCATTTTGTTGTTTTAGTTTTAGCGATGGAGTCGGTGTTGTGTTGTAAGACTTTATGTTCCTATCTTTGATAACTCGTTTCCGAGGTGTCGGTTCGAGTGTGTGACTAATTCTATGGTGGAGGCGTTAGAATGGTATCGATCTTGTTTGTTTAGTTCTCGAGTGAACCGGTGTGTCTGCGACTTGTTTGGTTGTTGGGTGATTAGTTGGTTCTCGAGTGCATTGTATGGGCTTTGCATCTCGGCATGGTTGTTCTTGACTGGACGTTTGGTTAGGGAGATACCCTTGTTTTTGGTGTATGTTGTACGTTGTTTAATTGACGCAAGGATTGAGCTGACGAATGCGTAGGCATGTCCCGATTTGTTCGTTTTGGTCGAAATTTCGAGGATGAAAGGTTATAAGTGGGGGAGAGTTGTAACGCCCGTTTTATTTAATATTATATTATATTAATATTTTTGAGTTACCGTTTGACGGTTGTTTTGGCGACGTTTCGATTCGGTCCGGTTTTTATTCCGTTCGGTTCGGTAAAATATTATTCGGACCGATATTTAATTCCCCAAAATTATTTTAATTAATTGAGTTAATAATATTATTAGATATTATTAAGGTGTTAATTAATAAAAATAAGTTAAGGGTGTGAGGACTAATTGTGTAGAAATGGGGTTTACACCCTTGGTTGCTAGTAAGAGTACATATAAACCATTTTCCTCATTTCTTCCATTTTTCAACACAAAAACCTATCATAGAAGCTTAGAGAGAAATAGAGGGTTTTGGAAGAGGAAAAAGAAGAGCAAGAGCAAGCTTGAAGTTTGGGATTGGTTGAAGCATCTTGTAATCATCCAAGCACTAGAGGTAAGGGGTTTGATTCTCCATCTCATATGGTTAGGGTTGATAGTTATATTTTGGATTTGGGGAAAAATTGATAGTTGATTCATAGGGTTTTTGATTGGTTGATTGTTGAAATAGCTTATAAAAGTTGGATTAGGAGTATGGATTATGGGTGTGTTATTGCTAGCATTGTAGGAATGAAAGTCATAAAATGTAAACAAAAAAAATTGTAACTGTTAAAAATAAGAAAAACCAGAAAACATCATGTACAGCAAACCCTTGGAGAAGATGAAGAGAAGGTCGTGGGGCAAGGGAGGCGCCCACCTCCCATGGAGTGCGAGCGTCCCCCCCCCCCCCTTAGGGCGACCGCCTCCCCTCTCTTATAGCCTTGGGACGAACGTCCCCTTAAGCATGGAAGAAGGAAACAAAATTCTTATTTTTCTGTTTTCTGTAAACTATGTTTTCTGTTTTCTGGTTTCCTGGTTTTCTGCATAATTCCAAGTTAGCCTCTGTCTGTTTCAATTTTCTTATTTTCTTATACTACTAGTTAGTATTAATAAAATATAACTAGGACATAAGTTAGCCAATTAAATTTATGACCCGATTATGTTCCGATTTTCCAATTTCGGTAATTTCGACGACGGAGCAAGTTGCTCCGAATTCAACGAAAATTGACGTGCTAGATAAGTTCGACGTGTAGAACGTAGTGGTGGGGTTATTTTTTCTAAATTACGAGTTTTTACGAGACGACCCGAAATAGGCCAAATTACGGTTAAATTGAATTGGATTACGTTTTAGTCGACTTAAGACACGTATGGACAATTCGATTTCGATATTAACAATTATGATTAATGTTGGTTCTTAAGAATGGCTTTCGCGACGATTATTGGTGTTTTGACTATTTTTCCATTTTTGGAATTTAGTGAATGAATTGATAATGAGGTGGTGTGATCAAACATAATGCTTGCGACGATGTATTTATTAATGAATACTTGATGATATATGTCTTTGTACATGATGATGTGATGATTATATTGATGTTGTTAATAAATGCTTCCGATTTGTGAATGCATGATTTTGATGATGATGAATTATTAGTGATGTTTTGCATAATGAAAATATGATGCGATGATATATTTATCTTGATGTGGATAAATTATGGAGATGTGGCCTTTATGCCAATCTTGATGAGCGAAGATGATGTTTTAGTTGTGTTGTTTTTATTGTCGAGTCACATACATTGCATTGGCGACGAGTGCTTTTATGTCAAGCGACGATGGGCTTTATGCCAAGTGTCCCTAATTATGGACAAAGCGATGGGTACCACATGCATAACATAGTCGTGTCTCATGGAATCGGTTATATTTATGTTTGAGTTGTTTGGCGTTGAGTTTTAATTGATGGATTATGCGGAATTGCGATGATATATGATGTTTTGTTTGGTCATGATCTTTATGATGAACATGAAATGTATATGACTTCATAATTTCATGATAACTATGCGATGAATATAAATGATGAGTTTTGCGATGATTTAACTTTGATGAAATGCTTAATGCAAATATGATGTGATGATGTTCGTGACGATGGGCTTTAATGTCAAAAGCGACGATGGGCTTTAGCCAATTGGTGATGATTTTATTTATGATGCTTATGTTATTAACATTGTTTGATGTTGTTGTTTATGATTTTCGTGTTGTTGTGGCGATTTATGTCGATGAGGTTATGATGATAAAGTGTAGATTACACACATTAGAATGACGATTAGAGTGAGTGAGTTTTGGATATGTGTTGGAATTGCACTTATTAATCTATACCCTTTATTATTCTGAAACTATATATATATATATATATATATATATATATATATATATTATCATGCCGTTAATTATATGTTTTGGAGTATTTCACCCTTTACTTGTTTCGCCGTTACCTTTATATTGGTAACGTGCAGATTATGAAGACGGAGATCATAACTGCTGTTAGTTGAGTCGGTGTCGCTCTGATACGTAGCACTCAGGGGGAATATTTATGTTGTCATTGTTGTTGTTCGTTTGTTGTTTTTCCTTTTGTAAATGAGAATCATACTTTATGAAAACATGAATTGTTAAGGAAGTTTAATTAAGAAGATGTTTTGATTTTTATGAATCAATTTATGATTTTCGACGATGCTATGTATCCGAGATTTATACTTTAAAGCAAACTGTTTAAAGTGATTTGTTTTTGAAGGTGTGATGCCTCAGTATTGAATTTATAAAATTTTAAATTACTCTGATTTTTGCATATTAAACCTTGGGTAATACTGGGGTGTTACACACTGTCTTCCACATCTCCTCCCTCTCATTCTCCAATAACTTCTCCTGCATCGTTTGCCACAACCTCTCCCTCTCCTCTAACTTAGCAGCAACAATCTATTCAACTTCTCTCTTACTCGTTCCCTCTTTGTATGATTGAGAGCATCCAAAATATACCTTTAATCAAATTCCTATACCAAGACGACAGACACACCCAAGATGCTCCTCGGTTCGAATCGCTTCTACTAAAATGTTATGACAACCTTGTGAAGTGAAGAGGCCAACTTTAAATTTTATCTTTACAAAATTGATTTAACAAAAAAATATTCTTGAAAAAAGTATCTACTTACAATCCTTTGAGCCACTTCGGGCGTCGCATCATAAGTGTACTTGTCTTATTTTCTTTGGCGTGCCCTCTTCCATTTATCATGGCGTGATGGTGGAGATGGCCTTATAAAATCTCTCATCTCATCTTCCATTTTTTTTCTTTTCTCGTCCATCATTTATTTTTCAATTCTTTGATATCCTTCACGAGAAAACCTATGTGGATAGATATTTCTAGCTCGATTTTCCTTTCCATTTTTGCCTATTTTCAAAGAATTTGGGAGTTTTGCGAGACTCTACAAATTTCTCCCAAGTAGCTTGATCAATAAATAAATATACCTCATATGGAGGTTTTTCTTTATGATGTTTAATATAATCATGGATTAGTTGTGTCTTAAACCCCTCCAACGCTCTCCATAATAAATAAGCATTTTCTTTTTCATATACTTATCATTTGGAGTAACAATGAAGTGACTCTATGTTTACACAATTAATATGTTATTAGTATTACACAAAAAAAAAAACTTGTATACTTGTAAAAAAAAAGATAAGATACAAGATCAATACCATAATATCAACCCATATTTCATTTTTAAATTCATCGTCAATGTCATGCCAACTATTTACCAAAATACTCACTTTACTTCTAACTTGTAACACAATGTAACCCAAAAAATGATCAGCATGTTCACCTTCAACCTTGTCGATTTATGCATAAACTCTAACCCAATACTAGATTCATTGGCTTTTTTCACCTTTGTATACATTGTGGCACCTCTAGTGTTTCTTTTACGACTTTGTGTATTAACAGAGTTTGCAGTAGATGTTGTATGGGAGGTGCTTGTCGAATCGACCATGAATATCAAGATGAATAGACAAAGTGAAAAACTAACATTGATGAATGTACAAATGGAAAATAATAGAAATAGAAGGATCAATAGTCAAAGTAACGAAGAAACCCTAAAAAATGCTCAATAGACAAAGTGAAAAACTAATTTTGATGAATATACAAACTAAGGATTCAGTGAAGAATAAATTTGTTGCAAAAATGACGTTTGATGAATACTTGTTGGAAGAGTTTTGATATCGCCTAGGGTTTTTGCAAAATGAGAGTGACAAAGTAACGTTTGAGTGTTGATAGGTGAATGAAAAGTTAGAAACTAGCTAGATAGTTCTATGAAGTATTTCATGCAAAATAAGTTTCATTTTGATTTTACAAAAAAGTCGACGTGGTTGTCTTATTAAAAATATAAAATACAAAAATAAATTTATAGTGCCATATTCTGGAAATTCAGTTAAAAGATCTATCACGTCAGATATTTAAGAAAATCGAGGGATTAAAATATATCAAATAAAGTATTAAAATAAGTTTTTGAAATTAGTATTATGAAATTGTTAATTCAAAATATAATGCGTCTCAGTTGGATCCTGTAGTCGAGACAAATACTAATGGAAATAAATTAAAAAATGGAAATTGAAACGGAGCCAAGTGAGAAATACCTATTAAACAATTAAAATAAACATAAAATGAGACATCTGGGTGTCGAAGGAAGCTCCCTTATATTAAATATCTGAGGTCTAATGATTTTTATTCAAAAAAAATTATACCCTCGTTTTTTCATTGTTTAGGGTGTATGCTTTGTCATAAAAGTATTATTTGTAGTAGTGGAAGTTTATTTTTAAATATATTGAAATTCTATGGAGTTTAATTTGTATGGAGTTTATTTTACCTATATTGAATTTAATTTTAAGTTTATTGTAATTGAATGAGGAGTTTATTTCAATTTTAATTATGTTTGATTTATTTTATAATTGATTTAAATTTATTTTATAAAATTCTAAATTTTGCAATTTGGGAGAGGGGAAACCCCAAGCAATCTAGCTGACACATAAATGCGCCATAATGCTCTTATGCACCACACGACAACACTACATTGGACCTATTCTTAGGTATCATCGGGGTTATTTCAATTTTCAAGGGGGAAACCCCAAGAAAAATGAGCAAGGTGACATACCCCTCACAAACAATGTGTGATGGCTTGTTTGGCTAGGGGACTTGTTCCCTCGCAAAATACTATCTAGTGAGGTTTTTTTTGTGACTTGGTGAGGGGTTTAACCGCTGGAAAATTATGTTTTTCTTGTAGTGTGAGAAGCAATCTTGTAAACACAAAAACATGTATTCAATAGTGAGTTGATTGTTACTTAAGTGGCTAAGTGTTAGTCTGTATACTCAAGAAGTTATTGGCAATGTGTCTTTGAGGTTGGTTCCTTGAGTGACTAAGTGGTAGTTTGCATACTCAAGAAAACATAGACAGTTGGTCTTTGTGGTTTGTAAAAATGACATGTAGTCTTATTGTGGTTTTGTAATTAGTTTGGTTATATTGGATTAAGTCCTTATTGAGAAGGAGAAATTACCTTGACGGGTGGAATGGATTAACTTCATTAATAGTGAACCAAGATAAAAACAATTGTGTTTATTTATTTTTATTCTTCTGTTAAGAGTTTATGTTTGAGTTTTGAGAAATTTTATTTTCTAAAACTCAATTCAAACCCTCCTTTCTTGTATTTCTTGCACCTGCAATGATGCTCTCATTTTTGGATGTTCAAATGCTTTTTAGTATTTAGTGTTTAAGTTTTAGGATTTAGAATTTGAAATTTAGTAACACGAATATTGGTTCAACAATTCTTTTGGCATAGTTGTATGCAGGAAATGATGCCCATCTTGAAGGTTTAAGTGCTTTTTATCTTCTGCGAATATGGTGTAGAACTTTTACTTTGCATTTCTTATGTCTTACTATATTTTGTTTTTCTAAACTTAAACTATAAAAATCATATTTATAGAAAATAAATGTAAGAATAATATTGAAATGAGTAAATAATCTCATGATAATCCTGATTCTATATGATAGACATGCCCATCCATTATTTGAGAATAATACAAACTGCTAATAAAAAAGAAAGAAAAAACACAAATATAAAAGTTCTTTATGGATCAAAAGCTATCTTTAGTTAGAGTGCATGCTTAGTTTGAACCGTTACCAAAGAGTAACAAGCACCACAAGGTCCATTAGCCAACAAAGCTTCGTGAAGTGATAGATGCATCGTGTCGATCAGCTCTAGCATCTTGCTTGTCCAAACGAACGTGGATTAACGAATTTGTCTTCATCAGCTCATGCAGAGTCTCCTTTATCCTAGAAGAAGACTTTTCAGTACTAGTAGTCTTTTCGAACACAACCATCTCATAAGCAGTGTCATTTGACGGTTGATTTTCCATAGCAACAACTCCTTCTTATGGAATCTTTACTTTCGAAGCCGGAAAGTAGAGAATCACCGGAGGAGGTGCTCGAGAGGCAAGTCATACCTTATGCTTATTCATAGCTTCCAAATGACATAAATCTTGGATAATATTGGAGTTATCATTGATCCACTTCATGAGGTCCATCTGGATGAAGGTGACCCAATAAGGATCCATAATGTTAGAAGTGTTCTCTACAAAATAGCTCGAAGAGTTTTGAGCAGCTCTTTCAAACTCCCGTTTGAGTTCATCAAACGGTGTGAAGAAATAATTGGACCAATGCATTAGAGAATTAAAAGAAATGGGATAATGTTTGAAGAGTGTTTTTGGAAGAGGTTTAGGAAGAGAGTTAGAAGTAGAAGATCAAGAGAGTGTGAATTTAGTGGAAGTTTCTGAAGAAGTGTATATAGATGGCTTTTTATTTGTCATTGATGGTTAAGGATCATAAAAGACAACTTCATATCCTGATGGACCCATTTAGATTATTCCAAGTGTGGAGAAAAAATTAGTGATTGAGGTGGTTGTTTGACAAAATAAAGAAGGTGATGAACTCATGAGCGCAAACTTGAGTAAAGAGTTGTCAAAGGCATCCGTACATGAAGTTGTTCTAACTTTATGGACAACATTTAGAGACTTCTTTTGACCAATGGTTCTCTAGACCAACTTTTGAATACTTTGAATACAAGGTTCTATTAAATAAAGTTTTAAAGACTCTAGAGACCAAGTGATGAAGACTCTGAAGACAAGGATCATGTTGAATAAGTTCTGAAGACTTTGATGGCATGGTTCTGGACACTTATCTTTGATCCTTCTACGCAACCTTCAACCATTATACATCCAAAAGCCTCAGAAGTTTAGAAGAGAAGATAAAAAGGGTTCATGTGCGTAATATTACAAAGTACAACATCACCTCGCCTCCACTGCGCCTTTTATACCCCAAAATTTTCCCTCATATTTCTCAAGACAATCCACATCTCCATACTTAAGAATTTCTCAAGGGTTGACCAGATGAACCCTCTCCTAAGAAATAAACCCCAAACTAGGGTTTTGATTCACTCAAGTCAAATATGATTTATATTGCCTCAAGTAGTGATCATAACACCTCACATATCTCAAGGGATCACCATGTCAAGTTTCAAGCCTTACAACTCAAGTTTGCTCAATCAATTGCTAGATGGTTGAAAATTAGTTGTATTACAAAAAGTCAATTATGGTCAACATAAAGTCAAACTTCATCATTTTTGGTCAACATCAATATATTGAAGTCACATTCATCATATGATCAATGGTTGATCATGATTCATCAAGAAAAGTCAAGATTTAATCAAAAGTCAAAGTTTCCAAATTAGGGTTTTTGGACAAAAAGTCAACTTTGACTACGCATAACTTTCACATACTTCATCATAAATGTTTCCATAAAATATCATTTTGAAGGGAATTCAATTCTCTATAACTTCATGTCTCACAATCTTTGGCTAAAAATGCATCATTTGAGAGTTATGGATCAAAATATTATAGGTCCTTCTAAAAGTAAACAAAAAGTCATCTTTTTGCAAAGAAGTGTACGTGAACATGGAAACTTCAATGAAGATGAAACAAAAAGGCGTGTTTAGAGGACATATTGAGCTTTCTAAAAAGTCCAAGAACACTTAAAAATGTTAAAAATTGAGCAAGATACAAGTTGTGCAAGTTTGACATTTTTGAAGAAGTGCATGAAGAAAAATACTTAGTAAATTCCAGTTTTTTCTTAATGGGACTAAGTTTTTGTGATTCAAACTTGTTTCTAATCTTGACAAGAACCTCAAACCCCATTTACACGCCCTTGCATTATTTATTTTATTTATTTTGGATTTTATTCACTTAAATCCAATTTTAATTAAAATAAAAGATATAAAATCAATTTGATTAATGCAAGGCTTATTTTTCAGCATTCTTAAGGTCCAAGCAAACCAATATATTTTCCAATTTTGAAATTTTCTTATTAGGCAATAGATTGAATAAGATTTGATCAAAAAAGGAAATATTTGATTTCATTCCAAATCAAATATTTTCTCATTGATTGGCATATATTTTCTTCATGATTCTTGACCTAATTCACTCTATTATATTTATACAATGATCCTAGCCTCTCATGGACACAAATTCTGTCCACAAGAACCCTAACCAAACTCACAAAATCCGTGACATTCAAGCAATCGTCAGACCTATTTTGTATCGATTCAATCCATTCTAAGAATTGCAACGTGTTCTTGGGAGTCCTCTGGTCCATTCTAGATCGTTACGAAACCTCAAAACATCCAGAAACGAAAACATTACAATCACGGTTTGCATCCTTTTATGTCAAATTTGATTTATGTTATTTATGCTTCATAAACATGATTTGATTACATATTCTTGATCGTGATGATGTTTGAAAGCTATTTGGATTATTCGATTGAATTTTAGACGCAGGTACAAGCTTATGCCATTGTTAGGGTTTTTGAACCTCAAATTAGGGTTCCTCAAAATAGGCAAAATTGAATGAAACTAAGAGCATATTCGTGTTCACGGGGTCGATTCCAATCGAACCATGTCCTCCTCTAAAATGTATATTACATATTCGTGAGTTTTTTGAAAATTGTAGGGATATGGCTACAGATGGCGTCAATAGGTATATGTTTACCCACAGAAAGGTCGTGGGTAAGTCCGTGGGAAATTCAAAATTGGGGAAGACAATCCCTTGGCGCGCATTTGTTTAAAGTTATTTTAAAGAAATAATTTTCACTTATATAATTATTATTTCATTATACTAACACCAAAACACGTTGGTTCAGTTGGTGGGAGGCGCTTGCATGTGACCTATAAAACCTGGGTTCAATCCCTGGCACTGTCACAATATTTTTAACACTTTGCCAAACTAACCAATTTTCATATTTTTCCAGTATTTTCAATTTCTTTTCTATTTTAATTACTTTCACAAATTAATTTTTTTTCACACATAAAAATCACAAAATATATTTTCTTTTTGCATTTAGGTCAGAAAAATACTTATTTAATTTTTGACACAAAAAAATCATTTTTTTCCTTTTATTATAATTAATTGTTAATTAACCATTAAATTAGCTTTTAATTATCTTTCTACGTTAAAATCAATTCACAAAAATCCCAAAAAAAAAATTTCTTCATATAATTAGGTTTGCTAACCCTAAAAACATTTTTCTAACATGAAAATCTATTTTCTACTAACATTATCTTCTCTTATTTGCAATTTAATCCTTTTCGTGCTACTTTTCTGATTATTATAATTGCTCACAAGTTGTGATAGTTAGGGTTTAAATTCCTTGCATATTTTCACTATTATGTAATTGCTCATGGGATGTAATACCTTAACTAGGGTTTTACTTTCTGCTTTTACTTTCCGCACCTCATATTATGTATCTGCACCAAAGCCATGTAATAGCGTAGGACATTTACTTTCCCCACTTTACATTCCGCACTTTAATTCCTGTACATATATATAACTTCTAGTAATTAGGATTGGCATGCTAAGACTAAATCAACCTTAGATCACTTATAATCTCAAGATAATATATCTGAATTGAACACACTCTTTCACACTTGCACATCCCTTAGGGTATCCTCTCTTGTTGCCTTTAGAATATAATGGTCATGTCCCTCAAACATAGGGATACCATTAGCAAAGACGCTAACGAATAACATCATCATAATCCCTTTGATACAAATATCATAGTCCCTCGATGACCCTCGATGTTGCCTACGAATATATGATCTCGTCCCTCGATTGTTGCCTACGAAAAAGTGATGATTGTCCCTACGAATTACTTAGGGTATACTTACATGTTGCCTTCAATGACTGATTGCGACTTTATCGTCTATTAATCGGGAGACTGCAAGTGCACAGTCCTATCGCATAGTTTTAAAAGATATCGAACCCACAGAGACTATAAATCGATCTACTGTTATCCTAAGTTACTGTATATAGCTAAGGCGAATAATTCTTTTAGATAATGGTTAAAGAAAAATATAAATTAAACGGATATCGGTACGTAATATAGTGAACCTAAGTGAATTTAATCGAACCTAAGCGTATAAAGATTGTTAACTTAATTGTTCTGTAGAGATTATCAGTTTAAAAACCCTCAACTCACACTTTCGTGGTCTTATCTTGGATTATACTCCTAAAGCCCTATGCCTGCTCTCGCTAGCCCATAAGTGTTTAGAAAATATTCTTTCAAAACTTAATAAAATCTAATTCGTTTTAAAGCGCTCTCGCTGTATTTAAATCGAATGCCTAACTTTAGCTATCCGGTTAAAACCTCACTCTTTCGTGGTCTCGATCCCAGCCTATTGTACTTTTCTTACTTTTGTAACAAAAAGATTGATTTTCAATTACAAAAAGTCATAACCAGAAATTAAGTTAATTAAGATTTTATCCTACGAACGATTTAATTCCTACTCTTACTGCTATTACATACCGATACCTACTCGGTTTAGCCAAACATAGAATTTAGCATAAACAAACTAAACATGAAGATTAAAATTAAGAGCAACATGATAATTAAATTAACAGCAATAATGATAATAATAATAATAGTAGTAATAATAGTAATAATGATACTAATAATAATAATAATAATAGCAATACAATAAAGAACCTGTAAATGCGAGAAATGAAGTACTTGAAATAAACTTCTATTATGATGGCAAGATTGTGATCCAAGACTACATAGATTGTAGGCCTAAAACTAATGGTGTGGTAGTTCCCCGATATGAGAAACTACCACTTTTACAAATATGATTTCTGCCTAAAACTATGAATAGCGCTTCCGCGCACAAACTTGGATGTCTCTAAAATGAATTCTAAATAGTTTATATAGTGAGAAATTGTGGAAGTTATCATGAGAGAAGTAGTGATGATAATGGAGAAAGTGGAGAAAGAAGTGGAAAAGTGGGAAGTTGAAAAGATCATGGGGTGATAATGGAAAGTTTGGCTGATGGGCCTAGCTTTGCTTCTTTACTTGGGCCTTTTATCTTTTATTTTATATTTTGAGGGTTTTTCTTCATGTCTCCTCCATTTTTACTTCTTTTCTCGAAAATTCTTCATTTAATTAAATATCTGCAAAAAAAACAAATATTAGCGTAATAGCAATTCAATGCAATTAAATTAAGATAAAAAATGGGAAATAACTTAAGTAAATCAAGCTAAATATACTATACATGACTTAAATCAATATGATGTTCTCTAAACATTGGTCAGATGCACATACATGACTTAAATCAACTTGTACACAGTTGCATCGTGTTTTTGTCAGAGAATTAAAAGCTCGATTTATACTCCAGCACTACGGTAATGACATACATAAACCAGTTGCATATGCTATCATAGCTTGCCCCAAGCAATCGTCTTGTTTTACCCATTTCATTCAAGCGCAATCACATTAAGCCCTTTATCCTTACACGCACATAGCAGAACAGCCGGTTAGTGGTTTTGATTTTTTTAGAACAATGGTTTCTGGCACAATAATGTGGCAACCTTTTCTATCAAATTGTAAGATGCGGGGGATCAGACCGTAGTCTGCCCTACCAAGTTCAGTACCAGATGCTTCTAAACCACCTAACAATGGACTCTTATGTTACTTAGTAAGGTTTGCATCCGTTGGATTAAACGATCGGGTGAGGATCGCCCAATTTAATTGGTGCATTACCTATTTCCTTAAAGCATGTAACATTTTTCTAAATAATTAACTAAGATCATCCACTTATATTCATCGACTTTCTGCGTAGTTTGTGTTTAAGACGGTGCTGACTGCTAAATAAACTACTCAGGGTTACTTCAATACTAAAACTCAGGGTTTCAAAATAATAGGTATTTTAACTAGTCTATTATACTTTGGGATTGTAGAGTGTCAAGACGGTAGTGATTTCGTCTAATCTTGCTAAAATTTCTAACTAGTTTAAAAATTGGCAACCTACGTACTTGTCGAGTGAGTCAAGTTATGCATAAAACCGTAAAAAAAAATTTGGGTCTTAATAAAATAGGGGAATCGAAAGACAACACTAATGTTGCATAAATAACTTGATGAAGACAAAAAAATTATTGAAGGGAAATAAATAGAAGGGAAATTACAAAGGAAATATAAAATTACTAGAAAAAAACGGAAATACTTCCTCCCCCATACTTAAATCGTACATTGTCCTCAATGTATTGATAAAAGATGAAAAAGGGAAGTGGAAACTAAATGTTCACTCCTCGGTTGAACTTTTAGTGATATTTGTTTTCCATGGCCACTTATCAAGCCATCTCACATATCCCTCACCTTTTCTTTTCTTACGTTTGTGGGGTGGTTCATTCTTTTGAAATCGTGGTGGTGGTTCTGGATCTATCCTAAGCATCAGTTTTTCAAGTTTGGGCTTAGTGATTTCATCCACCTCGTCACGGATTAACCTTACCCTCTTAACAGTAATTATATCCTTAATTTTATGGTCATCTAATTTTCTCTTTTTAGGCAAGACTTCAAACAAGGGTGCATTGGTGTGGATATTTTTTAATACCTCGACATACGTTTTAGATTTGGAGTCTACCTGAGCTTCTATAAACATCTTTGGGAAAGGAATCAGTGGGGTGTAGTGATTTGATATAACAATATGCGCTTCCTCCTCTACCTCTTTTACAACCTCCTCTTCGAATGGTGTTGGTGAATTCTTCTCAATCTCCACTATTTTCTCGGCAGAACTTTTCTCGGCCACAATATCACTCTCCTCAAACTCATCATCACTCTCTAGATTTTAAAATAGTTTTTCTATAATGGTTGTTTCAACATCCACATCCTCTTTGGGAAATGGTCCTAGAAGGTTTTGTTCAAGTTGGGAGATTTGAGTCTTTAAGGCCATGTTGTGAGTCGTGAGGGACTCAACCACAATGGTTAGTTGGCTAAGGGTTTCATTATTTTGAAGACTTTGTTTTCTTACCTCTTCATTTTGGACAGTTTGTGTCTCTATATAGTGCTCAATCATAGATTCTAACCTATAGTTAATTATCATCTCATCGGAATCCTCTATTGATGTTTCGAAGTTGAAATCTTGCGATTCGTCAGAGTCTTGAAAGTAAGTTAGAGTCTCCTTTTTTGTTTCCCCGAAGCGTTCTATCATCCTAGATGTTTCATTAAAATTTTCCATTAATATTTCGAGATCAGATTTATATGGTTCTGGTGATTCCTCAAAATATTGGGTGTGGCAATTGTAGAGAGAATTGGGTTTAGGATAAGTTTGGTTGAAATTATAAGTTTCTTGTGGTTCCTCAAAATGTGGGGATTGGTAGTTTTGGAGGTAATTTGGGTAAGAGTAGGTTTGTGAAGCATTGAAATCTTCCATCAGTATTTCGATGTCGGATTTATAGGATTCTTGTGATTCCTCAAAATACTGATAATGGGCGTAGGAAAAATTTGGGTTATACATAGTAAATAAGGTAAAGGTGCCTTAGTCTATACGGTGTAACACCGGAGTTACAATATCGACTTAAATAGTCCCCAGCAATGGCGCCAAAAACTTGATGTGCGATCGACCTAATGTGTCTAACGGTATCTTAACTGCAAGTGCACAGTCTATCGCGGTAGTAATAAAAAGATGTCGAACCCACAGGGACTTCGTAATCACTCTAGTGCTAGGAAAGTATGCTAATTTAGCTAAGGCGGATAATGTCACGTTTGGTTTTTTGGGAGGTAAGGGAAAGTAAAACTAATTGATTTAAAGGAATAATAATAAAGCGGTCGGTATGCAATAGAGTGGACCTAACCAGATCTAATTGAACCTAAGCGTATAAGGATGATTAACTTAATTTTTCTGTAGAGATTATCAGTTTAAAAACCCTTAACTCACACTTTCGTGGTCTTATCTCGGATTATACTCCTAAAGCCCTATGCCTGCTCTCGCTAGCCCATAAGTGTTTAGAAAATATTCTTTGAAAACTAAATAAAATCTAATTCGTTTTAAAGTGCTCTCGCTGTATTTAAATCGAATGCCTAACTTTAGCTATCTGGTTAAAACCTCACACTTTCGTGGTCTCGATCCCAGCCTATTCTACTTTTCTTACTTTCGTAACAAAAAGATTGATTTTTAATTACAAAAAGTCATAACTAGAAATTAAGTTAATTAAGATTTTAGTCTGCGAACGATTTAATTCTTACTCTTACTGCTATTACATACCAATACCTACTCGGTTTAGCCAAACATAGAATTTAGCAGAAACAAACTAAACATGAAGATTGAAATTAAGAGCAACATGATAATTAAATTAACAACAATAAATGATAATAATAATAATAATAGTAATAATGGTAATAATAATAATAATAATAATAATAATAGCAATACAATAAAGAACCTGTAAATGCGAGAAATGAAGAACTTGAAATAAACTTCTATTAAGATGGCAAGATTGTGATCCAACAGTACATAGATTGTAGGCCTAAAACTAATGGTGTGGTAGTTCCCCGATATGAGAAACTACCACTTTTACAAATATGATTTCTGCCTAAAACTATGAATAGCGCTTCCGCGCACAAACTTGGATGTCTCTAAAATGAATGCTAACTAGTTTATATAGTGAGAAATTATGGAAGTTATCATGAGAGAAGTAGTGATGATAATGGAGAAAGTGGAGAAAGAAGTGGAAAAGTGGGAAGTTGAAAAGATCATGGGGTGATAATGGAAAGTTTGGCTGATGGGCCTAGCTTTTCTTCTTTACTTGGGCCTTTTATCTTTTATTTTATATTTTGAGCGTTTTTCTTCATGTCTCCTCCATTTTTACTTCTTTTCTCGAAAATTCTTCATTTAATTAAATATCTACAAAATAAACAAATACTAGCGTAATAGCAATTCAATGCAATTAAATTAAGATAAAAAATGGGAAATAACTTAAGTAAATCAAGCTAAATATACGATACACTTATGTGTTATCAATGACCATACGATGACCCTTCGATTTCCCCTTCACATCCAAACGAATAAAGTTACCTACCAATTAATGGTACGGATAGCCTTATTCTAAAGGAGAGGGAAAAATAACATGGAAACGACCATTCTGAGTAGGTAATAAGAAGTTGTTGCTTGCTCCAATCAAAATGCTTTTCACACCTCACATTTTTCAAAAACTATGTTTTCAAACACTTTGTATACATTCCAGTGAGAATCATTACAAAGTTAAACATTTTCCAAACAAACATTTCTGAATTCAAAGCGAAATGTATTTCAAAATACTTTTCAAACTACACAAACACATAAAGCAATTTTTCAAAGTGAGCTAAGCAACTAAGAGCCCGTAGATAACTACGGATGGAAAGGGTGCTAATACCTTCCTTTTTCATAACTGCCTCCCGTACTTAGAATCTAATGAAGGTCTTTTCCTATTCTTTTCACCTTCCCTTTATTGGTTAAAAGAAAAGTCGGTGGCGACTCTTGCTATCCGCAACATTTGCGAAAAACTCAAAACAAACAAGTCAGTTCTCCCACTGTGTTACCGAACTAGCGACCCTACTAGGAAAACTACCTTAAGAGAGGCTACCTTAGGGTTTTAGATAACTTTATTGCTTTATGTTTTCTTTGTCTACTTTATTTTTAAGGGTTGTTTGGGTATTATTTCTATGGGGGATCCTACACCCGGATCCAGGTTTCCTTAGGTAAGTAGCAATAAATTATCACGATTGTTAGGCGTAAACCGAAACGGTCAAAATGATGGCTACGATTAGTGTGACACTTTGGATGTCCTGATATTCCTCATGTTCAATTGAGGAAATATATGGCATCTGCGTGGTGTCATAAGCACTAACTCAACTTTAGAACCCTAATTGACCCATCTTGGCCATTAGAAGGTAGTGAGATAACCAACTTAGGTGCAGACTGAGGTTGGATGATACTCGATGCTACGCTCATTAAGATTTGACTCTTGGGATGTTTTGGTTGACCACTTGGTATTCGTATTGAAATAAAGCTTGTGAGAAAGATCGATGATATGAGATTCCTAAAACCCGGTTACTATTATAGGACAGGTTGAACCCACTCAAACTCAGGTAGGGTAGATGCCTATACCTCATGCAAGCCTTCAACCTAGGGCTATTGTGTAAATTGCTTGTGCTTGCTATTTAAACACGACATCATAAAATCATATCATTTATAACCATTTCAAGGACTTAGGGATTTATCTTTGCTCTGTGTTGTAGGGTTATGGCTTCCAAGAAGACTACCCGAATCAAATTTATGTGTATACCTTCTCAACTCAAGGAGTTCGTCTCATAAATTCCTGATCACTCTCAGTTCATCAAAAGACATGGTTATCTACTCGACTTGGTTACTTCCGGTTTTGAAGAAGATATGATGAGCGTCGTATTCCAGTTCTTTGATCTGAAACATCATTGCTCTACTTTCCCGGATTATCAGTTGGTACCTACATTGGAAGAGTTCTCTAAGCTACTTGGGATACCCATTCTTGACCAAATACCGTTCACCAGTTTAGAAAAAGTTCTGAAGTTTGAAGATATCACATCAGTGTTACATCGAAAGAGGTCAAACATTAAAGACAATTGGGAGACAAGAAGTGGAGTTAAGGGTTTGCTTGCTAAGTTTATGATAAAGAAAGCTCGAGAATTCCTAAAGGCTATGAGTTTACATGCTTTATAAGATGTTTTGGCTTTGCTAATCTATCATTTGGTGCTATTTCCTAATCCAGACCAATCCATAGACGTGAACTCCATCAAGATATTCCTCACTCATAATCTTGTGCCTACCTTGCTCGGAGATATTCTCCATTTTCTCCACACTCGTACCATGAAAAGACAAGGAACTATCAAGTGTTTCATACCTTTATTATCCAGGTGGTTTATTTCACACCTTCCTCAATCAGTAATGAAGAACGAACAAAGGTTGAAATGGTCTCAAAGGTTGATGTCACTCTCTCATTTAGATATCTGTTGGTGTCTCTACTTTCAAAAGGACCTTACTTTCAATGAGCGTTGCGGAGAATTCCCTAATGTACCAATCCTTGGCATAAGGGAAGGTATCACCTATAGCCCTTCTCTAGCGTTACGACAGTTTGGTTATGCTCGAAGAGATGGTCCTCATGATATGCTTCTCCAAGTCATCATATTTGACTACGACAACAATCTCCAAGGTTATCATCGAAGATTTGTGCACGCTTGGGGCATGGTGAAGAAAACTGATACCAAAACCCTGGGGCACAAAAATTCCATTCCTTGGGAACCATACCTCAAATGTGTGCGAGGTCGTGCTCAAAACCTTATGATGCCATATACTGCTATCCTGCCAGTGATAATAAAACCTGTTGTTGACGGTGGCGAACCCTATACCATTCTTCGTCCAGACATGCCTACTGATTTTGAAGCATTAAGAAGATCCAGGATTCAACTAAAATAAGAAATGGATACATTCGAAGATCAATGCTATGCAAGCGGGAAAAAAGTATTGGAGCTGACAAAGCTGCTTCACAAGGAGAAAGGAATCAACACCTACTTCAACACAAAGAGGAAGCGTCCATGGGAGACCTAAGCTCTAAGAATTTCATTTTACTGTCTGACCTTTTATTTGTACTTACTAAGTCAACTGATAAAAAAATTGTTCTTGCTTGTTTACCAAATTTAAATTCCAAAGGTCCTTGGAAACATTGCATTGCATATCATAGAATAAGATTTCATAACAGGTACTCTAAAGACCGGTTCTCTTATTCTCTCACTGTTTATTTCAGCAGAAATGGCTCTCGAACAGACTGTCAAAGATCTCTAGGCTCAGAACGCTCAGTTCCAGGGAATGTTCACCAGCTTAGCTCAAGGGGAGAAAGTTTTGAAGAAGCTCATCACCAGAAAGAAGAAGACCATTGGCATCCTCAACATAGGGAAAAGGTACAGAGGTCCAATCAAGGTGGTCAGATAGATTGAATTCTCAAACAAGAGCGACGAAACTGAAGGTAGTGTCAAAAACAATGAAGGAAACCATCATGAGTCTGAAAACGAAGAAGCAGACTATATGAGCGAGCAGTATCCTAATGACAAAAAGTATAAGCAACTTGAAGATCTGAAAATGTCAGGGTTAAACTTTGATGATCTGAGTCTGGTTCTCAAAGTGGTAATTCCCTGCAAGTTCAAGATCCCTACCTTTGCTAAGTATGATGGCATTTCTTGCCCGAACCTGCATCTGAAGTCCTATGTTTAGAAAATCCATCCTCATACTGAAGACAGGAAGCTGTGGATACATTTATTTCAATAGAGTCTGTCTGGAACACAGTTCGTGTGGTATTATCAGCTAGAGAGTACCCACATTCATACCTGGAATGATTTGGCTGATGCTTTCTACAAACAGTATCAATACAATGCTGTATTGGCACCAAACTGTATGCAACTAAAGAGTATGCCCATGGGCCGTGACGAGAAGTTCAAGGAATATGCTCAGAAATGGAGAGATCTAGTAGGCAAAGTTCAACCACCCTTATCTAATAGGGAGTTGGTTGATATGTTCATGAGAAGATTGACAGGCCCATTCTTCAATCATCTGATTGGAAACTCTTCAGCCAGATTCATCGAGCTGATATTGACAGGCGAACATATTGAAGTTGGAATCAAGAACGGAAAGTTTCAATTCGAAACATCTTCAAATGCTGCGAAGAGATAATTGTGTGGGAAGAAAAAATCCAATTTTGTGTATGGTCAGAAGAGTCGTGACAAAACTGACCACAATCAATCTGTGGGGGAAGTTTTGATCTCCAATCTCACGCCAGTACAACCTCAACAAGACAACACGCACAGATAGAACGCGCCACGAAGACAGTTTACGAAGATCAACATGCCATCGTCTCAAGCACTATCACACATGATGAAAGCCGAGATGATTACTTTGAGGGATCCTCCTCAGCACGTCAACACCTCCCCTCCAAAGTACAATCGTAATGCAAGATGTGCGTACCAATCCAACAACTCGGGGCACGACACCAACAACTGTTGGGCCACGAAGAACAAGATTCAAGCCATTATTGAAGCTCGGGAAATTGAATTCGTCCCTCCTGTCGAAACTCCGAATGTGATCAACGCACCAATGCCTGACCATGGTAAAATTGTCAACGCCATTGACAATGACTCCTATGTCTATGATGTGAATGAGCTGACCAATCCTCTGATGACTGTCAAGAAAGATTTGTTGCAAGCCGGTTTATTTATAGGATGTCCTGAAAACTGTCGTTGGTGTGCATCTGAATCAGATGGATGTGCTTGGTTGAAAAGACGTGTTCAACGTATGATGGACAACCAAGAAGTGTTATTCCTAAAACCTCTGTCTGTAGAGAGTCTGTGCGAAGATGTTGCTAAAAATCTAAAGATCGAAGACGTAAGCGAAGCTGTACCAGAAGTCTTGGATACCTTGGGGCAGCCAAGTCGAAAATATGATTTCATGGTTAAGTATACCACACCTAAAAGCTACAAGATTTCAATTGAAGACATCAAGGCAACCAGATGGGGAGATGACGAATATCCCGAAGAATATGCTGAGGTGAACACAATAAGAATCTCCTCTACCGATCCTACACCCAGAGTGGCACCTTTCATTATTATATCACCCAGATCAATTCCATATTCCTTTGACAAAGCTATCCCTTATAATTATGGAGCCAAAGTCTAATATTATGGTGTCAAACAAAAGCCACTAACCATTGTAGACAATACAGTTGAAGTTATAAATCTTGACGTTGACAACATCACCGTGTAATACGGTGAACTTACTTTGTAGGTTTTTGTATCGCAAATATGTGGATAGCAAGAGTCGCCACCGACTTTTCTGTTATCCAATTAAGGGAAGGTAAAAAGTACAGAAAAAGACCTTCGTTATATTCTGAGTAAGGGAGAAGGTTATGAAAAGGGAAGGTATTAGCACCGCTTTCCATCCGTAGTTATCTACGGGCTCTTAGTTGCTCTTAGATCACTTTAAAATTGTGTTTTCTGTGTGTTTGACAAAAATGTTTTGAAAAGGCATTTCGCTTTGACTTTGTAATGATTCATGTAGGAATGTATACAAAGTGTTTGGAAATGTTTCGTTTTGAAAAGAGTTTGAACTTTGACAAAAGTGTGAGGCGCGAAAAGTATTTTGATAGAGCAAGCAACTAAAAGTCTTATTACCTACTCAGAATTGGTCGTTTTCATGTTGTTTTACGTTCCTTTAGAATAGTGCTATCCATACCATTAATTGGTAGGTAACCCTATTCGTTGGATGTAAGGGACATTCGAAGGGACATCGTATGGTCATAGAAAGCAACTTGTAGGAAGTATCCTAGCACATTCGAAGGGACTATCATCATTTTTCGTAGGCGACAATCGAGGGTCAAGATCATGTATTCGGAGGCGACATTGTGGGTCTATGATCTTTGTATCGAAGGGACTATGATGATTTGTTTTGAAGGCAACGGTGCTAGAATACCTCTACGTTCGAGGGACATGACCATTTGAATTCGTAAAGGCAACGAGAGAGAATTACCCTAAGGGGTGCATGTGTGAAAAGAGTGTGTTGATTTCATGTATTTTATCTTGAAATTAAGAGTGAGCTACATTCAATCTTTCCATACACGCGTAATTACTAGCAGTTTATAGGGTGCGGAAATTAAATTGCGGAAAGTAAAGTGCGGAAAGATAAATCCTACACTATTACATGGCTTTGGGGAAGATACATAATCGAAAGTGCGGAAAATAAAAGCCCTAATTAAACTATTACATCCCATAGGTAATTACATAATATGAAAAGAAAATGATAAAAAGTGTAAAACGAGATAACCTTTGCGATGAAAAATCGGGAAATACTAGAAAATTGAATAAGAGGAAAATGTTAGTAAAAATAATAATTTTTGAATGAGAAAAATGTTTAATGCTAGAAATAACATTAATATGCTAAAATAATTTTTTGGGATTTTTTGGAGTTAATTTAATAATTAAAAATCAATTAAAAGTGATTTAAATGATAAAATTGCAATTAAATAAAATATGCATGCAAAAATAATATTTTTAATTTTATAAATTAAATAAACATTTTCTGAAAATAATGCAAAAAGAAAAAATATTTTTGGTGTTTTTAATGCATGATAAAATTATTTAAACTTAAATTAAATAGAATGAAAATATTAAAAGAAATAGAAAATATGGAAAATAGAAAAATGTTAAGTTTGTAAAAGAAAAATAGAATCGGTCTGGCGGGGTTGAACTCATGTCCCTTGAGCATCTTCTCACCCATGCCTTAACCATGCGCCATGTGATATTTGGTGTTTGAAAAGTTAGAATTAATTGAATATAAGTGATCACGTGTCATTGTTTTGGTTCAAACACAGTCAGCCACGCGTGGACCCCATTGACTTATGAATGGACGAATCAGAGAGACCCATCGCGCCACGCCATCCTCTCGCCGATCAACCCATGTCAACAGCGGGCCCTAGCTCGGTCGTCTTCTGATCAAGCCAAACTTGAACCTGCGAAATAGCAAAAATAAATGGCAAAAGAATACCTGTCCCCTAAATCAACCATTCCGAGTTCAATGGTGGTGTTAGTTTCGATTGAAAATGCCTCTAGCTACGGTTGAGCTTAAGAGAACCCTAAACATGGTATCACGCGATTTTGGCGTTCAAGCTTGCTAACGATTGGATCATGCATAATTAACCTCATGAACACATTAAAACCATTAGAATCAATTAAAACACGAGATAAATAAAATGCAAAATCAAGAAAAATTGAATATGTATGAATGTATATGGCTCGATTCAGGTTGTTTTGATCATTGATAATGATGTATACTTACTCAATCTTACCCCCTGAACACAATGGAATGGTTTTGAGAGCTTGAAAGTGGCTGGAGAATGAATTTCGATTTTCACAACTTTGAGAAATTTTTTGGCAAAATAAGGGTTGTGCTTTGAGCTAGGGTTTCGTGTCCTTTGCTTGGCAACTTGCTGGCTAGTTATAGAGTGTATTAGGAGAGCAAAAAGAAGGAAAAAAGATTGGATCATGAATGTGCCATAAATATTTTTCAAATAAAATCAAAATTTGGAAAAAATTTGATTTTCTCTTTAATGTGAGAGCTAGCACGAATTTGGCATGTTCCATGGGCTATCTTGGACCTCAAGTTTGATATAAATTCACTCCTTTTGAAAAAATATCTTATTTTCATATTTTATATAATTTAATTTTGAATTAAATGGTTTTAAATTCAAAAATAAATCAATAAAATAGAAAATTGTCATGGCCAAGCATCAATGGGTCACAAATAATATCATGATCAAGTTTGGATCATAAAAGTATAGGCCCATTTGGAAAAATTTGCATTTTGACCAATACCTCCTTTTGTGCAATTGTTCAAAAATGCCCAACTTGTGAATGGTGTATCTTGCTCAATTTTCCACATTTTTGAGTGTTCTTGGACTTTTTGGAAAGCTCTAAGAGTCCTCTAACCAACCTCTTTAGTTTCATCTCAATTGGAGTTCCCATGCTCAATATATCTTCAAAACAAAAAGTTGACTTTTTGTTGACTTTAAAAAGGACCTATAATATTTTGATCCATACCTTCCAAATGAAGCATTTTTTGAACATTCTTGTGACACATGAAGTTGTATAGAATTTAATTTCCTTCAAAATAAGAGGTGGTGGAAAAATTATTGAGAAAGTATGAAGAAGTTATGCTCAGTCAAAGTTTGGTTGACTTTTTCACTGAGAAACCCTAATTTAGAAAGTTTGACTTTTGAGCAAATCTTGAATTTTCTTGATGAATCATGATCAACCCTTGAGCAAATGATGAATGTAACTTCAAAATGAGGATGTTGACCAAAAATCATGAAGTTTGACTGTCTGTTGACCACAGTTGACTTTTTGTCCAATACAACTGATTTTCAACCATCGGAGCAGTTGTCTGAGGGAAACTTGACTTCTGAGGCTTGAAACATGACATGGAGAATCTTTGGAGCATATGAGGAGGCATGATGACCATTGGAGATGTTGGAAGTCCATCTGGAGCTGGGAAATACCAAACCCTAGTTTGGGTTGATTGTCTAGGAGAGGGTTTGTCTGATCAACCCTTGAGGAATTCTTGAGCATGGATGTATGAAATATCTTGAGAAGATGGAGGGCAAATTTTGGGGTATGACAGCTGCCCCTGTTAAATCTTCTTGTACTAGAAGGGTTAGATTGGCATGCTCGCCTTTCGTGACCTGGAGGTAGAAGATGATTGAACACTCGAGTGCACCTGAAAATTTGCACTCGTTGTTGGTTGATGATGCGGGAATGGGCTTATAGATGCCATTTAGAGAAGCTAGAGAGTTCGCTGGGGAATGAGTCGTACGCCAGACTCGAGAACGTCGTTCGGATAGGAGGACCGTCAGAGACGGGCTTAAGATGCCATCTGGAAAGAACGATGCTGGGAGTGAGCCGTACGCTAGGCTCGGTAGACGTTCTGGAAGTGGGAGGAGCATGGAGATGGGCTTAAGATGCCATCCGAGAGAAATCGTCTTCGTGCTCATTTTTGAATGAAGTTATTGGTTTGTATTGGTTTTAACCAAATATGCGACGATACGAAAGTGGAGAAATGTTGACAAGTAGTCGGAGATGGGCTTAAGATGCCACCAAGGCAGGTGAGTCGTTAGACTCGTATTCTTATTGATAATAAGAGAGAGTCGAGAATAGTTCTTCGTGCCGACTACTCGGGGGATAGTAGTTGGCAAAATGTGGATAGCTTCTGTTGTGCTTGGTATTGATCCAATGGGTTATCGGAGAATAACTTGTGATCGCCGGATAGGGTTTCTGCGGCGGGTATTAATCCTGGATCCGTTGTCGGAGGACAACGAGGGCGGTCGTTCAAATAGTTTTCCCATCTGGATTCGGGTCTTAATCCTGGACAAGTTGTCGGAGGACAACTAGGGCGGTCTTTCAGATAGTTTTCCGTCGGATTGGGTCTTAATCTGGACGGTTTGTGTCGAAGTTTTCACTGTTTTGGAGAAAACAAGAGAAACTTTGATAGAATATTTGTTAGTCTTATGCAAAGTATGATGCATGACGATGTGTATGAATGACATATGCATATATTGTGACTTTATGAGAAATGTATGAATGATAGATGTTGTGGTATTTCAAAACATATCCATCTTGAGGAAGATGCAGATGTTCTGCTTGAGGATTTCTGACTTTTGTTTGGGGACAGAACGGATGGAGACCCTGAGAAGAAAGAAAACTTTGATTCCTCCGATGCACTATCTGACCAAGTTTTGGGCCTAGGTATTGTTGAGGATGGTAGAGATCGAGAAACACGTTGTTGAGGATCTCATACATAGACCCTACTGGGGAGAGTCTAGGGGGTACTCTACTGGGGATCTTGCGTGTAAATCCTGCTGGAGAGTATTTGATAGTTGCTTGAAGACCGGGTTAGAGGGATCTGGAGCCCGATGACATCTCTGGCTGAGGTATAAAAGATGTAGGTTTCCTCCGATGCATTATCTGACCAAGTTTCAAGTCTGGATACAGCTGTTGCCGGGGAGAAGGGGAATTGTTTGAGACATATTCTTCTGGGGATAAATAGCTCGAGGATTTATTGTTGACGGTGTGTGTCCGGTTGAGTTGAGTGGGATCACGCTCGGGGATCACGTACTCCAGGGAAGGTGGTGACACCTCTGTGGGGATCATGCTCGCAAGGAATGTTTTGGTGACTTTCGTCGTCATCTCAATTCACATGAAATTACTTTTGTATGCTCACTTTTCGCATGTTTGTAAATAGATTTTTATTGTCAGATGCATATAATCATTCAAAGTAAACATTGGACTTTATGCAAACGACAACAGCAAAAATTGTAAAGAGAAAGAAACTTGTATTTATTTGAAAGGCAGCGTATGGCCAAGTAGTCTGTATACAAGAAAAGTAAAAAGCTATGCGGAAACAATCTCGTTAAGTTCTAAGTATGCTAGTACTCATATATTTCAACTATCTCATCTCCTTGCTGTCAGTAGAAAGTGAGTAGACTGATCTTCGCCATTTGAATCTTGAATGCTGATAGTAGTCTATAGGTAGGTGATCTGGACGAGACATAGACGTACGCTTAAATCCCTAACTTTTGCCTAGACCGCCCTTTCGGGTTTCGATCTGGATACCCTTTTTGCCCAAGCCTTTTCGGGTTTTCGACTTGGGTGTACATGTTTTGTATATATCCTTAACTTTTGCCCGAACCCTTTTGGTTCGTCGGGATGCCCTATTTTTGCCTAGGTCGGTCGACCTAGCGGGTCTCATTATGCGTAGTATTTTTGACTATATCTGCGTTCACGAGTGTGGAAGTCCTCACCATCCATGGTGCTAAGTATCATAGCTCGCCGAAAATCTTGTCTTGACTATAAATGGTCCCTCGGGTGGGAGTCCATTTGCCCACAGGATCACCTTGTGGAAGGATGATGCGCTTGACTACTAGATCACCGACTTGGTAGACTCGGTGCTTGACCTTCTTGTTAAATGCTCGATCATTAAACGATAGATCATCCATGGCAAATGGATGCGAGTCGTTTCTCATCAATCAAGTTGATGCGGTCGGTATGCGGATCCATCGTCTTCGCCTAACTCTGCGTCTGGAGGACTCGGTTGAGGGTATCCGACCTCGATTGGTAGGACTGCTTCCATCCGTATCTGAGAGAGAGGGGTTGCCCACTGGATGTCCGTCTTGTGGTGCGATAACCATGAAGAGCAAATGGTAACATCTCATGCCAACCTTTGTAAGTCCTTTGTCATCTTCGTATAATCTTCTTAATGTTCTTGTTGGCGGCTTCCGCGCCATTCATCTTAGGCCGATATGGAGAAGAGTTATGATGCTTGATCTTGAGCTGCGTGCGAGTTCGGTGATCATCTTATTGTTGAGATTAGAGCCGTTATCGTGATAATCCTTTGGGAGTGCCATACCGCGGATAAGATTATGCTTGATGAAACGAGCCACAACATTCTTGTAACAGATGTGAGCAGTCGCTTCTACCACGGTGAAGTAGTCGATTGCCACAAGGATGAAGCGATGTCCGTTGGAAGGCGTGGGCTTGATTTCTCCGATCATGTCAATGCCCCACATTGCAAAAGGCCAAGGAGCTGCTAGAACATTCAGAGGTACTGGAGGTATGTGCACTTTGTCGGCATAAATCTGGCACTTGTGACAAGATCGAGCATAGCGGTGACAATCAGCTTCCATGGTGGACCAATAGTAACCTGTTCTCAGAATCTTTTTAGCCATCATATGTCCACTGGAATGGGTACCAAATGCGCCTTCGTGTAACTCTTCCATGATACGTTCCGCTGTTTTCCGGTCTACACAGCGGAGTAAGCACGAATCGTGGTTGCGCTTGTACAAGATACCGTTGTTGAGGAAGAATTTAGAAGCGAATCTCGTCAAGAATTTCTTATCGTTGACAGATGCCCCTGCGGGATATTCTTGAATCTCAAGATACCTCTTCACGTCATAGTACCAAGGTTTCTCTTCAGTATCAAGCTCATAACAATATGCTGATTCGTCAAACTTCTCAATGATGATCTGGGGAGCCTCGTTGTCCCATCTGACCTTGAACGTAGATGACATAGTAGCCGGTCGTGCATGATTCTCTTCTCGTGGAATGTGATCAAAAGTAATCTCTTCGAAGTAGGGGATCAAACTCAAAACATGCTCTCGATATGGAATGAGATTCGGATGCTTCATATCCCACTCGCCCTTAATCTGACTGATCACTAAATCTGAGTCTCCATATACTTGCAAGAACTTGATTCTTAAGTCAATAGCAGCTTTAATACCCATGATGCACGCTTCGTATTCGGCCATGTTGTTGGTGCAAATGAAACATAATCTGGCGGTGAAAGGCGTATGTCCGCCTGTAGGGGATGTAATGATGGCGCCATGCCATTGCCAAGTCGTTGAGGCTCCATCAAAGACCATGGTCCATCGGGATCCATGTTCGGGTCCTTCGTGCAGGCTGGTTCTTCGCAATCTGTAACTAGTAGAACATCTTCGTCTGGAAACTCGAACTGCATAGACTGATAGTTATCTATGGCTTGATGAGCCAAATGATCGGCTACTACACTTCCTTTGATTGCCTTCTAAGAAGTGTACTGGATGTCGTATTCGGTCAAGATCATCTGCCATCTTGCTATTCTTCCGGAGAGAGCTGGTTTCTCAAATATGTATTTTATCGGATCCATCTTTGAAATCAACAAGGTAGTGTGAGTCAACATATCTTTGTCTTAGTCGTGACAGTGAGCCAAGCGTTGCAAGTTTTCTCGAGTTGTGAGTATCTTGTTTCCGGATCGGTAAACTTTTTTCTAAGGTAGTATATTGCATGCTCTTCTCGACCAGACTCGTCATGTTGCCCCAACACACACCCCATTGAATTTTCTAACACTGTCAAGTACATGATAAGAGGTCTTTCTTGGTGGGCATCGGGATAGGAGGATTACATAGGTACTCCTTGATTTTGTCAAAAGCGATCGGCAATCGTCGTTCCATTCCACTACTTGATCTTTCTTGATGACTTGAAAATTGGCTCACAAGTAGCGATTAGATGTGCAATGAACGGCAATGTAGTTTAATCGGAAGACCTCGACTTCCTTCTCGGTGCGGTGGCATCTCTTGAATAGCTTTTACCTTGGCGGTCAACCTCAATACCTTTACCGACAACAAACCCTAGGAGTTTTCGGATCGGACTCCAAAGGTGCACTTGTTGGGGTTAAGTCTCAAAATGTACTTCTTCAATCATCAAATAGTTTACGCAAATGATCAAGATGTTCTTCTTGATCTGTGATCGAGCTATCATGTCGTCAGTAGACCTACTATCTCGTGATGAATCATGTCATGAAATAATGTCACCATAACGCGATAAGTGGCGCCGCGTTCTTCGATCCGAGCGGCATAACCTTGTAGCAAAAAGTGCCCCTTGTGTAACAAAAGTAGTCTTCTCCATGTCTTGGGAGCCATTTAATCGATTATGTAGGAGAAACCATCCATGAAGGAGAAACCTTATCTTTGAAGTATTGTCAACAGGACATCAATATGAGGAAGTGGAAAATCGTCTTTCGGACTTGCTTTGTTCGGATCTCGTAATCCACACATTCGTACCTTGCCATCCTTCTTGGTGCAGTACCACGTTTGCAACCCATTGCGGATAGAAATGTGACTAAGCGGCGTTGAGCGCTTCATAACCTTTGATTTTCTCGGACATCTCGGGACGCGTCGCAGACCTTCATTTCACTAGGAAAACCTTCTTTATCGGTGCACCATAATATCAATGTCCAAACGGCATGTCTTCGTATGACCAAGCAAAACCTCAATATAGTCTCGTAGCATCGAACCAATCTTCCTTTAACACTTTGTTCTCAAGACCCGCTCCTATCTTGATCTCTTTTACATCTTCGTCGGTACCCAATTCACGCACTTGCTCCTCGTGTGTGTAACTTTCGCTTCTTCTTTGTTGATCGACAAGTTCTCCACAGCACTTCACGATCTTCCTCACCTTCGTCTTGGCTTGGTAGATCGGATTATCGAAGTCATATTTAGCAATAGCATAGCATTTATCAGCGAGATTGAGTGATTACGATGTATCACGTGGGTGTGTGTGAAACACATAGCTTTTGAAGGGGTGATAAAGTAAAGAACAACAATTGAATGCAAAAGTCCAACGATTTTATTGAATGAAAATATGCAAATGACGAGATAATAACCCTCACAAACGAGCCATGATGCCGGGCAAGGCACTAGGCTTTAGAGTTTATTGTTCAAAACACGGAAAATACGAAAAGCAAAACAAAACAAGAGAATTACTCTGTCTAAAGGAGATTGGTATAGCGTCTTGATCTTCCAATTCTTGAGTCCGTTGTCGGAGTTGGGAAGATCCACTTGTTGATGTCGAAGTCGTTGTCGTCGTCTTCTATAGCATGGATTCCACTCGGCGACGGAAAGGAAGTTGGCCGACACGTTGCGGCGTATCATCTTGACCCTTGATGGTGAAGCCTAAACCAATCTTGTCAAATTTGAAGGGAAGATCGGGGCTGACCCCGAATAGAACTACCTCCTCCTTCAGACTTGAGCATCTTTCGTGAGGACATCCTAGGCGGGACTTGTGTAACCGGGGAGTGAGAGGAGAGTCAGCAGGCATGATCACAGGGATTGTTTCAAAAGCTTGACGAGGAGTCTTAAAATTCACCCTCTACCTCGAGGTATGGAATGATAGATGGTGACCATATATTCTTCTTCACCACGTACAACCTTCCCTTTGGTACTTGACCGATGCAAGGTAGAGTAAGGCCCGTATCCAGGCGTCAAGTAGGCAAGGTAAGGGACGGATATCCATGACAAAGAAAGTAGAGTCAGTGAACCGACTTTGCAAGCAGTGAGCTCTCCAAGCCTTTGTTAGAACCGTCAAAAGCTCTCACAATTATATCAGGGTTTCGAACCGGTCCTTCAACATCAAGTCGATCAAAAGCGGTATTGGTAGGATATTCGAGGCGAGATATCCACCAAAACATGAGACAATGTAGTGCCCTTGCATTCACGAGAGATGTGCAAGGCTTTGTTGTGTTTCTTTCGGCGAGTCAAATCGACATCGAGAAGCCTAGGCCGTTGTTGGCGGCCAGGCTAGCAATACAAACTTGAGTGCATGTAGTGTCTTGCGGTACATAAGCATTCTTTAGAAACTTCACCAAGGCGTTAGAATGAGCCTCGGAGCACAAGAGCGAGCAAGCATGGAGATCTTGGATGATCTGTCTAAGCTGTTCCACAACATTGTAGTCACTCTTCTTGTTAATCTTGAATTTCCTCCATTTCTTGTTTGGAGTGTCTTGACAACTTCCTTTGGTATACTTTGGCGGAGACGAGTCAACTGGTTCTTTCCTCTAGCTTGGGGAATGGGTTGAATAGGTGGAATGCGGTGGAGTCGCGGTGTCTTTTGGAGGAGAGATATCTGGAGAATACTCTTCGGTTACGGTCACCTTACTTGATCGATGATGTTGTCAATGTCAAGAATGGTAGCTTCAAGTAAGATCTTCAATGGTCGGAGGGTCTTGCTTGGCCATGATAGTAAACATCAGCTCCATAGTTCAAGGGATAGCTTTGTTAGAGGAATATGGAATTGGTGCAGGAGTAATGATGAGAGGTGCCACTCGGGCACGAATCATGAGAGGAAATCCTTGTAGTGTTAACATCGGCATAGTCTTACGGAAATTGTCACCCCATCCATCGCTTTAACATCTTCAATAGGAATCTTGTAGCTCTCGGGGCGGTGTACTTCACCATGTAATCAAACTTTCCACTTGGCTGCCCCAAGGTATCCCATGCGATGATGCAGTTCCATTCACATCTTGATCTTCAATTTCTTAGACATGTCTTCACGGACTCTCCAGGTGGTTTCGGGAATAGTATTTCACGGTTATCCATCATGCGAACACGTCTTCTTAACCAAGCACAACCATCAGTGCGGATGGGCACCAACGATAATTCTCTGGGCATCACAGGTTGACAGGCTTAAAATTCTTCTTATCATCGGGAGGAATGGTCGGTCATCTATATTGGCGTAAGTATCGTCACCATGACATTGGAACTCTTGTCATAGTTAGGCATGGGCGTGTTGATCACATTGGTCTCGACGGGAGGATCAAATTCAATGTAGCCTCGATCATATATTGAATTTTGTTCTTGAGCCCAACAATCATCGATGTTATGTCCAGGGCTATTGGAGTGGTAAGCACACTTAGCATTAGGATTGTATCTCGGAGAGGAAGTGTTGATATTTTTAGGAGGATCCCTCAAGGTAATCTCTGCTTTCAACATGTGTTGCAAGGCTTGCGACAATGGCATGTTGATCTTAAATGCTTGTCTTTGTGGCGCGTTACGGCTCTGGCGCATTGTCTCGAGGTTGTGCGGATGCGGATTAGAGATCCTGCCCCATAGATTGAGCACGGTCGGTGTTGGCTCGACTTTTCGACCATACACATTAGTTTCTTTCTTACCACCAAAGATCTCTTAGCGTTTGAAGATGACTCTACAGAATCTTCCACTCTTGATACCCGACAATCGCTGCTTTGTCGATATCATTTCGGTGAATCTGGTGAAGAGTTTCAATCGGATGATTGAAGAATGGACTGTCAATGTCCCCATAAACATATCAACCAACTCCCTATTGGACAAGGGTGGTGAACTCTGCTGCTAGATCTCTCCATTTTTAGCATACTCTTTGAACTTCTCATCACGACCCATAGACATGCTCGTAGTTGCATGCGGTGGGTGTTAATTCGACATTATTACTCATCTTGCGTAGAAAGCATCGCTAAGTCACTCCAAGTATGGATACGGTCATTCTCTAGTGATAATACCACTCAGCGAGTTCGGACAAACTCTCTTGAAAATAGTGCATCCACACTTTACATCATCGGTGTGGGGTTGATCTTGAACATATGACTTCAAATGCGCTTTGGACGGAAATGCCATCATACTTAGCAAAATTAGGAACTTTGAACTTGGGAGGAATCACCACACGAGGACAAGACTCGGATCATCAAAGTTCGGCCGGACATCTTGAGTTTTCCACGCATTGAGACGGTCTTCAAGTGTTTGTACTTATCATCTTCATCAGTCTTGCTATAGTCAGAGCGATCCTCTCCTTCTTTCTCAGGCTCACGCTGGTCATCTTCATTACCTGAGAGCTCTATCCGGCTAACCCTTTTAGGACCACCTTTGTAGCGTCTACCCAAGTTGAGAAGACCAACAACCTTCTTCTACATTGATGAGCTTCTTGGATCTTCTTGGCCTTGGACCAAGTGGTGAACATCTGCTGGCGCATTACGAGCCTAGAGATCTTTGATTCGAGAGCCATTTACGCTAAAATAAATAGCGAGAGAATGAGAAAACCAATCTTCAATGTACCTGTGATGCAATGCTATGCTATGATATGCGATGTTTATGCAAATGCAATGCAATGTATTCAAGGACCTTAGAGATTTATATTTGTTAAATAAGCAATGAACAAACATTTACTAGTTCTCTTTTATTATTCTTTTCTTTTAAGTACAAAGATAGTTCAAAACAAATAAAAGAAAACATAAAATCCTAAAGCTCTAAGTCTCCATGGCGCTTCCTCTTGGTGCGAGGTAGGCGTTGATGCTTCGCTCCTCGTGAGTAGCTTGGTCAACTCTAGTACCTTCTTCTCGCTTGCATAACACGAGCTTCAAGGTATCCCTTTCCTCTTTAAGTGAACCGGGATCTTTCAAGTCTTCAAAATCGGTAGGCATATCGGGATGGAGAGCGATTATAAGTCGTCACCTATAGAGGTTCCATAATTCTTGTTAAAGCAGTGAATGGCATCATGAGGTTTTGAGCTCGAGCTCGCACCCATTTGAGGTAAGGTTCCCAAGGAATGGAGTTACGGTGCCCTAAGGTCTTGGTATCGATCTTCTTTACCATGCCCCAGCGTATGAACCTTCGTCGGTAATTACGGAGATCGTGGGTAATCGAACACAATATCTTGGAGAAGCATATCATGTGGACCATCTCTTGAGCAAAACCAAACGTAGAGCTAGAGAAGGGTTGTAAGTAATACCTCCCTTATACCAAGTAGTGGTACATTAGAATTCTCCTGGCAACAATGAATGTGAATTCCTTTTGAGAGAAAAGATTCCAACGGATATCTGAATGAGAGAGTGACATTAACCTTTGAGACCATTTCAACCTTTGCTCGTTCTTCAAAACTGATGGAGGAAGGTGCGAAATAAACCACACGGATAGTAATGGTGTACAACACATGAGAGTTCCTTGTCTCTTAGTAGTGCAGTGTGGAAGAATGTAGGATGTCTCCATAGGTAGGCCTTTGGATTGCGGGTAAGAAACAATTTGATGGCGTTGACATCAATGAATTGATACAAGTTAGGGAATAGAACCAAACCATAGATTAGCAAGGCCACAATATCTTTAAATGCATGAAAACTCATAACTTTGAGGAATTCTCGGGCTTTCTTAATCAGGAACTTAGCAAGTAAACCCTTAACTCCGCTTCTAGTTTCCCAATTGGCTTCAATGTCTGGGCGCTTTAGGTGTAATGCTGATGCAATGTCTTCATACCTAGGAACCTTTTCTAAACCGGTGAATGGTATTTTATCAAGAATAGGTATCCCAAGTAGCTTAGAGAACTCTTCCAAGGTAGGAACCAACTGATAATCTGGGAATGTAAAGAAATGGTGTTTCGGATCGAAGAACTAGAATAGGACATGCATCATATCTTCTTCAAAACCGGAGATAACCAAGTCAAGCAGATAACCATGTCTTTTAATGAACTGGGCATGATCGGAATTTAAAACCAATTCTTTGAGTGAGAAGGTATACCCATGAAGTTGATTCGGATAGTCTTTCTAGAAGCCATAATCCCTACAAAGCAGGCAAAGATAAATCCTAGGTCCTTGAAATAGTTAGAAATGATATGCAATGCGAATGATGTCATGACGTCATGTTTAGCACACTGAACAATTCACACAATGAGCCTAGGTTTAAGGCTTGCAAGAGGTATAGGTGATTACCCACCAAAGTTTGAGTTGGTTCATCTGTCCTATAATAGTAAGAGTTCTAGGAATCTCACATCATTGATCTTTCTCGTTGGCATTTATTTCAATCGACTACCAGTGGTCGATAATGCCAATCGATCTTAATCGTAGCATTAGCCAACCTTAGTGCACATCCTCTCACTTCTAATGGCCAAGATGGGTCAATTAAGGCTCTAAAAGTTTAGTGTGTGATGACACCTGAAGCCAAATACTATCCTTGGAAATGAAGAGTATCGGGACATGTGTCACACTAACGTAGCCATCATGTTGACCGTTTATTGCTACTTACCTAAAAAGGAAGGATCGGGTGTAGGATCCCCACAAATATAGTACCCAAGCAACCCTTAAAGATAAAGCATACAAGTCAAACAAAAAGCAATAAAGGTGATCTAGAAATCCCTAAGGCATTCTCTCTTGGGTGTCTCCCGAGTCATGATTACATGTCGGTGAGTGACTTTGTAGGTTTTTATATCGCAAATGTGCGGATAGCAAGTCGCCACCGACTTTTCTTTTATCCAATTAAGGGAAGGTAAAAAGCGAGAAAAAGACCTTCGTTAGATTACGAGTAAGGAGAAGGTTATGAAAAGGGAAGGTATTAGCACCCTTTCCATCCGTAGTTATCTACGGGCTCTTAGTTGCTCTTAGATCACTTTAAAATTGTGCTTTCTGTGTGTTAGACAAAAATGTTTTGAAAAGGCATTTCACTTTGACTTTGTAATGATTCATGTAGGAATGTATACAAAGAGTTTGGAAATGTTTCGTTTGAAAAGAGTTTGAACTTTGACAAAAGTGTGAGGTGCGAAAAGTATTTTGATAGAGCAAGCAACTAAAAGTCTTATTACCTACTCAGAATTGGTCATTTTCATGTTGTTTTACGTTCCTTTAGAATAGTGCTATCCATACCATTAATTGGTAGGTAACCCTATTCGTTGGATGTAAGGGACATTCGAAGGGACATCGTATGGTCATAGAAAGCAACTTGTAGGATGTATCCTAGCACATTCGAAGGGACTATCATCATTTTTCGTAGGCGACAATCGAGGGTCAAGATCATGTATTCGGAGGCGACATCGTGGGTCTATGATCTTTGTATAGAAGGGACTATGATGATTTGTTTTGAAGGCAACGATGCTAGAACACCTCTACGTTCGAGGGACATGACCATTTGAATTAATAAGCATAGCGAGAGAATTACCTAAGGGGTGCATGTGTGAAAAGAGTGTGTTGATTTCAGGTATTTTATCTTGAAATTAAGAGTGAGCTACATTCAATTTTTATCTTGCCATACACGCCTAATTACTAGCAGTTTATAGGGTGCGGAAATTGAATTGCGGAAAGTAAAGTGCGGAAAGATAAATCCTACGCTATTACATGGCTTTAGAGGATACATATTAAAAGTGCGGAAAATAAAAGCCTAATTAAACAATTACATCCCATAGGTAATTACATAATATGAAAAGAAAATGATAAAAAAGTGTCTGAAACGAGATAACCTGTGAACAGATGAAAAATCGGGAAATACGAGAAAATTGAATAAGAGGAAAATGTTAGTAAAAATAATAATTTTTGAATGAGAAAAATGTTTCATGCTAGAAATAACATTAATATGCTAAAATAATTTTTTGGGATTTTTTGGAGTTAATTTAATAATTAAAAATCAATTAAAAGTGATTTAAATGATAAAATTGCAATTAAATTAAATATGCATGCAAAAATAATATTTTTAATTTTATAAATTAAATAAACATTTTCTGAAAATAATGCAAAAAGAAAAAATATTTTTGGTGTTTCTTAATGCATGATAAATATTATTTAAAGTTAAATTAAATAGAATGAAAATATTAAAAGAAATAGAAAATATGGAAAATAGAAAAAATGTTAAGTTTGTAAAAAGAAAAATAGAACCGGTCCTGGCAGGGGTTGAACTCATGACCCTTGAGAGCATCTTCTATAGCCGATGCCTTAACCACTGCGCCATGTGACATTTGGTGTTTGAAAAGTTAGAATTAATTGAATATAAGTGATCACGTGTCATTGTTTTGGTTCAAACACAGTAAGCCACGCGTGGACCCCATTGACTTATGAATGGACGAATCAGAGAGACCCATCGCGCCACGCCATCCTCTCGCCGGTCAACCCATGTCAACGACGCCGGAGCCCTAGCTCCGGTCGTCTTCTCCGATCAAGCCAAACTTCAAACCTGCGAAATACCAAAAATAAATGGCAAAAGAATACCCTGTCCCCCTAAATCGACCATTCCGAGTTCAATGGTGGTGTTAGTTTCGATTGAAAATGCCTCTAGCTACCAGTTCGAAGCTTAACAATTCAAGAACCCTAAACATGGCATCACGCGATTTTGACGTTCAAGCTTGCTAACGATTGCCCAGATCATGCATAATGAACCTCATGAACACATTAAAACCATTAGAATCAATTAAAACACGCAGATAAATAAAATGCAAAATCAAGAAAAAATTGAATATGTATGAATGTATATGGCTCGATTCAGGTTGTTTTGATCATTGATAATGATGTATACTTACTCATCTTACCCCTAAACACAATGGAATGGTTTTGAGAGCTTGAAAGTGGCTGGAGAATGAATTTCGATTTTCACAACTTTGAGAAAAATTTTGGCAAAATAAGGGTTGTGCTTTGAGCTAGGGTTTCGTGTCCTTTGCTTGGCAACTTGCTGGCTAGTTATAGAGTGTATTAGGAGAGCGAAAAGAAGGAAAAAAGATTGGATCATGAATGTGCCATAAATATTTTTCAAATCAAATCAAATTTTGGAAAAAATTTGATTTTCTCTTTAATGTGAGAGCTAACACGAATTTGGCATGTTCCATGGGCTATCTTGGACCTCAAGTTTGATATAAATTCACTCTTTTTGAAAAAATATCTTATTTTCATATTTTATATAATTTAATTTTGAATTAAATGGTTTTAAATTCAAAAATAAATCAATAAAATAGAAAATTGTCATGGCCAAGCATCAATGAGTCACAAATAATATCATGATCAAGTTTGGATCATAAAATTATAGGCCCATTTGGAAAAATTTGCATTTGACCAATACCTCCTTTTGTGCAATTGTTCAAAAATGCGCAACTTGTGAATGGTGTATCTTGCTCAATTTTCCACATTTTTGAGTGTTCTTGGACGTTTGGGAAAGCTCTAATAGTCCTCTAACCAACCTCTTTGGTTTCATATCAATTGGAGTTCCCATGCTCAATATATCTTCAAAACAAAAAGTTGACTTTTTGTTGACTTTGAAAAGGACCTGTAATGTTTTGATCCATACCTTCCAAATGAAGCATTTTTGAACATTCCTGTGAGACATGAAGTTGTAGAGAATTGAATTTCCTTCAAAACAAGAGGTGGTGGAAAAATTTCTGAGAAAGTATAAAGAAGTTATGCTCAGTCAAAGTTTGGTTGACTTTTTCACTAAGAAACCCTAATTTAGAAAGTTTGACTTTTGAGCAAATCTTGAGTTTTCTTGATGAATCATGATCAACCCTTGATCAAATGATGAATGTAACTTCAAAATGAGGATGTTGACCAAAAATCATGAAGTTTAATTGTCTATTGACCACGTTGACTTTTTGTCAATCGGTGATTTTCAACCATCTGAGCAATTGTATGAGGAAACTTGACTTCTGAGGCTTGAAACTTGACATGGAGAATCTTTGAAGCATATGAGGAGGCATGATGACCATTGGAGATGTTGGAAGTCCATCTGGAGCTGGGAAATACCAAACCCTAGTTTGGGTTGATTGTCTATGAGAGGGTTTGTCTGATCAACCCTTGAGGAATTCTTGAGCATGGATGTATGAAATATCTTGAGAAAATGGAGGGCAAATTTTGGGGTATGACACACCAGATCAAGAAAAGTAACTCGAACCAGAAGAGTGTTTTCTCGGATATCTCTCCTCAGAAGGATACTTCTACACCATTCGCATTCTAGCTACTAAACCAACTCCAGGCACGAGAAAAAAGTGACTCAACACCTTTCGAAGTACCAAAGGAAGTTGTTGAAGACACCTCCGGACAAGAAATGGAGGAAATTTTGAAGATCATTAAGAAGAGCGACTACGATGTCGTGGAGCAGTTAGGACAGACTCTGTCCAAGATTTCCATGCTAGCTATGGTTCTGTGCTCCGAGGCTCATGCTAAACCCTTGGTGAAATTTCTGCAGAATGCTCATATACCACAAGACACTTCTGCTGACCAATTCAAAAGTTGTATTGCTAGCCTGACCGCCGACAATGGTTTAGGCTTTTTTGATGCTGATTTGACTCCTACTGGAAGAAAATACAACAAAGCCTTGCACATCTCTATTGAATGCAAGGGAATCACTTTGTCTCACGTATTGGTGGATACTGGCTCTGCTCTGAACGTGCTGCTGAAGAGTGCTCTCGAATGACTTCATGCTGAAGAAGTGGTCATGAAACCAAGCGACATAATCGTAAGAGCTATTGATGGTTCGAAAAGAACACTACTTGGAGAGCTCAATCTGCCGATCAAAGTAGGTTCCCAGACTTTTGAATCCAGTTTATTTGTGATGGACATCCGTCCAACTTATTCTTGCCTACTTGGACACCCTTGGATACATGGCACAGGCGCCGTTACCTCTACTCTACATCAGAAGCTGAAGTACCTAGTGAAGGGGAAGATTGTTACAGTGTGCGGAGAAGAAGAATACATGGTAAGCCATTTACAGTCATTCTGATACATCGATATGAAAGACGAATTTGTCGAAACTCCCTATCAAGCTTTCGAAGTAATTCCATGAGTCATGCCTGTCGACTCTCCTGTCACTCCTGAAGTTACTAGATTTCTACCGAAGATGGCTTCGTTAAAAGATGCCAGAGTTGTTGTTGAAGAAAGAGGTTGAACTATTTGGGATCAACTACCCAATTTTCCGTTCAAATTTGACAAAACTAGTTTGGGCTTTACCTCCAAAAGTTAGAAGGTGATATGCATGAAGGGTGCGGCATACCTCCATTCCGCATCAACAAAGATGGAGTTCATGCTATAGAAGAAGGCGATGATGGTGACTTGACATCAACAATTGGATCTTCAAACTCCGACGATGGACTCAACAATTGGAAGGCGAAGATGTTATACCAATCTCCTTTAGGCAGGGAGTAATTGCTTTTTCAATTTTATGCTTTTATCTTTGTTACGCTTTGACTAATAAACTTTAAGCCTAGTGTCTTGCAGGGCACCACGGCTCATTGTGAGGTTATTATTTTCCATTCGCATATTTTCATTCAATAAATCATCGGACTTTTGCATTCAAATATTGTGCTCTCTGTCCATCTTTTTTACTTTATCACAATTTCAAAAGCTATGTGTTCTTACACACACGCACGTAATACACTGTAGATCCATATTCACTTCAAATATAAATGATAACGACTCTGTTATTACTAAATATGACTTTGATGATCCAATCTACCAAGCAGGAGACGATGGTGAGGAAGATTATGAAGTGCCGGGAGAACTTGCCAGACTACTACAACAAGAAGAAAGGGTTATACAGCCACACGAAGAGTCGATCGAAGTTGTAAATCTGGGTACTAACGAAGACAGAAAAGAAATCAAGATAGGAGCGGGTCTTGAGAACAGTGTCAAAAAGATATTGATCCAGATGCTGCAAGATTACATCGAGATTTTTGCTTTGTCCTACGAAGACATGACAAGTTTAGAAATTGATATTGTAGTGCACCGACTACCGACAAAAGAAGATTTTCTCCCTGTGAAGAAGAAGGTTCATCGTATGTGTCCTAAAATGTCTGAGAAAATTAAAGCCGGAGTTATAAAATAGTTTAATGTCGTTTTCTTAGCCGTTACTTCTTATCCACAGTGGGTTGCGAACGTGGTACCCGTACCTAAGAAGGATGGTAAGGTGCACATGTGTGTAAACTACCGAGATCTAAATAAAGCGAGCCCGAAAGACGATTTTCCACTCCCACATATTAATGTCCTGGTCGACAATACTGCACAGGATCAAGTTTTCTCTTTAATGGATGGTTTCTCCGGTTACAATCAGATCAAGATGGCTCCCGAAGATATGGAAAAGACTACTTTCGTTACATAGTGGGGCACTTTTTGTTACAAGGTCATTCTGTTTGGGCTGAAGAATGCTGGCGCAACATATCAACGCGCTATGGTGGCTTTATTCCATGATCTGATCCATCACGAGATAGAGGTCTACGTCGACGCATTATAGCTTGATCATAAACTGAAGAAGAACATCTTGATCATTGGCGTTAGCTGTTTGATAGACTCTGGAAATACAAGTTAAGATTGAATATGAGCAAATGCACATTTGGAGTCAGAGTTGACCCCGCTAAGATCAAAGCTATTCAAGAAATTCCAACTCCCTAAACCGAGAAGGCAGTCAGGGGTTTCTTAGGACGACTGAACTAGATTTCCAGATTCATTGCATATCTAACTGCTACTCGTGAGCCAATCTTCCAATTACTGAAGAAAGATCAAGTAGTAAAATGGAACGACCATTTCCAGACAGCTTTTGACAAAATCAAGGAGTACTTACAGAAACCTCTTATCCTGATACCACCAGTTAAAGGAAGACCTCATATCATGTACTTAACAGTATTAGAGAACTCCATGGGGTGTGTGTTGGGGAAACATGACGAGTCTGGTCAAAAAGAGTATGCAATATACTACCTTAGCAAAACGTTTACCGACAGTGAAACAAGATAGTCACAGCTCGAGAAAACTTGTAGTGCTTTGGCTTGGGTTGCTCGCTGACAAAGACAGTATATGTTGACTCACACTACCTTGTTGATCTCTAAGATGGATCCGATAAAATACATATTCGAGAAACCGTCTCTCTCCAAGAGAATAGCAAAATGGAAAATAATCTTGACCGAATATGACATCCAGTATACTACTTAGAAAGCGATCAAAGGAAGTGTAGTAGCCGATCATTTGGCTCATCAAGCCGTAGATGACTACTAGTCTATGCATTTCGAATTCCCAGACGATGATATCATGTTAGTCACTAATTACGAAGAGCTTGGACCAGGAGAAGGACCTGAGCCAGGATCCCGAAGGACTATGGTCTTTGATGGACCTTCTAATGCACTTGGAAATGGCATTGGCGCCATAATTACATCTCCCAACGGTGGTCATACACCTTTCACCTCCAGACTATGTTTCGACTGCACCAAGAATATGGCTGAATACGAAGCGTGCATCATGGGTATCAAAGCTACTATTGACTTAAGGATCAAATTCTTGCAAGTATACGGAGACTCAACTTTGGTGATTATTTAGATCAAAGGCGAATGGGATACAAAGCATCCAAATATTATTCCATATCGAGAACATGTGTTGAATCTAATCCCGTAGTTTGAATAAATCACTTTCGAGCACATCCCACGAGAAGAGAATCAGTTGGCAGACACGTTAGCTACCATTTCATCTATGTTTAAAGTCATATGGGACAACGAAGCTCCTCAAATCGCTATTGAAAGACTAGATGAACCGGCGTACTCTTGTGAACTTGACACTGAAGGAGTAGAGGAGAAACCTTGGTTCTACGAAGTGAAGAGGTACCTCAAGGCTCAAGAATACCCTGAAGGGGCATCTATCAATGATAAAGTTCCTAAGAAGATTAGCCTCCAAGTTCTTTCTTAATGGCATCTTATATAAACACAACCATGACTTTGCCTTACTCCGATGGTGAGACGGTAGAAATAAATTATGGAAGAGTTACATGAAGGCGCCTTTGTTACTCATTCTAGTGGATATACAATGGCCAAGAAGATCCTGAGAGCAAGTTACTATTGGTCCACTATGGAAGCCGATTGCTATCGATATTCTCGATCATGTCATAAATGTCAAATATACGCGGATAAAGTGCATGTGCCTCCAGTTCCATTGAATGTTCTAACAGCTCCGTGGCCTTTAGCAATGTGGGGCATTGACATGATTAGAGAAATCAAACATAACGATTCCAATGGACATCGTTTCATCCTCGTCACTATTGATTACTTTACCAAATGGGTAGAAGCAGCCTCGTTCGCATCTGTTACCAAGAATGTTGTGGCTCGATTCATCAAACATAATCTCATATGTCAATACGGCGTCCCCGAAAGGATTATCACAGACAACGGTACCAATCTCAATAACAAGTTGATCACTAAACTGTGCATGTTGTTCAAGATTAAGCATCACAACACTTCTCCATACCGGCCAAAGATGAATGGCGCAGTGGAAGCCGTCAACAAAAATATGAAGAAGATTATACAGAAGATGTCAGTGACATATATAGAATGGCATGAGATGTTAACATTTTCTCTCCACGGGTATCGCACTTGATGCGAACATCTGAGGCAACCCTTTCTCTCATATATATGGTATGGGCGGTTCTACCGTCGAGGTTGGATACCCTCACTCGAGTACTCGAGGGCGCAAAGTTAGGCGAAGGCGAATGGGTCTAGACTCGACTTGACCGGATCAACTTGATTGATGATAAGCGACTCACAACCATCTACCATGGATAGATATATTAGAAGCATGATCAAAGCCTTTAACAAGAAAGTCAAGCACCGAGCGTACCAAGGTGGCGATCTAGTAGTCAAGCGCATCATCCTACGACAAGGTGATCCCAAGGGAAAATAGACTCCCACCTATGAGGGACCATTTGTAGTCAAGACAGTATTTTCCGATGGAGCCATGATGATAAGCACTAAGGATGGAGAACACTTCCCACACCCTGTGAATGCAGACATAGTAAAAAACTACTACACATAAACGAGACCTGCTAGGTCGACTATCCTTGGCAAAAATAAGGGCGTCCTGGCGAACCAAAAAGGTCCGGGCAAAAATTAAGGACATATATACAAAAAATGTACACCCGACAAGTCAAAAACCTACAAAGGCGACTTGGGCAAAAAAGGGTATCCCGGTAGACTGAAAACTGAATAGGGCGGTCTAGGAAAAAGTTAGAGATTAAAGCGTATGACTATGTCTCGTCAAGATCATCTATTTGCAGACTATACTACTATCAACATCAAATGGCGCAAATCAGTTCAATCACCTTCTTCGGGCAGCAAGGAGATGAGAAAGTCAAAAATATATGAGCAATAGCATAGTTGAAACTCGACGAGATTGTTTCCACATAACTTTTACTATTTTCCAAAATTCTTCCCACAATTTCCTCTTACTAGGATATTTGTCTCTTTGTACATAAATTACCTATCTACAGGCCCACTTTTCAAAATTAATACAATTTCTCTTATTTAGTTCTAATTTTACTTTTACCTCTTTTGTTTGCATAAAGTCCAATGATTTCTTTGAATGATTATATGCATCTGATAATAAAAATATGTTCACAAACATACGAAAAGTGAACAGAAACAGTAATTACTATAGACTCCAGGAATTGATATGACAAATAAAGTCACCAATACATCCCCACAAAGTCATTTTTGCTAAAAGAATTCCCACAAGATCATCTTTACAATCCCCACAGAGTCATCACTCCTATGACGAATCTCTCCAACAAATTATTACTCTATCAACTCCTTTCAGCAGTTTCCAACACTTCTATTCATCACATTAGTCTCCGAGCGGTGATCCTATCAACATCGTCACATTAGTCCCCGAGCAGTAATCATCTATATTATCACGTTATTCCTCGAGTAGTGATCCTATCAACACCATCACGTTAGTCCCTGAGCAGTGATCTTATCAATTTTATCTACATTCTCAAGTTATCACATTAGTCCCAGAGCAGTGATCATCTACATCATCACATTAGTCCTCGAGAAGTGATCCTATTAACACCGTTATGTTAGTTCCCGAGCAGTGATCCTATCAACTTCATCACGTTAGTCCCCGAGCAGTGATCATCTACATTGTCACGTCAGTCCCCAAGCAGTGATCCTATAAACACTGTCATGTTAGTCCCTGAGCAGTGATCCTATCAACTTCATCATGTTATTCCCCGAGCAGTAATCCTATCATCACGTTAGTCCCTGAGAAATGATCCTATCGACTTTATCTTCACTCTCAAGTTATCACATTAGTCCCCGAGCAGTGATCGTCTACATTGTCACATTAGTCCCTAAGCAGTGATCATCTACATTGTTATGTCAGTCCCCGCGCAGTGAACGTCAACTTTGTTACATTGGTCCTCGAGCAGTAACAATCAACAATCAACTTATTATGTCAGTCTCCAACAAGTAATAGGTTATTTAATATCACATTATTCCCCAACAAGGTTAATATACAAGATATTCATCCCTAGCTGAGTACCTTTTAAGATTATCATCTCCCAACAACGTTGATATCCAGACTTGGAACATGGTTAGATAGTGTATCGGAGAAATTCACATTCCTGTTATTCCCTAGCCTGGGTCACCAACCGCTACATCCCCAAGCAGAAACCAAAGATCCCCAGCAAAACATTTATATCATCTTCAAGATAAATATCACAACATCTACATTCATACATTATTCATAAAAAGTCATAACATGTGCATTATCATATACTCACATACATCATAATCTGCATAGAACTAATCATATCCTTTCAAGTTAAATTTTCCCTCGTAGGTGAAAGTTACTTTCCAGATAGAAGGTCAAAGATTAATACCCGAAACAAGACGGGAAAACTATTTGAACGACCAGAACAGTTATCACCAGAAAGCATGACACAGATTAATACCCGAAACAAGACAGGAAAACTATATACATCCTGACGAATACTCATTTCAGATATAGCCAAGACGAAGGTTTATTCTTATTCTCTCATCACTCCGAATGTCATCTTTAAGCCCATCTCCAACTACATGGCAATGCCTCTCCATCCGCAAAATGCTGCATATATGGCTAAAGGAATCAATACATATCAGTAACTTCATTCCAAGAAAAGAGCAAAGTCTAACATACGACTCACTCTCCAACATCAGCTTCTCTAAATGGCATCTATAAGACCATTCTAATGCATCATCAACTGACGATCGCATTCCATATACCATCGAGTGCAAATTTTCAAGTGTACTCAAGTGTCCAATCATCTTTTACCTTCAGGTCACGAAAGGCAAGCATACCAATCTAACCCTTTAGGTACAAGAAGATTGAACAGGGGAAACTGTTATATCCCAAAATTCTCCCTCCTATTTCTCAAGAAAATCCACATCTCCATACTCAAGAACTTCTCAAGGGTTGACCAAATGAACTCTCTCCTAAGCAATCAACCCCAAACTAGGGTTTTGATTCTCTGAAGTCAAATATGATTTATATTGCCTCAAATGGTCATCATACCTCCTCATATATCTCAAGGGATCATTATGTCAAGTTTCAAGCCTTACAACTCAAGTTTTCTCAATCAATTGCTCAGATGGTTGAAAATCAGTTGTATTGGACAAAAAGTCAATTGTGGTCAACATACAGTCAAACTTCATCATTTTTGGTCAACATCAATATATTGAAGTCACATTCATCATATGATCATGGGTTGATCATGATTCATCAAGAAAAGTCAAGATTTGATCAAAAGTCAAAGTTTCCAAATAAGGGTTTTTGGACAAAAAGTCAATAGAACTTTGACCAGGCATAACTTTCACATACTTCCTTAGAAATTTTCCCACCAAATCTCATTTTGAAGGTAATTCAATTCTCTACAAATTCATGTCTCATAATATTTGGCTAAAAATGCATCATTTGAGAGTTATGGATCAAAACATTATAGGTCCATCTAAAAGTCAACAAAAAGTCATCTTTTTGCAAAGAAGTGTACATGAACATGGAAACTTTAATTAATATGAAACACAAATTAGTGTTTATAGGACATCTTGAGCTTTCTAAAAAGTCCAAGAACACTTAAAAATATTGAAAATTGAGCAAGATACAACTTGTGCAAGTTTGGCACTTTTAAAGAAGTGCGTGAAGAAAAATACTTAGCAAATTCAAGTTTTTTCTTAATGGGCCTAATTTTTTGTGATTAAAACTTGTTTCTAATCTTTACAAGAACCTCTAAGCCCATTTACACGCCCTTGCATTATTTATTTTATTTATTTTGGATTTTATTCACTTAAATCCAATTTTAATTAACATAAAAGATATAAAATCAATTTGATTAATGCAAGGCTTATTTTTTAGCATTCTTGAGATCCAAGCAACCCAATATATTTTCCAATTTCAAAATTTTCTTGATTAGGAAAGAGATTGAATTAGATTTGATCAAAAAAGGCAATATTTGGTTTCATTCCAAATCAAATATTTTCTCATTGATTGGCATATATTTTCTTCATGATTCTTGACATAATTCACTCTATTATATATACACAATGATCCCAGCCTCTCATGCACACAAATTCTGGCTACAAGAACCTTAACCAAACTCACAAAATCTGTGACATTCAAACAATCGGCATACCTATTTTTGTATCGATTCAAGCCATTCTAAGCATTGCAACATGTTCATGGGAGTCCTCTGATCCATTCCAGATTATTACCAAGCCTCAACATCCAGAAACGAAAAATTACAATCACGGTTTCCATCCATTTATGTCAAATTCGATTTCTGTTATTTATGCTTCATAAACATGATTTGATTATATATTCTTGATCGTGATGATGTTTGCAAGCTATCTGGATTGGTCGATTGGATTTTACACGCAAGTACAAGTTTATGTTATTGTTAGGGTTTTTGAACCTCAAATTAGGGTTCCTCAAAATAGGCAAAATTGGATGAAACTAAGAGCATATTCGTGTTCAGGGGGTCGATTCCAATCGAACAATGTCCTCCTCTGAAATTTATATTGCATATTCGTGAGTTTTTGAAAATTGCAGGCTACAGATGGCGTCTGTTGGTATAGGTTTACCCACGGAAAGGTCGTGGGTAAGACTGTGGGAAATTCAAAATTGGGGAAGACGATCCCTTGGCGCGCGTTTGTTTAAAGTTATTTTCAGGAAATAATTTTTACTTATATGATTATTGTTTCATTATACTAACAAAAAAACACGTTTGTTCAGTTGGTGGGAGGCGCATGCATGTGACCTATAGAACCTGGGATCGATCCTTGGCTCTGTCACAATATTTTTAACACTTTGTCAAACTAACCAATTTTCGTATTTTCCAATATTTTCAATTTCTTTTCAATTTTAATTACTTTCACAAATTAATTTTTTTTTCACGAATAAAAATCACAAAAAATATTTTCTTTTTGCATTTAGGTCAGAAAAATACTTATTTAATTTTTGACACGAAAAAATCATTTTTTTTCCTTTTATTTTAATTGATTATTAATTAACCATTAAATTAGCTTTTAATTATCTTTCTACATTAAAATCAATTCACAAAAAGCCCAAAAAATATTTTCTTCATATAATTAGGTTTACTAACCCTAAAAACATTTTTCTAACATGAATATTTATTTTCTACTAACATTATCTTCTCTTATTTGCAATTTCATCCTTTCCGTGCTACTTTTCCGATTATTATAATTGCTCACAAGTTGTGATAGTTAGGGTTTAAATTCCTTGCATATTATTTTTCACTATTATGTAACTGCTCATGGGATGTAATATCTTAACTAGGGCTTTACTTTCTGCTTTTACTTTCTGCACCTTGTCATACCCCAAAATTTGCCCTCCATCTTCTCAAAATATTTCATACAAAAGTTGATCAGACAAACTCTCTCCTAGACAATCAACCCAAACTAGGGTTTGGTGATCCTCAGGTCAAGATGGACTTCCAACATCTCCAATGGTCTTCATGCCTCCTCATATGCTTCAAAGATTCTCCATGTCAAGTTTCAAGCCTTACAAGTCAAGATTCCTCAGACAATTGCTCAGATGGTTGAAAATCAGTTGTATTGGACAAAAAGTCAACTATGGTCAACATATAGTCAAACTTCATAATTTTGGTCAACATCCTCATTTTGAAGTTACATTCATCATTTGATCAAGGGTTGATCATGATTCATCAAGAAAACTCAAGATTTGCTCAAAAGTCAAACTTTCTAAATTAGGGTTTCTAGGTGAAAAGTCAATGAACTTTGGTGATCATAACTTTTCATACTTTCTCGAAATATTTCCACCACCTCTTGTTTTGAAAGAAATTCAATTCTCTACAACTTCATGTCTCACAAGAATGTCCAAAAAATGCTTCATTTGAGAGGTATGGCTCAAAACATTACAGGTCATTTTCAAAGTCAACAAAAAGTCAACATTTTGTTTTGAGTATATATTGAGCATGGAAACTCCAATTGAGATGGGACCAAAAAGGTTGGTTAGAGGACTCTTAGAGCTTTCCAAAAAGTCCAAGAACACTCAAAAATGTGGAAAATTGAGCAAGATACACCATTCACAAGTTGGGCAATTTTGAAAGAGTGCACAAAGAGAGATGCTTCAAAAAATCAAAAACTTTGCAAATGGGCCTACTTTTTCTTCATCCAAACTTATTCCTCACATCATTAGGAATATCCAAGCCCAATGCCACGAATTTTTATTTTATTTTTCTATTTAATTTGGAATTTATTCATTTAAATACAAATTAAATTCAAAAATAAAGTATAAAATCAAAATTAATTGCAAACTTGATTTTTATTTCTTCCTTGAGATCCAAGCAACTCATAAAGACCAGCAAATTTCGAATTTTGGATGGATATGGCAAGATTGGATTGAAAATTGATCAAAATTTGAAGATTTGATTTTGTACAAAAATCAAATATGATTGGCATTGATTATTGATTAATTCTTTCCCAAAACAACTCGAATCCTTCTACTATATATACATGATACATACCACACGAATGAAGGTAGAAATTTTGGCTCAAGAACCCTTATTGCAATTCAAAAACCGTGGTACACAAGCAACTTGCGCCTTGGTTTTGGATCGTTTAAGTTGATTCTAAGCATCAAAACACATTCCTTGATACCTCTTGAATCGATCCAGACCTTCACTTTGCCCAAATCCATCGAATCAGAAAATCCGAGTTTGGTTTGTTCTTGAAAATTTCAAAATCGTATTCTATTATTCATGCATTATTAACATGTTTTGTGTTTGTTTTTGTGATTAGTGATGAGTTTGCAAGCTTTCTGGGCACTCTAATTGAATTTCCAGGGCCAGGAACACGTATCACCATGATTAGGGTTTCCTATGCCGTTTTAGGGTTTCTCTTAAATGAAAAAATTGGACCATGAGACCTATACCAATGCGTTCGGAATGATCTCAGGAATCGAACCATGATTTTAGAACTTATTTATATTATGTATGCTGGGTTTTTGATTTTGCCAGGGACATAGCGTCGAGCAATGGCCGACGCTGGATTTTTAAAAATTCAAAAGGAGGAAGACGAAGTTTGGCGCGTGATGGAGGCGTTCAGGGAGCGACGCGTGTTTTGATCCCACTCGTTCCATTTTTCAAACAGCTTGCACACTTGGCTCAGTTGGTTAAGGCGTGGACTGTGCACAGATGCTCTCCAGGGTCATGAGTTCGATCCTCCCTGGCACCGGTTCCATTTTTTCTTTTTCACAAACTTCATATTTTCTTATTTTTCCATATTTTCATATTTTCTAATATTTTGCATATCATTTTAATTCTTTTCATATTTTTATTTATGCATTAAAAAATCATCAAAATATTTTTTCCTTTTGCATTAATTTTCAGAAAACACTTATTTAATTTATAAAATTAAAAAATACAATTTTGCATGCATGTTTATTTTTATTCATAATTTTGCATTTAAATCACATTTAATTGTATTTTAATTATTAAATTGCATCCAAAAAATCCCAAAAAAATTATTTTAGCATATTTATGTTATTTCCAGCATGTCATATTTTTCCCAATTAAAAATTTGCATTTTTCTAACATTTTCTCTTATTCGATTTCATCATATTCTCCGATTTCTCTTATCGTTTCACAGGTTATTCCGCTTCAGACGGTTTCTTTTACCGTTTTCTTTTTTTCAATAATGTAACTGCTCATGGGATGTAATAGTTTAAATTAGGTTTTTATTTTCCGCAAGTTTAAATTATGTATACGCCCGCCATGTAATAGCGTGGGACATTTACCTTCCGCACTTTACATTCCGCATTTTAATTTCCGCACCCTATAAATTGCTAGTAATTAGGCGTGTATGGCAAGACTAAAATCAACATAGTCCACTAATTTTCAAAGATAAAATATCGAATCGACACACTCTTTTCACACATGCACCTTAGGGTAATTCTCTCGATGCCTTACAATTCACATGGTCATGTCCCTCGAACGTAGAGATATTCTAGCACCGTTGCCTTCAAAACAAATCATCATAGTCCCTTCGATACAAAGATCATAAGACCCACGACGTCGCCTCCGAATACATGATCTTGACCCTCGATTGTCGCCTCGAAAATGATGATAGTCCTCCGATGTGCTAGGATACTTCCTACAGTTGCTTTCTATGACCATCCGATGTCCTTCGAATGTCCGCTTACATCCAACGAATAGGGTTACCTACCAACCAATGGTATGGATAGCGCTATTCTAAAGGAACGTAAAACGACACGAAAACGACCAATTCTGAGTAGGTAATAAGACTTTTAGTTGCTTGCTCTATCAAAATACTTTTCACACCTCACACCTTTGTCAAAGTTCAAACTCTTTTCAAAAACGAAACATTTCCAAACACTTTGTATACATTCCTACATGAATCATTACAAAGTCAAAGCAAAATGCCTTTTCAAAACATTTTTTGTCAAACACACAGAAAGCACAATTTTAAAGTGATCTAAGAGCAACTAAGAGCCCGTAGATAACTACGGATGGAAAGGGGTGCTAATACCTTCCCTTTTCATAACCTTCTCCCTTACTCAGAATCTAACGGAGGTCTTTTTCTGTACTTTTACCTTCCCTTAATTGGATAAAAATAAAAGTCGGTGGCGACTCTTGCTATCCGCACATTTGCGATACAAAAAACTAAAAAAGTCAGTTCACCGTATCATAGAACTGGCGACTCTGCTGGGGAGACACCCTAAAAAGAGAGAATGCCTTAGGGATTTTTTAGAACACCTTTATTGCTTTCTGTTTGACTTGCTTGCTTTATCTTTAAGGGTTGCTTGGGTATTATATTTGTGGGGGATCCTACACGGATCCGGGTTTCCTTTTAGGTAAGTAGCAATAAATCGTCGCGACCGTTAGGCGTATATTGAAGCGGTCAACATGATGGCTACGTTAGCGTGACACTTTGGATGTCTGATACTCTTCATTCCCAAGTTGAGGATAGTATTTGGCTTGCGTGGTGTCATCAGCGCTAACTAAACTTTTAGAACCTTAATTGACCCATCTTGGCCATTAGAAGGTAGTGAGATGGTCGGCTTTGGTGCAGACTAAGGTTGGTTGATACTCGATGCTACGCTCATTGAGATCAGACTTTTGGGATATTTTCGGTCGACCACTTGGTAGTCGTATTGAAATAAGCCTCGAGAAAGATCAATGATGTGAGATTCCTAGAACCCGGTTACTATTATAGGACAGGATGAACCAACTCAAACTTTTGGTGGGGTAATCACCTGTACCTCTTGCAAGCCTTAAACCTAGGCTCATTGTGTGAATTGTTTGTGTATGCCAAACATGACATCATGACATCATTCGCATTGCATATCATTTCTAACTATTTCAAGGACCTAGGGATTTATCTTTGCCCTGTTTTGTAGGGATTATGGCTTCTAGAAAGACTATCCGAATCAACTTCATGGGTATACCTTCTCATCTCAAAGAATTGGTTTCAGAAATTCCCGACCATGCTCAGTTCATCAAAAGACATGGTTATCTGCTTGACTTGGTTATCTCGGTTTGAAGAAGATATGATGCATGTCTATTCGGTTCTTGATCAAAACACCATTGCTTTACATTCCCAGTTATCGGTTGGTTCCTACTTTGGAAGAGTTCTCTAAGCTACTTGGGATACCTATTCTTGACCAAATGCCATTCACGGTTTAGAAAAGGTTCCTAAATGAAGACATTGCATCGAACATCTTAAGCGCTCAGACATTGAAGCCAATTGGGAAACTATAAGTGGAGTTAAGGGTTTACTTGCCAAGTTCCTAATTAAGAAAGCCCGAGAATTCCTCAAAGTTATGAGTTTCCATGCATTTGAAGATATTGTGGCCTTGCTAATCTATGGTTTGGTTCTATTCCCTAACTCGGATCAATTCATAGATGTCAACGATATCAAGTTGTTTCTTACCCATAATCCTGTGCCTACTTTACTTGGAGACATTCTACATTCTCTCCACACTCGTACTACTAAAAGACAAGGAACTCTCATGTGTTGCATACCGTTACTTTCTAGGTGGTTTATTTCGCACCTTCCTCCATCAGTTTTGAAGAATGAACAAAGGTTGAGATGGTCTCAAAGGTTAATGTCACTCTCTCATTCCGACATCCGTTGGAGTCTTTTCTCTCAAAAGGACTTCACCTTCATTGAGCGTTGTGGAGAATTCCCTAATGTACCGTTACTTGGTATAAGGGGAGGTATTACTTACAACCCTTCTTTAGCTCTACGTCAGTTTGGTTTTGCTCGAAGAGATGGCCCACATGATATGCTTCTCCAAGATATTGTGTTCGACTACAATCACGATCTCGAATTACGCGAAGGTTCATACACTTGGGGCATGGTAAAGAAGACTGATACCAAGACTTTGGGGCACCAGAACTCCATTCCTTGGGAACCTTACCTCAAATGGGTGCAAGCTCGAGCTCAAAACCTCATGATGCCATTCACGCCTATTTTACCAGTAATTATGGAACCTGTTGCTATAGGTGACGTACCCTATGTTGTTCTCCATCCCGACATGCCTACCGATTTTGAAGACTTGAAGAGATCACGGATTCAACTCAAGGAAGAGAGGATACCTTGAAGCTCGATGCTATGCAAGTGAGAAGAAAGTGCTAGAGTTGACAAAGCTACTTCACGAGGAGCAAAGCATCAACGCCTACCTCGGCACCAAGAGGAAGCGCCCATGGGAGACTTAGAGCTTTCAGATTTTATGCTTTTCTGTTGTTCTTGTCTTGAACTATCTTTTGTACTTAAAAAAGAATAAAAGAGTACTAATAAATGTTTGTTCATTGCTTGTTTAACAAATTTAAATCTCTAAGGTCCTTGAAAACATTGCATAGCATTCGCATAAACATCGCATAGCATAGCATAACATTGCATCACAGGTACATTGAAGATTGGTTTTCTCATTTTCTCGCTATTTATTTTAGCAGAAATGGCTCTTGAACAGACTGTCAAAGATCTCCAAGCTCAGAATGCTCAGTTTCAGCGGATGTTCACCAATATGGTCCAAGGCCAAGAAGATCTGAAGAATCTCATCAACAAGAAGAAGAAGGTTGTTGGTCTCCTCAACATGGGTAGACGCTACAAAGGGGGTCCTAAAGTGGTTAGTCGGATAGAGCTCTCGAAGTGTCTGGAGGAGTACCAAGGGTGATGAAGATGACCGTGAGCCTAAGAAAGAAGGAGAGGACCGCTCTGACTATAGCCAATACTCTGATGAAGATGGCAAGTATAAACAACTTGAAGACCGTCTGAACGCTGTGGAAAACCTGAAGATGTCCGGGCTAAATTTTGATGATCTAAGTCTTGTTCCTGGTGTTGTGATTCCTCCTAAGTTCAAAGTTCCTACTTTTGCCAAGTATGATGGCATTTCTTGTCCAGTGCATTTGAAGTCCTATGTTCGGAAGATCAACCCCAGATGAGAAGTTGTGGATGCATTATTTTCAAGAGAGTTTGTCCGGAACTCGGTTGGAGTGGTATTATCGACTAGAGAATGGCCGTATCCGTACTTGGGTGATTTGGCGGATGCTTTCTGACATATACAATCTTGAATTGACACCCACTCGCATGCAACTACAAAGCATGTCTATGGGTCGTGATGAGAAGTTCAAGGAGTATGCTCGAAATGGAGAGATCTAGCGGTGAGTTCACCACCCTTGTCCAATAGGGAGTTGGTTGATATGTTCATGGGAACAACAGCCCGTTCTTCAATCATCGATTGGAAACTCTTGGGATTCACCGATATTGACGGCGTATTGAAGTGGTATTAGGAGTGGGAAGATTCAGACAGAGTCATCCTCAAATGCTGCGAAGAGATCTTTTGGTGCTAATAAAGAAGCTAATGTCGTGTATGGTCAGAAAAGCCTAGCCAAGACCGACCGCTCAATCGTGAGGCGGTTGTGATCTCCATCCTACATCGGCACAACCTCGGTGAGACAACGCGTGAGCGTTCTGAAGATCAACATGCCATTGTCATGAGCCTTGCAACACATGTTGAAAGCGGTGATTACCTTGAGGATCCTCCTCAAAACATCAACACTTCCTCTCGAGATACAATCCTAATGCTAAGTGTGCTTACCATTCCAACACCGGACATAATCGATGATTGTTGGGCTCACGAAGAACAAGATTCAAGATATGATTGAAGCTAAGCATTGAGTTTGACCCTCGTTGAGACTCGAATGTGATCAGCGCCTATGCCTAACCATGACAAGAGTTCCAATTGTTGGGGACGATACTTATGTTTTCAACATAGATGACTTGACCATTCCTCTGATGAGTGTTAAGAAGAACTTGTTGCAAGCTGGTGTCAACCCAGGATGCCCAGAGAATTGTCGTTGGTGCCCATCTGCGCCTGATGGTTCTCCTTGGTTGAGAACACGTGTTCAATGCATGATGGATAACCGTGAGATACTATTTCTGAAACCACCTGTGCAGAAGCTGTGTGAAGATATGTCTAAGCTGAAGATCGAAGATGTGAATGAAACTACACCACCTGTGTGGGATACCTTGGGGCAGCCAAGTGGAAAGTTTGATTACATAGTCAAGTACACTGTTCCCGAAAGCTACAAAATTCCTATTGAAGATGTTAAAGCAACCGGATGGGGTGACGATTTCCCAGAAGACTATGCTGATGTTAACACCATAAGAATTTCCTCTGCTGATCCTGTGCCTAGAGTGGCGCCTCTCATTATCACTTCTCCAAGACCAGTGCCATATTCCTCTGACAAAGCTATTCCTTGGAATTATGGAGCTGATGTTTACTATCATGGCGTTAAGCAAGACCCTCTGACCATTGAAGATCTTACAGTTGAAGCTACCATTCCTGACATTGACAACATCACTGGATCAAGTAAGGTGACCCGAACCGGAAGAGTATTCTCTCCAGAAATCTCTCCTCCAAAAGACACTGCGACTCCAGCTCGCATTCCAGCTATTCAATCCATTCCCAAGCTAGAGGAAAGAACCGTGACTCATCCCGCTCAACCAGAAGTACCAAAGGAAGTTGCTGAAGACACCTCCAAACAAGAAATGGAGGAAATTCTGAAGATCATCAAGAAGAGTGACTACAATGTTGTGGAACAGTTGGGACAAACTCCGTCCAAGATCTCCATGCTTGCTCTGATCTTGTGCTCCGAGGCTCATGCTAACGCCTTGGTGAAGTTTCTGAAGAATGCTCACGTACCGCAAGACACTACCACCGACCAGTTTGAAGTTTGTATTGCTAGCCTGGCTGCCAACAACGGCCTAGGCTTCGATCTTGATTTGACTCCCGAAAAAACACAACAAAGCCTTGCACATCTACTTGAATGCAAGGGCACTACATTATCTCATCTTTTGGTGGATACGGTTACGCTCTGAATATCCTTCCGAAGACTGCTTTTGATCGACTTGATGTCGAAGGGTTGGTTCTGAGACCCAGTGACATTATTGTGAGAGCTTTTGATGGTTCTAAACGAACAGTACTTGGAGAGCTCATTCTGCCTGTTAAAGTCGGTTCCAAGACTTTTGACTCCACTTTCTTTGTCATGGACATCCGTCCAGCTTACTCTTGTCTACTTGGACGCCCTTGGATACATGGGGCGGTATTATTACCTCTACCTTGCATCAGAAGCTGAAGTATCCGGTGAAGGGGAAAGTTGTTACAATATATGGTGAAGAAGAGTATATGGTCAGTCATCTACAGTCATTCCGATACCTCGAGGTGGAGGGTGAATTCTTTGAGACTCCCTGTTATGCTTTTGAAACAATCCCCAGAGTCATGCCTGTTGACTCTCCTGTCACTCCTGAAATTACACCAGCTCCGCCTAGGATGGCCTCGCTGAAGGATGCTCAAGCTGCTGTTGAACAAGGAGGTAGTGCTGTTTGGGGTCAACTCCCCGATTTTCCTTTCAAATCCGACAAGACTGCTTTAGGCTTCACCATCAAAGGTCAGAAGATGATACGCCGCGAACGTGTCGGCCAACTTCCTTTTCTCCTCAGCCAGAGTGGAATCCATGCTATAGAAGACGACAACACCGACTTCGACATCAGCAAATGGATCTTCCCAACTCCAGACAATGGGCTCAGCAATTGGAAGACTGAAGACGCCATACCTATCTCCTTTAGTCAGGAGTAATTGCTCTTGTTTTGTTTTGCTTTTCGTATTTCTTTATGTTTGAACAATAAACTTTGAAAGCCTAGTGCCTTGCCCGGGGCATCATGGCTCGTTTGCGAGGGTTATTATCTATTGTTTGCGCGTTTTCATTCAATAAATTCGTTGGACTTTTGCATTCAATTCTGTTTTCTTTCTTTTACTTTATCACCCCTTCAAAAAGCTATGTGTTTCTTACACACACCCACGTGACACACTGCAGAATCACTCCGAATCTCGTTGATAACAGCTATGTTATTGCTAAATATGACTTCGATAATCCGATCTACCAAGCCAAGAGGAAAGTGAGGAAGATTGTGAAGTGCCGGAGAACTTGCGATGCTACAAGAAGAGCGAGTTATCTGACCACACGAAGAGTTGAGGTTGTGAAAAGAGATCAAGATAGGAGCGGGTCTTGAGAATAGTGTTAAAGAAAGGTTGGTTCAGATGCTACGAGACTACATTGAGGTTTTGCTTGGTCATACGAAGACATGCAGGTTTAGACATTGATATTGTGGTACACGATTGACAAAAAGGGTTTTCTCGGTAAAGCGGAAGGTTCGGCGTCGTCTGAGATGTCGAGAGAAAATCAAAGCCGATTATGAAGCGATTCAACGCCGGTTTCTTAGTTGTTACTTCTTATCCACGATGGGTTGCAAATGTGGTGCCTGTACCTAAGAAGGATGGCAAAATACGAATGTGTGTGACTACGAGATCCGAACAAAGCGAGTCAAAAGACGATTTCCACTTCCTCGTATTGATGTTACGGTTGACAACACTCGCATAAGGTTTTCTCCTTCATGGATGGTTTTCGATTACAATCGGATCAAAATGGCTCGAAGACATGGAAGACTACTTTTGTTACAGTGGGGCACTTTCATTACAAGGTTATGTCGTTCGGATGAAGAACGCAGCGCCACTTATCGTGCTATGGTGACGTTATTTCATGACATGATTCATCACGAGATAGAGGTCTACGTCGACGATATGATAGCTCGATCACAGACTGAAGAAGAACATCTCGATCATCTGCAGAAACTATTGGACAGGTTAAAGAAGTACAGGCTGAGACTTAATCCTAACAAGTGCACTTTTGGAGTCAGATCCGGAAAACTCCTAGGGTTTGTTGTCAGTGGTAAAGGTATCGAGGTTGATCCCGCCAAGGTTAAAGCTATTCAAGAGATGCCACTCCCTTGAGAAAGTTAGAGGTTTCTTGGGCGATTGAACTACATTGCGATTCGTTGCACATCTAAGCTACTTGAGCCAATCTTCAAGTTACTAAAGAAAGATCAAGTGGTAGAATGGAACGGCGATTGCCAAATCGCTTTTGACAAAATCAAGGAGTACCTACAGAATCCTCCCATTCGATTCGCTGCCGAAGGAAGACCTCTCATCATGTACCTGACAGTGCTAGAGAATTCAATGGGATGTGTGTTGGGGCAACATGACGAGTCTAGTCGAAAAGAGCATGCAATATACTACCTTAGCAAAAAGTTTACCGATTGTGAAACAAGATACTCACCGAGAAATCTTGCAACACTTTGGCTTGGCTCGCCGACTAAGGCGATATATGTTGACTCACACTACCTTGTTGATTTCAAGATGGATCCGATAAAATACATATTTGAGAAACCAGCTCTCTCAGGAAGAATAGCAAGATGGCAAATGATCTTGACCGAATATGACATCCAATACACTTCTCAGAAAGCAATCAAAGGAAGTGTAGTAGCCGATCATTTGGCTCATCAAGTAGATGACTATCGATCTATGCGATTCAATTTCGGATGAAGATGTTTTACTAGTTCTGATTGTGAAGAACCGGACCAGACGAAGGACACGAACAAGGATCCGATGGACTATGGTCTTTGATGGAGCCTCAAACGCACTTGCAATTGCATTGGCGCCATCATTACATCCCTACGAGGACACGCCTTTCACGCCGACTTTGTTTGATTGCACGAACAACATGGCGAATCTGAAGCGTGCATTATGGGCATTAAAGCTGCTATTGACCTAAGAATCAAGTTCTTGCAAGTGTATGGAGACTCAGCTTTAGTGATCAGCCAGATTAAGGGCGAGTGGGATACGAAGCATCCGAATCTCATTCCGTATTGAGAGCATGTTCTGAGTTTGATCCCCTACTTCGAAGAAATTACTTTCAATCATATTCCACGAGAAGAGAATCAGTTGGCCGACGCATTGGCTACTATGTCGTCTATGTTCAAAGTCAGATGGGACAACGAGGCTCCCGGATCATCATTGAGAAGTTTGACGAACCATATTATTCTGAGCTTGACACGAAGAGAAACCTTGGTACTATGGTGAAGAGGTATCTTGAGACTCGGGAATATCCAGAGGCATCATCAGCGATAAGAAGTTCATGAGGAGATTCGCTTCTAAATTCTTCCTCGAAGCACACCTTATACAAGACCACGACTTGTGCTTACTCTATGTAGACTAGAAAATACGCATCATGGAAGAGTTACGAAGGCGCATTTGGTACCCACTCCGATTGGACACACCATGGCTAAGAAGATTTTGAGAACAGTTACTATTGGTCCACCATGGAAGCGATTGTCACCGCTTCGCGATCTTGTCACAAGTGCGGTTATGCCGACAAAGTACACGTACCTCCGTACCTCACGATGTTCTAACTCCTTGGCCTTTTGCAATGTGGGGCATTGACATGATTGGAGAAATTAAGCCCACAGCTTCCAACGAACATCGTTTCATCCTTGTGGCAATCAATTACTTTACCAAGTGGGTAGAAGCAGCCTCGTTTGCATCTGTTACCAAGAATGTTGTGGCTCGTTTCATCACAGATAACGGTTCCAATCTCAACAATAAGATGATCACCGAACTCTGCACGCAGTTCAAAATCAAACATCATAATTCTTCTCCTTATCGGCCTAAGATGAATGGCGCAGTGGAAGCCGCCAACAAGAACATTAAGAAGATTGTACAGAAGATGACAGTGACTTACAAAGATTGGCATGAGATGTTACCATATGCTTTTCATGGTTATCGCACTACGAACATCAACAGGACCCTTCTCTCTTGTATACGATATGGAAGTCTTACCCATCGAGGTTCGGATACCCTCAACGAGTCCTCCGGGCGAGAGTTAGACGAAGGCGATTGGGTTCGGACCGCTCGATCAGTTAACTTGATTGATGAGAAGCGACTCGCATCCATCGCCATGGACAGATCTATCGAGCGAATGATCACATTTAACAAAAGGTCAAGCACCGAGTCTACCAGTCGGTGATCTAGTAGTCAAGCGCATCATTACGCCACAAGGTGATCCAGGGCAAATGGACTCCCACGAGGGACCGTTTGTATTCAAGGCGGTATTTTCGGCGACTATGATACTCGGCACCATGGATCTTGAAGACTTCCACACCGTGAGCGACATAGTCAAAAATACTACGCATGAGCGAGACCCGCTGGGTCGGTGACCTAGGCAAAATAAGGGCATCTGGCGAACCAAAGGGTTCGGGCAAAAATTAAGGATATATACAAAACATGTACACCAAGTCGAAAACACGAAAAGGGCTTGGGCAAAAAGGGTATCCGTGAAAACCGAAAGGGCGGTCTAGGAAAAAGTTAGGGATTCAAGCGTACGACTATGTCTCTTCTAGATCACCTACTTCCACACTACTATTAGCATTCAAGATTCAAATGGCGAAGATCAGTCTACTCACTTTCTACTGACAGCAAGGAGATGAGATAGTTGAAATATATGAGTACTAGCATAGTTGGAACTTAACGAGATTGCTTCCGCATAGCTTTTTACTTTCTTGTGTATAAACTACTTGGCCATACGCCACCTTTCAAATAAACGCAAGCTTCTTTCTCTTTACAATTTTTGTTGTTGTCGTTTGCAATAAGTCCAACGTTTGTTTTGAATGACTATACGCATTTGACAATAAGAATCTAATCACAAACATACGAAAAGTGGGCATACAAAAGTAGTTACTACAGGCTCTAGGACTTGAGATGACGACGAAAGTCACCAATGCATTTCCCCACAGAGCATGATCCCAACAGAAATGTCACTCACTACAAACCTCCCCCCAGCGGAGTATATGTTAATCCACGAGCAGTGATTCCACTCAATTGAGCAATGTTACATCAGTCTCCAAGCAGTAACACTTCATCCCCAGCCGAGATATTTATCATCGTGAATATCTCCTAACAATTCCCCTTTTCTCCAGCAGCGGTATCCGGACTCGAGACTTGGTCAGATAGTACACCGGAGAGAATCTACATCTTCTATTCCCCCGTCAGAGATTCCAACGGGCCCCAACCCGTCTCCAGACCATCAAGCGCTCCGGAGATCTACACTCAAAATCCCGATGGGCGTCTCCTAATTCTTCCCAACAGGATCCACATGCAAGATCCCCAACAAATTGCCTCCCAGACTCTCCCAGCAAGGGTCTATGTATGGGATCTCCAACAACGAGTTTCTCAATCTCTACCTTCCTCAACAATATCTAGGCCCAAGACTTGGTCAGATAGTGCATCGGAGGAATCAAAGTTTCTTTCTTCTCAGGGTCTCCATCCGTTCCGTCCCCGAACAGAAGTCAGAAATCTCCGCATCTTCTTCAAGTTGGATATGTTTTGAAATATCACAACATCTATCATTCATGCATTACTCATAAAGTCACAATATATGCATATGTCATTCATACACATTGTCATGCATCATACTTTGCATAGGACTAACAAATATTCTATCAAAGTTTCTCTTGTTTTTTCCAAAACAGGTGAAAGTCACTAAGCAAACAGTCCGAGATTAAGCCTCGAATCGACGGGAAAACTATCTGAAAGACCGCCCCCTAGTTGTCCTCCGATAGCTGGTCTAGGATTAAGCCCCGAATCGACGGGAAAACTATCTGAAAGACCGCCCCCTAGTTGTCCTCGGTTGGTCCGAGATTAAGCCCAATCGACGGAAAACTATCGAAAGACCACCCCTAGTTGTCCTCCGACGGTTGGTCCAGGATTAAGCCCCGAATCGACGGGAAAACTATCTGAAAGACCGCCCCTAGTTATCCTCTGATAATAGGCAGTGGATCAACACCCGATGCACAACAGGGAAGATATCCACATTTTGCCAACTACTACCTCCCTCAGAGTAATCGGCACGAAGATTTATTCTGATCCCTTCTTATTATCAACAGCAACTACAGAGTCTAGCGTACGACTCAGTTGCCTTGGATGGCATCTTAAGCCCATCTCCGACTACTTGTCAACATTTCTCCGCCTTCAGAATGCTGCATATTTGGTTAAAAAATCAATACAAACCAATAACTTCATTCAAAGATGAGCACGAAGTCTAACGTACGACTCCCTCCGGATGGCATCTTAAGCCCATCTCCTCTCCTTTCCGGAAACATCTACAAAGCCTAGCGTACGGCTCATTCCCCAGCATCAACCTTTCCAGATGGCATCCTAAGCCCATCTCCGTCAGTACTCCTATCAACAACCTTGAGTCTAGCGTACAACTCATTCCCCAGCGAAATCTCCAGCTTCTCCAAATGGCATCTGTAAGCCCATTCCCGCATCATCCAACAGCGAGTGCAAATTTTCAGGTGTACTCGAGTGTTCAATCATCTTCTACCTCAGGGTCACGAAAGGCGCGCATGCCAATCTAACCCTTCCAGTACAAGAAGATTGAACAGGGGCAGTTGTCATACCCCAAAATTTGCCCTCCATCTTCTCAAAATATTTCATACAAAAGTTGATCAGACAAACTCTCTCCTAGACAATCAACCCAAACTAGGGTTTGGTGATCCTCAGGTCAAGATGGACTTCCAACATCTCCAATGGTCTTCATGCCTCCTCATATGCTTCAAAGATTCTCCATGTCAAGTTTCAAGCCTTACAAGTCAAGTTTCCTCAGACAATTGCTCAGATGGTTGAAAATCAGTTGTATTGGACAAAAAGTCAACTATGGTCAACATGTAGTCAAACTTCATAATTTTTGGTCAACATCCTCATTTTGAAGTTACATTCATCATTTGATCAAGGGTTGATCATGATTCATCAAGAAAACTCAAGATTTGCTCAAAAGTCAAACTTTCTAAATTAGGGTTTCTAGGTGAAAAGTCAATGAACTTTGGTGATCATAACTTTTTCATACTTTCTCAGAAATATTTCCACCACCTCTTGTTTTGAAAGAAATTCAATTCTCTACAACTTCATGTCTCACAAGAATGTCCAAAAAATGCTTCATTTGAGAGGTATGGCTCAAAACATTACAGGTCATTTTCAAAGTCAACAAAAAGTCAACATTTTGTTTTGAGTATATATTGAGCATGGAAACTCCAATTGAGATGGGACCAAAAAGGTTGGTTAGAGGACTCTTAGAGCTTTCCAAAAAGTCCAAGAACACTCAAAAATGTGGAAAATTGAGCAAGATACACCATTCACAAGTTGGGCAATTTTGAAAGAGTGCACAAAGAGAGATGCTTCAAAAAATCAAAAACTTTGCAAATGGGCCTACTTTTTCTTCATCCAAACTTATTCCTCACATCATTAGGAATATCCAAGCCCAATGCCACGAATTTTTATTTTATTTTTCTATTTAATTTGGAATTTATTCATTTAAATACAAATTAAATTCAAAAATAAAGTATAAAATCAAAATTAATTGCAAACTTGATTTTTATTTCTTCCTTGAGATCCAAGCAACTCATAAAGACCAGCAAATTTCGAATTTTGGATGGATATGGCAAGATTGGATTGAAAATTGATCAAAATTTGAAGATTTGATTTTGTACAAAAATCAAATATGATTGGCATTGATTATTGATTAATTCTTTCCCAAAACAACTCTGAATCCTTCTACTATATATACATGATACATACCACACGAATGAAGGTAGAAATTTTGGCTCAAGAACCCTTATTGCAATTCAAAAAAACCGTGGTACACAAGCAACTTGCAGCCTTGGTTTTGGATCGTTTAAGTTGATTCTAAGCATCAAAACACATTCCTTGATACCTCTTGAATCGATCCAGACCTTCACTTTGCCCAAATCCATCCAGAATCAGAAAATCCGAGTTTGGTTTGTTCTTGAAAATTTCAAAATCGTATTCTATTATTCATGCATTATTAACATGTTTTGTGTTTGTTTTTGTGATTAGTGATGAGTTTGCAAGCTTTCTGGGCACTCTAATTGAATTTCCAGGGCGAACACGTATCACCATGATTAGGGTTTCCTATGCCGTTTTAGGGTTTCTCTTAAATGAAAAAATTGGACCATGAGACCTATACCAATGCGTTCGGAATGATCTCAGGAATCGAACCATGATTTTAGAACTTATTTATATTATGTATGCTGGGTTTTTGATTTTGCCAGGGACATAGCGTCGAGCAATGGCCGACGCTGGATTTTTAAAAATTCAAAAGGAGGAAGACGAAGTTTGGCGCGTGATGGAGGCGTTCAGGGAGCGACGCGTGTTTTGATCCCACTCGTTCCATTTTTCAAACAGCTTGCACACTTGGCTCAGTTGGTTAAGGCGTGGACTGTGCACAGATGCTCTCCAGGGTCATGAGTTCGATCCTCCCTGGCACCGGTTCCATTTTTTCTTTTTCACAAACTTCATATTTTCTTATTTTTCCATATTTTCATATTTTCTAATATTTTGCATATCATTTTAATTCTTTTCATATTTTTATTTATGCAATAAAAAATCATCAAAATATTTTTTCCTTTTGCATTAATTTTCAGAAAACACTTATTTAATTTATAAAATTAAAAAATACAATTTTGCATGCATGTTTATTTTTATTCATAATTTTGCATTTAAATCACATTTAATTGTATTTTAATTATTAAATTGCATCCAAAAAATCCCAAAAAAATTATTTTAGCATATTTATGTTATTTCCAGCATGTCATATTTTTCCCAATTAAAAATTTTCATTTTTTCTAACATTTTCTCTTATTCGATTTCATCATATTCTCCGATTTCTCTTATCGTTTCACAGGTTATTCTGCTTCAGACGGTTTCTTTTACTGTTTTCTTTTTTTCAATAATGTAACTGCTCATGGGATGTAATAGTTTAAATTAGGTTTTTATTTTCCGCAAGTTTAAATTATGTATCTGCCCCAGAGCCATGTAATAGCGTAGGACATTTACCTTTCCGCACTTTACATTCCGCATTTTAATTTCCGCACCCTATAAACTGCTAGTAATTAGGCGTGTATGGCAAGACTAAAATCAACATAGCCCACTAATTTTCAAAGATAAAAATATCTGAATCGACACACTCTTTTCACACATGCACCCCTTAGGGTAATTCTCTCTCGATGCCTTACGAATTCACATGGTCAAGTCCCTCGAACGTAGAGGTATTCTAGCACCGTTGCCTTCAAAACAAATCATCATAGTCCCTTCGATACAAAGATCATAAGACCCACGATGTCGCCTCCGAATACATGATCTTGACCCTCGATTGTCGCCTACGAAAAATGATGATAGTCCCTCCGAATGTGCTAGGATACTTCATACAAGTTGCTTTCTATGACCATCCGATGTCCCTTCGAATGTCCCGCTTACATCCAACGAATGGGGTTACCTAACAACCAATGGTATGGATAGCGCTATTCTAAAGGAACGTAAAACGACACGAAAACGACCAATTCTGAGTAGGTAATAAGACTTTTAGTTGCTTGCTCTATCAAAATACTTTTCACACCTCACACCTTTGTCAAAGTTCAAACTCTTTTCAAAAACGAAACATTTCCAAACACTTTGTGTACATTCCTACATGAATCATTACAAAGTCAAAGCGAAATGCCTTTTCAAAACATTTTTTGTCAAACACACAGAAAGCACAATTTTAAAGTGATCTAAGAGCAACTAAGAGCCCGTAGATAACTACGAATGGAAAGGGGTGCTAATACCTTCCCTTTTCATAACCTTCTCCCTTACTCAGAATCTAACGAAGGTCTTTTTCTGTACTTTTACCTTCCCTTAATTGGATAAAAATAAAAGTCGGTGGCGACTCTTGCTATCCGCACATTTGCGATACAAAAAACTAAAAAAGTCAGTTCACCGTATCACACACCTCATATTATGTATTTGGCCCAAAGCCATGTAATAGCGTAGGACATTTACTTTCCACACTTTACATTCCGCACTTTAATTCCTGTACATATATCTAACTACTAGTAAATAGGGTTTGCATGCTAAGACTAAATCAACCTTAGATCACTTCTAATCTTAAGATAATATATCTGAATTGAACACACTCTTTCACACTTGCACACCCCTTAGGGTATCCTCTCTTGTTGCCTTTAAAATACAATGGTCATGTCCCTCGAACGTAGGAATACCATTAGCAAAGACGCTTACGAATAACATCATCATAGTCCCTTCGATACAAAGATCATAGTCCCTCGATGACTCTCGATGTTGTCTACGAATATATGATCTCGTTCCTCGATTGTTGCCTACGAAAAAGGGATTCCCTACAAATTGCTAAGGGTATCCTTACATGTTGCCTTCAATGACCATGTGATGACCCTTCGACTGTCCATTCACATCCAAACGAATAAAGTTACCTACTAATTAATGGTATGGATAGCCTTACTCTAAAGGAGAAGGAAAAATAACATGGAAACGACCATTCTGAGTAGGTAATAAGACTTTGTTGCTTTCTCCAATCAAAATGCTTTTCACACCTCACACTTTTCAAAAACTATCTTTTCAAACATTTTGTATACATTCCAACGAGAATCATTACAAAGTTAAACATTTTCCAAACAAACATTTCCAAACACTTCGTATACATTCCAACGCGAATCATTACAAAGTCAAAGCGAAATGTCTTTCAAAATACTTTTTAAAGCACACAAGCACAAAAAGCAAATTTTCAAAGTGAGCTAAGCAACTAAGAGCCCGTAGATAACTACGGACGGAAAGAGCGCTAATACCTTCCCTTTTCATAACTGTCTCCCGTACTCAGAATCTAACGAAGGTCTTTCCTGTTCTTATCACCTTCTCTTTATTGGATAAAAGAAAAGTTTGTGGAGACTCTTGCTATCCGCAACATTTGCGATAAAACACAAAACAAACAAGTCGGTTCTTCCACCGTGTTACAGCGCCGTTTTTGTGGAACAAGGAGAATATTATTGTATGAGATTGCCTATCACTCTCACTGTGTAACGCCCGGAAATTTAATTAATTATTTAATTAAATTATATAAGAAATTATTTATTGCAATTAGTCAAAGTTGGAAATTATCGGGATTATTATAAGAGGCGTTAATTGGATTAATTGTTGACTAGCCGATAGATAATAATAGTAATAATAATAATAATAATAATAATAATAATAGTTGACTATTAATAATAATAATAAAATTAGAATAATTTGTTGGGTTTAGATGGTTGAAATTAGTAGAAAGAGAGGTGTAGAGAAATAGGTCCAATAAGAGAAATATAATTATTAGTTATTATAAATAATAAGAAATTAGGTTTTTGGAGAGGTTGTTAGAAAACAAGGAGAAGAAAAGGGAAAAGAATAGTATACTTGAAAAGAGGAAGAAAAAGAGGAATAGGCTTGGGAGAAAAACTGTCATCGCGAGAAAATGGTAGACCGAAAGCCAAACCGAAATTCGACCGGAACTCCGTAGAGCAACCTTCAATCCAGGTAAGGGTGGGGTTCTACTATGTATGTGAGAATTATGATAATGGAGAATCTACTATGTATTTGTGGTTGTTCTGTTTGATGAGAAATATGTTTAAGTTAAAATCAATAATTTCTATGATTTTGATATTGTTAGATTTTGATGAACAATCTTTAATATGTGATAATTAATTGTGTTCAAAATTGATATATTTGTGAAATTGAAAAATGATTGAGAATCCAGTTTAATAATTTTCATACTGTAACATTATATACGTTACCTATATAACTTTAATTACTAACGTGGTTCACCTAGAAACTTCATGGAAAATAGCAGAATGACATTACTGTAGCGGCCACATAACTCAATTTGATTGTGAAAAGCATGTATTTAATTATGTAGTGAATCATATATATTATATGGTATGGTTATTATAATATTATGGAAATAGCAATTTGATAGATATGGAAATTGAAATAATGCAGCGTCACTTCTTTATTTTATGAGATATATATATATATATATTATTACATGTGCCTAGTTCTAAAATATGTATTGATATATAAAATAAAAATTATGTTATAAAATTTGATAATGAACTGTAGCGTGCACCCATTGTCAGTTAAAATTTAGAATAACAATGTATATGCTGGAGCGGTATTAGTTAAGTGGAAAATCAATGTTTCATTAGTTTACTAATCTATTCATATATAGACTAATAATTTAATATTATTAATAATAATATTTTTAGGAATTTTGAAACTAGAGATAAATTAGACTAACAAATTGATTGAAGTTAATTTTAATTTTGTTAGAGTTATCAATATAGTTGATAGATTTGCTAATAAAATTGTCAGGAGTTATTTTGAATAATTAAGAGTCATACTTTAATTGTTTTGAATGATATGATATATTTAGAGGTGTCAGCGTTATTTTCGAGTTGTTTAAAATTAAACTTAATAAGGCGTAGAATAATCCGTAGAGTCTAAGGTAAAGGTATTTGACCCTTTAGAGTTGTTTTACTACTACTTGAGTCAGACCATTAACCAATTATTTTTATAAATATCATTTTACATACAAGAGTTATCGGTAGAGCAATTTTGAGCACCTTAGAGTTATTTTAGATTTTGAGCGTAGGGATTGTGGTGGTTTAATAGTAGTTTAAATTAGAGAATTTGAGTAATTTAGCAGAAGATTAATTAATCAGAAATAGTCGAAATAGTTCGAACAATTACGTGGTTTGTTTGTAGTTTATTTTAGTTGATTTTGTGTGTTATATGTTTGCTGTAAATTGTGAATTTGCAGGTGATAAATTGTGTTGTGTTGTTTCCGTTGAATTGTCGTTGTTGTTTGCTGGTATTGATGCTGTTAATAAATTGCGAAGTTGAAGATTTGTGATGAAATTGGTTGTTGTTTGCTCATTTTAATTTTATTGATAAACTATTATTGTTGTTGATACGTTGATGAAGTTGTAGGTCGTATGACCAACGTTGATAAGTGATTTTGAAGTTGATGAAGTTGTAGGCCTATGGCCAATGTTGAATAAGTTGAATTGTTCCGATTTATGGACATGCTTGAGTTGTAGGTCGAATGACCAGTGTTGATCTAAGTTGATGTCATTGATGTATATTTTAAGTTGTTGTCGTATGTTGTTGTGATGGTTGTTGCATTTTTGTGTATTTATTGTTGAAGTTGAAGTCGCATGGCATACATTGCATTATTAAGTTGGCCTGGATTGGCACCACGTCGAAAGTTGAAGGCTTATGCCTTGGCCTTGATGGCACCACGTTGAAGGCTTATGCCTTGTTAATGCCTCGATAAATTGGCATATGTTTAAGTTGGGAGTTCTGCTCCAAATGGTACCACATGCATTTGCATAGTTGAGTCGCATATTGAGTCGCGTGTTAAATTTATTGGTATTATTCGTTATTTGTTGATTGTCGATGTGTTGTTGTTATGAGTTGTTGTTGTTATAAGTTGTTGTTGTTATAAGTTGTCGTTGTTATAAGTTGTAGTTGTTATAAGTTGACGTTGTTATAAGTTGTTGTTATTATTAGGTTGTGTTGATTTAAGTTGTTACGTGGATCAAATAAAGTGTCTTCTTGTTATTATTAAGTTGTTTGCTGGTTGTATGAATAATTACTGAAGCATTGATCTACCTTATCTGAATTCTAATATATTATTTATCATACGATTTATTAGATTATTAGATATCCCACCCCTTCATTGTTTCGTCGTTGCCTTTATACTGGTAACGTGCAAATATTCAAGAATGGAAGAATTAGTTACTGTTGGTTCAAGTCGGTGTCTTTGCTCTGATACGTAACACTCGGGGGGACGTTTGGTCTATGTTGTTTATATTGTTGACTCTTGTTGTTATTAGTATAATTTATTGAATCCTAAGTGATGTTGTGAAATAAAAAGTTGTTAAGTATGTTGAAAGTTGAAGAAGATGTTTCAAGTTGTTATTAGTATAATATATTCAGTTGTATAACTATGAATTCCACTGCGTAGTAATAAAAAAATATTTTGTTTGAAAGTTATTGCAAGTTGTTATGAGATTATCCGAATTAAAAAGTGTTATGTATCTTATCTGTTTGTGTTGTTAATGTTGAAATGTGGCATCCCATGCCTTGTTGAAAATTTTAGTTACTCTGATTTTCGATATATTTTCCGGGTAGAATATGGGGTGTTACATTAGTGGTATCAGAGCAAGTCGGTCTGTCCGGCCAGTGTGTCTAACGTTATTACTTCCTTTGTACACGACAAGTGTGTGGAACACTGTCGGTACTTGTTGTTTTCTGATTGTTGTTGCAGGAGTTAGTTGAAGCTAAGTGGGGGAGAAGCTTTGCTTCTCGGATGTGTTTGGTTGAGGGATATTAGATTAGTATGTTGCTGATGGATATAGTGCAAACATTGTAGGAGCTTGCTGTTTCTCGAATTCGAAGGTAATACAGATTTAAGATTTGGTTGTTTGACAAGTTGGGATGTATTGGAAATGGATAGATGCTATGAGATGAAATTTGGTAAGTTGTTGTTTAAATAGGCCATGTTGTAGAATTATTGGGGTTGTTTTTAAAAATTGTAGAAGTTGTTGGAGTCGTTGGGATCTTTGAACTGTGAGTGGAAGTTGGAAAAAGGATTCTATTAATGTTAGTGACGACGGTTTAATATCTATTATGGTTGTCGGCTATCTATTGACAAATTGAGGAACTGATCACCCTTAATCTCTTGTTGATAGTAGACGAGATCATGTTGGATGATATAAAATTATTTTTCTATCTTAATGGTAAGTAAGTAGTGGGTGCTACGACCAGAATGTTATTAAGTGAGGATACCATGTTGTACAAGAAATTAAGCGAGTTGTAGTTGTTACTATTTTGTAAGATATTGTTTCAAGGTATTGCTAAAATGGGTTGGCAAGATAGTAACGATTATGTTTCAAGAGTATTGGAAGATTAACGTTTGCGTATTAAATTTAACCATGTTGAGTTGTTGTTATATCGGAAAGATAGTAATCGGAGTGCTACCAGGAGGATCGAGGAGTTGCTTGTGTCGGATAGATTTTCGGGACGAAAATATTCTAAGTGGGGAGAGTTATAGCAAAATTTAATTAATTATTTAATTAAATTATATAAGAAATTATTTATTGCAATTAGTCAAAGTTGGAAATTATCGGGATTATTATAAGAGGCGTTAATTGGATTAATTGTTGACTAGCCGATAGATAATAATAGTAATAATAATAATAATAATAATAATAATAGTTGACTATTAATAATAATAATAAAATTAGAATAATTTGTTGGGTTTAGATGGTTGAAATTAGTAGAAAGAGAGGTGTAGAGAAATAGGTCCAATAAGAGAAATATAATTATTATTTATTATAAATAATAAGAAATTAGATTTTTGGAGAGGTTGTTAGAAAACAAGGAGAAGAAAAGGGAAAAGAATAGTATACTTGAAAAGAGGAAGAAAAAGAGGAATAGGCTTGGGAGAAAAAGCCATGAAAATTGTAGACAAAGCCAAACCGAAATTAATAGGAACTCCGTAGAGCGACCTTCAATCCAGGTAAGGGTGGGGTTCTAATTTTCTAATGGGTTGTATGATGAGTAGTATGTGAGAATTATGATAATGGAGAATCTACTATGTATTTGTGGTTGTTTTGTTTGATGAGAAATATGTTTAAGTTAAAATCAATAATTTCTATGATTTTGATATTGTTAGATTTTGATGAACAATCTTTAATATGTGATAATTAATTGTGTTCAAAATTGATATATTTGTGAAATTGAAAAATGATTGAGAATCCAGTTTAATAATTTTCATACTGTAACATTATATACGTTACCTATATAACTTTAATTACTAACGTGGTTCACCTAGAAACTTCATGGAAAATAGCAGAATGACATTCTTAGCACATAACTCAATTTGATTGTGAAAAGCATGTATTTAATTATGTAGCGAATCATATATATTATATGGTATGGTTATTATAATATTATGGAAATAGCAATTTGATAGATATGGAAATTGAAATAATGCAGCGTCACTTCTTTATTTTATGAGATATATATATATATATTATTACATGTGCCTAGTTCTAAAATATGTATTGATATATAAAATAAAAATTATGTTATAAAATTTGATAATGAACTGTAGCGTGCACCCATTGTCAGTTAAAATTTAGAATAACAATGTATATGCTGGAGCGGTATTAGTTATGTGGAAAATCAATGTTTCATTAGTTTACTAATCTATTCATATATAGACTAATAATTTAATATTATTAATAATAATATTTTTAGGAATTTTGAAACTAGAGATAAATTAGACTAACAAATTGATTTAAGTTAATTTTAATTTTGTTAGAGTTATCAATATAGTTGATAGATTTGCTAATAAAATTGTCAGGAGTTATTTTGAATTATTAAGAGTCATACTTTAATTGTTTTGAATGATTATGATATATTTAGAGGTGTCAGCGTTATTTTCGAGTTGTTTAAAATTAAACTTAATAAGGCGTAGAATAAGCCGTAGAGTTTAAGGTAAAGGTATTTGACCCTTTAGAGTTGTTTTACTACTACTTGAGTCAGACCATTAACCAATTATTTTTATAAATATCATTTTACATACAAGAGTTATCGGTAGAGCAATTTTGAGCACCTTAGAGTTATTTTAGATTTTGAGCACCTTAGAGTTGTAGGGATTGTGGTGGTTTAGTAGTTTAAATTAGAAAATTTGAGTAATTTAGCAGAAGATTAATTAACCAGAAATAGTCGAAATAGTTCGAACAATTACGTGGTTTGTTTGTAGTTTATTTTGGTTGATTTTGTGTGTTATATGTTTGCTGTAAATTGTGAATTTGCAGGTGATAAATTGTGTTGTGTTGTTTCCGTTGAATTGTCGTTGTTGTTTGCTGGTATTGATGTTGTTAATAAATTGCGAAGTTGAAGATTTGTGATGAAATTGGCTGTTGTTTGCTCGTTTTAATTTTATTGATAAACTATTATTGTTGTTGATACGTTGATGAAGTTGTAGGTCGTATGACCAACGTTGATAAGTGATTTTGAAGTTGATGAAGTTGTAGGCCTATGGCCAATGTTGAATAAGTTGAATTGTTCTGATTTATGGACATGCTTGAGTTGTAGGTCGAATGACCAGTGTTGATCTAAGTTGATGTCATTGATGTATATTTTAAGTTGTTGTCGTATGTTGTTGTGATGGTTGTTGCATTTTTGTGTATTTATTGTTGAAGTTGAAGTCGCATGGTATACATTGCATTATTAAGTTGGCCTGGATTGGCACCACGTTGAAAGTTGAAGGCTTATGCCTTGGGCTTGATGGCACCACGTTGAAGGCTTATGCCTTGTTAATGCCTCGATAAATTGGCATATGTTTAAGTTGGGAGTTCTGCTCCAAATGGTACCACATGCATTTGCATAGTTGAGTCGCATATTGAGTCGCGTGTTAAATTTGTTGGTATTATTCGTTAGTTGTTGATTGTCGATGTGCTGTTGTTATGTTGTTGTTGTTATAAGTTGTCGTTGTTATAAGTTGTTGTTGTTATAAGTTGTTGTTGTTATAAGTTGACGTTGTTATAAGTTGTTGTTGTTATTAGGTTGTGTTGATTTAAGTTGTTACGTGGATTAAATAAAGTGTCTTCTTGTTATTATTAAGTTGTTTGCTGGTTGTATGAATAATTACTGAAGCATTGATCTACCTTATCTGAATTCTAATATATTATTTATCATACGATTTATTAGATTATTAGATATCCCACCCCTTCATTGTTTCGACGTTGCCTTTATACTGGTAACGTGCAAATATTCAAGAATGGAAGAATTAGTTACTGTTGGTTCAAGTCGGTGTCTTTGCTCTGATACGTAACACTCGGGGGGACGTTTGGTCTATGTTGTTTATATTGTTGACTCTTGTTGTTATTAGTATAATTTATTGAATCCTAAGTGATGTTGTGAAATAAAAAGTTGTTAAGTATGTTGAAAGTTGAAGAAGATGTTTCAAGTTGTTATTAGTATAATATATTCAGTTGTATAACTATGAATTCCGCTGCGTAGTAATAAAAAAATATTTTGTTTGAAAGTTATTGCAAGTTGTTATGAGATTCTCTGAATTAAAAAGTGTTATGTATCTTATCTGTTTGTGTTGTTAATGTTGAAATATGGCATCCCATGTCTTGTTGAAAATTTTAGTTACTCTGATTTTCGATATATTTTCCAGGTAGAATATGGGGTGTTACACACTAACTGTTGCAAGAAGACATGTAAAAATTTTGTATTTGCATTCTACCCTCCAATAAATTTCTTTTTGGCTATGAAAAGAAGACTTGGAAGAATTTGAATTGTTGAAGAACTTTGAAGAAACTCACAATCATTCATGTTACTGAAACGTTGCCAAAATAACTCTGTAATTTTTGTAAAGAAAGGAGTTGTTTCTCACTAACTTGCTAGCAAGGAACTTTTATTTGTTAACTTAATATTCTTGTAATATTACATATACTTCAATCTTGTCCAAAATACTTTTGAGAAGAAATCTTGTACACATAAAAACTTGTATTCAGCAACGAGTTGATTGTTCTTTAGTGACTAAGTGTTAGTCTGTATACACAAGAAGTCATTGACAGTTTATCTTTGAGGTTGTTCCTTGAGAGACTAGGGATTTAGTCAGAATTCTCAAGAAGACATTGACAAATTATGGTTTACAATAGTGAGGGTTAGTCTTGTTGTGGTTCTGTAATCAGTTTGGTTATAGTGGATTAAGTCCTTATTGAGAAGGTGAAATCACCAATGCATGAAAGAATTAAGAGAAATGAGATAATATTTGGAGAGTGTTTCTGGAAGAGATTTTGGAAGAGAATTAGAAGTAGAAGATTGAGAGAGTGTGGCTTTAGTATATGTAACACCCCAATTCTACCCAACGTTTATATAATAATCAGAGTGCGGAAAATTACAACAATATGAGGCGTTACATTCATAATCAAAACCGTCAACTTAAAAAAAAAGCTTATCAGATAGATACATAGCACATATTAATTCAAGGAATTTATAATAGTTATTATCCTTCAAAAGTACTTCATATTTATTCAAAAACTACGCAGCGGATTTATAATAATTCAAAACTCCAAACAGAATATATCATCTTTCATAACAACTTAATTCAAGGAACAATTCTCAAGTATTAACATGCAACAATTGCAACAGAAAGTAATATAAAATCTAATATGCGTTTAATCCCCCCCGAGTGCTACGTATCAGAGCGACGACGCCAAAAGCTACTAAATTCCTTACTCCTCGTTACCTGCACGTTACCAATATAAAGGTAACGACCAACAAAAGAAAGGGTGAGATATCTACCGATATAAACAGGTGTATGATAAATAATATATTAGAATTAAATCATACATAATTATCACAGCACAATTAACACGTCACAATTAAATTCCCAATCAACAACAACACAACACACTTCATTCGTTAGCAACAACATATAATTACTTCGCAATTAACAACGACTTGACTTCAAATGAGACTCAAACAATGCAAATGCATGTGGTACCGGTGGAGTAAACTCCCTTCACTAAATTTCCAGTTATCAGAGGCACAAGGCATAAGCCTTCTTCGCTAATCCGCCAATACAGGCCTTCACAAATGCAAAATGAAATGCGATGCTACAACATGCAAATAACAACATAAATTCACTTCACAAGGCATACACCTATCTCACTATTATTATCAATAATCAGAGGTAATTATCGTCACTGAAACCACCCTGCAACTTCACATAATTCAACATACAACAACACATTCATCGCTAATTATTTGCAAACACAATCAACAACACAATACCTTCACACAAATTCAACAAAATAAACAATCATAATTATCTACTAAAATATACAAATCATTACGACCATTTCTAATTAATTTCGGACAACTAATTATACCGCTTAAATCGCTAACTCGGTTAATTCGGTACTACTTTAAATCCTATTGTTACTATTAATTATTATGAATTTGCTAACTCACTATCAACCATGTTTTCAATATTAATTAATTATCATGCTGCCAATTTAATTGAACACATAATTTTTACTACTCAAATTACATTTCCATTATCTAATTATGCTACCAATATTTCATTTCCTTCTATTTAATTACACTGCAATTAATTTACTTGTACTTGTGAGTTCTACTACTAACTAACATTGTGCGATTATCTAATATTATTGTTGTTACTATATTTTATTATTTGACCCTGCTACAGTACCATTCTGTTAATCACACCCACTGCTATTTCCATTGAATTATTGTCGTCCAAATGCTATCTACTCATCCGATTATTATTCACTGCTATTTCTATTATCGTACACATAAAATATATAGCAGGTACCTAAAACAATACACTGCACCTGTGACGTTTCTGTACTTACTGCTTGCTACCCGATGCACTACAAAAAAAAACAAATCTACACAGGTGAGGTTTGTGGCCCCACCTCCAAAAGGGAGGCGCCCGCCTCCACTCTCTAAGCCCCCTCCCAGACCGTCTCCATGTGCTTGTTTTCTCCTCCGATCCAACCATTCTTACCCTCCGATTCACACCAGCAATATTACTATGTTCAATTTAATCATTTAATTCACATATGGTCTACACAAACATAGATAATTTCGTATAAATTCATCCTAACTTACGATTTATCATAATCCCATTTAGAAAGTTAGAACCTCATCCCTTACCTTAAATTTGACGGTGGTTATAACTCCGATCGACTTTCTATTTTCCGGTTCCGATTGTGCACTTCCGGTATCCTCTCCTAGCCCTTGTGCCTCCACTTCCTCCTTGATTATCCTTTTTCTCACGTACAAACCCTATTCTCCTAATAATTCCTTCCTTTAAATACTCCTTAATATCACACTCTATTATTAACTAATTAATTATTCTACTCCTTTAATAATTCAAATATTATTCTATCATATATTCTATTTGGCCAATTAAATAATACTTCCCATTTTATTTCCTACATTATAATAAAACTCACTAAATACTTTAATTAATTAATTCCTACTCATAATGTAATTCTTCAACTAAATTCCATCTAATAATCCTTAATACTTTATTTAAATAATTAAATGATTTTCCGGGTGTTACAGTATAAGTATATGAAGACGTGTCTTAAGATGGCTTTTTATTTGTGATTGATGGTTGAGTATCACAAAAGACAACTTTTGAGCCTGATGGACCAATTTGGATTGTTCCAAGTGTGGAGATAGAAATAGTGATTGAGGTGGTTTTTTGAGGAAATAAAGAAGGTGATGAACTCAAGAACACAAACTTGAGTAAATAGTTGTTAGAGGCATCCGTACATGAAGTTGTTATGACTTCTTGGACAACATTCAAAGACTTCTTTTGAGAACCTTTTCCCACTAAACTTTCTCATTTTCTTATAAAGTAGGGTGAGATAATCAACCAAGGAGCTCAAGAGGACCCAAAGACCTCTTGTTGGTCAGGATTTTAACGAAGTGAAGTCCAACCAATAGGAGAAAAGAATACAAAAGGGATTTGGTATTTATTACTTTTTATTGTATTTATTGCTATGTGGAGGTTGACTGAATCACTCAGGTCGAACAAGGTACAAGATACTTCTAGTGAAGTCGACCAGAAGAGCAGTTGGACTTAGAAATATTAAAGGTCCAAAACATTCAGGATGGCCCAGTTCATTCAAATAATAGATTCTTGGAGGAAAAGAGAGCAAAGGATGTAGAACTTGAGTTCGTTGGGAAAGGTTACAGGAAACACGTGGCGTTCAAAGGAGTTAAGCCCGCCAGGGAGTAGTTATTATATGTTTAGTATAAATAAAGCACTTATTGCATCTTGTAAAAGGTTCAAACTTTTCACATTCCTAACGCTAATCACTCAGAGTAACCAAGCGATCGAGCGAAATAAGTCAGGCTAGGGATATATATGTTTGAATCAACTTGTCTATTTTCTCAACTATTTTTAATGTTATGTCATTTGTCTTTACCTTTTCTAACTCTTTCAGTTTCGTTTTACAAACTTACTTTGTTTACTTTTGCAATCACACAAACACGTTGGACGTGAGGTTGAACGCGCCTACTTTTCAAAACACTTTGTAAAAGATAACACATGAAAACTAACACAATACTGAGATTCCCTGGTCGATCTCGCTAGTAAACTTTTTAGCAAGAGACCAACGTTGTTTACCAAAACTCGAGGTAAACACCTCCCATAGGTAGATCAATGTTACATAAATAAATTACAAGTTCAAATGTAAAATAAACATATTTAACGCACAATGCAAATAAGGTCATCATGGTTTTAAATTGTAGTTGCAATCACAAATGTAGTAGTTGTTGTGGTTGTTTTGATTTAAGTGTATTAGAGTCATTGAGGTGTAATTATTGATCGTTGTTTTTCCAGTTGAAAAACATTTAAAGTTAAAAAGTATAATATATTTAAAGAAAATTGAGATTTGTGGTTCCAAAATTTTCAAATTTAATGAAAAAAGTTAACAAATACAACTGAAGTCATCTAATGTGGTTCTTAAACAATCACAAAACTATTAATTTAAATTTTTACTGCTATTTTAGTCTAATGTGTTTGCAGCGACAACCTCAACAATACAATTGTGGCTGCAATTGCAATTCCAGACCACAATTTAAAGGACAATTTCTTAATGCATTCTTATGTCTTTTTAAAGATCTTTGGTGAAATTTCTATAATATCTCATAATTCAAATATGCATATCTAAATTCACATTTTTTCATAAAATACTTAATTTCGGAGATGTATATCTGAAAATACTATATTTTTTACAAAAAAAAATGTATTTTCAAATATGCATATTCGAATAAATCTTATTTTTATTTATGAAAAACGGTGTTTTTGAATATGAATATCCGAAAAGTTCTTTATGCTATTTTTTTAATACCAAAAATAGATATATATCTGACACAACCAATTGGTATGACATTGAGTCTGAAAGTTCAAATTATGGACAAACCAATGAATTTACTAAGTAGTTTCTTTTTATTGAAAAAAACAAAAAAAGTAACATGTTAAAAAATCGTGAGTTCACTACTCTCTATTTCTCTCACCACCAATTAATTAAAAATTTATAGAAAAAAAAATTAAATAACACATCCAAATATTTCTCTTATCATAAATATTACTGATTGAAAAGATCTCTCATTAAATCAAATACTAATTAATAATATTTTATTTTTTAATTACTAAAAAAATGCAGAGAATATTTGATATATATATATATATATATATATATATATATATATATATATATATATATATATATATATATATATATATATATATATATATATATATATATATATATATATATATATAGGAGGATCAAATTACACAGAAGAGTTACACCATGAGTTATACTGTTGGATTAATATTTTTTAAATCAACCGTTGGATTGAAACATATCATCATATAGATCATATCTATAAAGTTTGAGATTAATCTATAATGATTTACTATGTCATTGAACTACATCAAAATTAACGTCATATGAAAGTCCATTTTGGCGTTATTCTTTGGATATCCAAGAATAGCGTCAAAATGGACTTTCATTTGATGAATGACATATTATAGATGTCTCAAATAGATATGATCTATGATGATATGTTCAATCAATGATTAAAAATAGGTGCTTGGCAGTCTCATGGTGTTTCGGTGTAATTGATTCCTCATCATATATATATATATATATATATATATATATATATATATATATATATATATATTAAAAAATACCTTTTTTTAATAAAAAAAATAGAAGAACTTTGAAGAGTTTTCTTTCACTCCTATAAGAGTGTACCAAGAGATTTTCTTTTAAAATAAAGGGGTCGGCCCTTTCACTGACATTACCCATGATGAAGACAATCTATTAATTCCCTTTTCATCTAAATATGTTAATGGTTGATCTCTTAATGAATCTTTCTCACAATAGAAGAGCATAAGGATCTCATTCATCTCAATGATCCTAATACCTACATTACCCAGTTATCAACAATCTCATCACCAATAGAATATACTGATCAAACAAATAAACAAGAAGTATAAACTCAATAGTTTTTAAATAAGCAGCCTCTAAGAGTGTCATCAATGGAAGAAAGAAAATATTTTCTTTCTTTTTTTTTACCAAAATAAAAAATCCTCTAAAAATAGAAAAAATAATTATTAGAAACTACATACATGAACAATCCTCATAATATGTAACTATAAACATCCCAATAGCAATATTATACTCAAACATTTATTAAGAGTCAATAGTTTCTTAAGCAGGCATGATTCATAAAAACAAAAAACAAAAGAACTATATATTAATTGAGTAAAATATAAAATAAAAGTATGCTCAATAAGATGAGAAGACATAAATTTCTTATATAACCTTATATCTTACTGTTGTTGTTAATGAAGTCTTCAAGGGTTCCGATCTAGAAGGATTGAGATAAAATACTAGTTACAAATGCAACCAAATAATGTTCTTATAACCTCATAAATTTTCCAAATAATAAAACAACAATAGTCATTTGAGACAATATCTGAAGATTTAGCAGGAGACTCCATTTTTTTCGTATCAATTTTCTCCTCAAATTGATCTTCAACATAATTTCTCCTGTAGTTTCTTTTGCGGGATATGGAAATTCTTCTTTTAGACGGAAGAAATACCTTATCTTCAAAGATTGTTTCAAGGCTACAAGCTGATCTTCTCATGTGATGATTCATTTGAAAGAATGTGATTTAGGGTTTTACTTTCAACCTTTGATATTTGAAGATTGATTTGAGGATTTGGTAAAAGAGAAACAGTAAATATATAGGCTTTCGTAGGGGATAGGGTTAGTAGAGTTTTAATAAAACCTTAAAAAAAGGAACAAATTTGGGAACTGAAAACTATAAATTGGACTTTTACTAATATATCCCTTATCATTCTTGACAAATAAACTGATTTATAAAATTTTGATGTTTAAAAAATCAATTAAAATGTTTGATTATTAGTTTATACTAAGATTTCAATAAATATTTTAAAAAATTAGATAAATAATTCAAAACCTAGAAATTTAGGTTCATGTGCATTATATACTAATATATTGTTGGGAAAAACTAAAATTTTCAAGTGTAGTTTATATTTTTTTTAATAAAATATAATAAATGTATAATTTTTTTTATAATTTTTTTTTATTTTTATTTTTTAAAACATATTTAAATATATTTGTCATATTTTTATTGTAGAAAAGTATGAACTACATCTATAAAATTGTATCTAAATATTTCTCTATATTTATTATTTATTGTACTAATCATTAGTTGGTTTTATAGTGATTGATATTTATAGTACATTTTATTTTAACAAATTAATTTTTATAAATTCATTAATTCAATTATAAATTATAGAAATAAAATAAAAATTATTTTATTTAATAAGATCATATAAATAGTTTAATTTAATTATACGATTGTTTATCCATTTTAGGCTAATGATAACTATAACATCATTCGTACGCTTGATATTTCAAGGCGACCAAGGGTCAAGGCATATATGTTAGAGTTTTAACCCTAAAATATTTGGACTAAAAAAATCTTTTTTTTTATTTAATTGTAATAATATATAATGATACATTAAAAATATAAATTATCATAGTTGAGTTGTTAAAATTTCGATCAATTTTTCTTTTGGTCTTGAGGAGGCAAAATAGCAGCAATTTTCATCTTGATAGGCTCCGGAACCCAATGCATCAGGCTTGTATATCCCAAAATTTGCCCTACTACTTCTTAAGACAATCTATAACTCCATACTCAAGGATTCCCCAAGGGTTGACCAGATAAACCCTCTCCTAAGCAATCAATCCAAACTAGGGTTTTGCTCCTCTCAAGTCAAGATGGATTTCTCAATGCTTCAAGTGGTCATCATACCTCATCATATGCTTCAAGGGATCACCATATCAAGTTTCAAGCCTTAGAAGACAAATTTGCTCATCCAAATGATCAGATGGTTGAAAATCAGTTGTATTAGACAAAAAGTCAACTATGGTCAACATGCAGTCAAACTTCATAATGTTTTCTCAACACCATTATTTTGAAATGATATTCATCATTTGATCAAGGTTTGATCATGATTCATCAAGAAAAGCCAAGATTTGATAAAAAGTCAAAGTTTCTAAATTAGGGTGTTTTGGAATAAAAAGTCAACAAAACTTTGACCAGGCATAACTTTCACATACTCTATTAGAAATTTTTCCACCAAAGCTCATTTTGAAGAGAATTCAATTCTCTACAACTTCATGTCTCACAAGCTTGGGCTGGAAATGCTTCATTTGGAAGTTATGGATCAAAACATTATAGGTCCTTTTAAAAAGTCAACAAAAAGTCATCTTTTTGAAAAGAAGTGTTCATGAGCATGGAAACTTCAATGAAGATGAAATCAAAAGGTCTGTTTAGAAGGCATCTTGAGCTTTCTAAAAAGTCCAAGAACACCCAAAGATGTTAAAAATTGAGCAAGATACAAGTTGTGCAAGTTGAGCATTTTTGAGGAGGTGCATAAAGAAAAATACCTAGCAAAAGCAAATATTTTTCAAATGGGCCTAAGATTTATGATCCAAACTTGATTATAAGATTATCCATGACTTCTATACCTCATGCCATGCCTCTTGTCCTTTTTATTTATTTATTTTTGAATTAAATGGCTTAAATTCAAATTTAATTAAATAAAATGCAAGGAGGATTATTAATACAAGGTGGGCTTGATTTGTGCATGTCTTGAGGACCAAGGAAGCCCAGAAGAGCTGCCAATTTCGTGCAAGAAGATTTAAGGAAAGATTGAGTCAAATTTGGAAAGATTTCATACAAATTTCCAATCTAATATTCTCCATTTAAAGAATATATTTTCTCTTAAAGTCTTGACCTATTTCCACTCCTCTATATATACTTAACACCTTCACAAGGCAAAAGGATGATTTGCTAGCCTCTTACACGGATTACTAGCCTCAGACAGCAACCCTAAAAATTCTCAAAAATTCCAAGAAGTTGGCAAATCCGTATTCTATTTTCCAGCCATTTTCAGTCGCTTTCAAAAATTCCATCGTGCTCCTGGGGTAAGTCTGAGTAAGTAGGCATCATTATACATGACCATAACACGCTGAAACATGCCATACATACTACTCTGATTGCACTTCTTTTTCTGAATTCGTGTTTTATTTTTGAGTGTGATTTGCTTGCAACTAACGTTTCTAATGTGTTTATGACATGTTATAGAACAGGTCTGGGCAGTCATTTGAAGCTTTTCATGGCTTAATCACTAGTTGCAATTGTTAGCGCACAAAATGGAGAAGCTTCGTATCCATAGTTCTAGGCCGATTCAGAACAAAATAACACCACCAATTGATTTGTAGCCCTTGAATTAGGGAGATAGGGTACCCTTGTTGCATTCATACTGTTTATTTTGTAGGTTGATGATTGAAGATGACCGGAGTTTGTCTCCCGGCGCCTCTGACAGAAGTCCTAACTTTTGGGTTTCCAGAAGTATCATCTCCAGAAGCTCTAGCTTCTAGACCCCCAGCGGATCCTCCGAAACTCTAGCTTGGCGTCCCAACACTGAATCTCCAAGCTCCAACTTCTGGACCCCCAAATGTAGAATCTCTAGAAGCTCCGACGGACCCCAGATCTGAATCTCCGGCTCCACGGACCCCTCAAGTTTCACCTCCAAGCTCCACTTTTGAACCCCTCGAGTTTCACCTTGAGCTCCACTGGACCCTCAGAAGTTTCACCTCTAGAAGCTCCAACTTCTGGACTCCACCAGAAGTTTTACCTCCAAAAGCTCCAGCTTCTGGACACCCTCAGAAGGATCCCCTCCAAGCTCCATCTTCTGGATGCCCAAGGCGCGCCACTCACAGAAGGATTAGCTTCTGCGTCAATTTCTGTCAAAAGCTCTGATGGAAACCCTTTTCCCTTTTTTATGTTTCTGCTGTTTATTTTCTTATTTTCCTTTTTTTTAATTATTTCAATTAATTAAGTAATTAGTAATTAGGTTAAAGAATTAGCTTAATTAGGATTAATTTCACAAATAATTTTCTCTATATTTTTCTTAATTAATTTATTTATTTAGTGTAATTTAGGTTAATCATCTAATTTAAATTGAATTTCCTTTATTAAAATCAATTAGAACTAGGATGTTTACATTAAAATCAATCATCAAAAATACCACAAATATTTTCTTTTTTGCAATTAGGATTTAGATATTCACTTAGACATTTTTATTCTATTTCTTTTTGCATATAAATTCTAGAAAGGATGTATAGGTCGCAAAGTTTTATTCTGTAATAGCGTAGATATACATTTCTGCTTTTACTTTCCGCACCTCCTATTATGTATCTGCCCCAAAGCCATGTAATAGCGTAGGACATTTACTTTCCGCACTTTACATTTCCGCAATTTATTTTCCGCACCTATTAACTGCTAGTAACCAGGTGTGTATGGCAAGATAAAAAATCAATCTAGATCACCTCTAACACAAGATAAAATATCTGAATACAACACATTCTTCACACATGCACCCCCCTTAGGGTATCCTCTCTTGTTGCCTTTCAATACAATGGTCATGTCCCTCGAACGTGGGGATATCTTAGCACAGTTGCCCACAAATATATCATCAAAGTCCTTTCGAATTAAAGATCATAGTCCCTCGATGACCCTCGATGTTGCCTACGAATATATGATCTTGTCCCTCGGTTGTTGCCTACAAAAAGTGATGATCGTTCCTACGAATATGCTAAGATATCCTTAAAAGTTGTCTTCTATGACCATCCGATGTCCCTTTGAATGTCCCTTTTACATCAAACAAATAAGGTTACCTATCAACCAATGGTATGGATAGCCTTATTCTTAAGGAAAGCAAAATAACACGGAAACGGCCATTCTGAGTAGGTAATAGACTCCTAATTGCTTGCTCTATCAAAATACTTTTCACACCTCACACTTTCAAAAAATTTCAAAAACACTTTGTATACATTCCAGCCTGAATCATTACAAATTCCTTTTCCAAAACATAACATTCCAAATACTTCGTATACTTTCCAGCGAGAATCATTGCGAAGTCAAAGGGAAATGCCTTTTCAAATAATCTTTTCAAACACACACACAAAAGAAAATTAAAGTGAGCCCGTAGATAACTACGGATGTAAAGGGTGCTAATACCTTCCCTTTTCATAACCACCTCCCTTACTCAGAATCTAACGAAGTTCTTTTCCTGTTCATTTCCCGTTCCCTTAATTGGATAAAAGAAAAGTCGGTGGCGACTCTTGCTATCCGCAACATTTGCGATCAAACGCAAAACAAACAAGTCAGTTCTCCCACCGTGTTACAGAACTGGAGACTCTACTGGGGAAATCCCAAAGAGAGGTTACCTTAGGGTCTAGATCATTTTAATTGTTTGACTTGTATGCTTTACTTTTAAGGGTTGCTTGGGTATTATATTTGTGGGGGATCCTACACCCGGATCCAGGTTTCCTTAGGTAAGTAGCAATAAATCGTCGCGACCGTTAGGTGTATAACGAAACGTTCAAAATGATGGCTACGTTAGTGCGACACTTTGGATGTCCCGATGCTCCTCATGTCCAGTTGAGGAAAGTATTTGGCGTCTGCGTGGTGTCATAAGCACTAACTCAAATTTTAGAACCCTAATTGACCCATCTTGGCCATTAGAAGGTAGTGAGATGGCCGGCTTCGGTGTAGACTGAGGTTGGTTGATACTTGATGCTACGCTCATTAAGATTTGACTTTCTGGATGTTTCGGTCGACCACTTGGTAGTCGTATTGAAATAAAGCCTACGAGAAAGATCAATGATATGAGATTCCTAGAACCCAATTACTATTATAGGACAGGTTGAACCCACTTAAATTTTGGTAGGGTAGACACATATACCTCATGCAAGCATTAAACCTTGCGCTATTGTGTGAATTGCTTGTGCTTGCTACTTATTTTAAACATGGCATCATGACATCATAACATCATATTATTTCTAACTATTTCAAGGACCTAGGGATTTATCTTTGCTCTATTTTGTAGGAGTTAAGGCTTCCAGGAAGACTATCCGATTCAACTTTGTGGGTATACCTTCTCAACTCATAGAATTGGTTACAGAAGTTCCCGATCACGCTCAGTTTATCAAAAGGCATGGTTATCTACTTGACTTGGTTATCTCCGACTTTGAAGAAGATCTGATGCACGTCATATTCCTGTTCTTCGATCCGAATCATCATTGCTTTACATTCCCAGATTATCAGTTGGTACCTACATTAGAAGAGTTCTCTAAGCTACTTGGGATACCTATCCTTGATCAGATACCATTCACCGGTTCAGAAAAAGCTCCGAAATATGAAGACATCACATCAGCGTTACATCTTAAGCAATCAGACATTGAAGCTAATTGGGAAACAAGAAGCAGAGTTAAGGGTTTGCTTGCTAAGTTTCTGATAAAGCAGGCTCGAGAATTTGTAAAGGATATGAGTTTCCATGCATTCGAAAACACTTTAGCCTTGCTTGCTTGATTCTATTTCCTAATCCAGATCAGTTCATAGACGTGAACGCCATCAAGATATTCCTCACTCGTAATCTTGTGCCTACCTTTCTTGGAGACATTCTACATTCTCTCCATACTCGTACTCAAAAGACAAGGAACTCTCATGTGTTATATACAGTTACTTTCCAGGTGGTTTAGTTTGCACCTTCCTTAATCAGTAATAAAGAAAGAGCAAAGATTGAAGTGGTCTCAAAGGCTGATGTCACTCTCTCATTCAGATATTCGTTGGTGTCTTTTTCCTCAAAAGGACTTCACTTTCATTGAGCGTTGTGGGGAATTCCTTAATGTACCACTCCTTGGCATAAGGGGAGGTATCACTTACTACCCTTCTCTAGATCTACGTCAGTTTGGTTATGCTCGAAGAGATGGTCCTCATGATATGCTTCTCCAAGACATTGTGTTTGACTACAACAACGATCTCTAGAACTACCATCGAATATTTGTGCACGCTTAAGGCATGGTGAAGAAGACTGATACCAAAACCTTGGGGCACAAAAATTCCATTCCTTGGGAACCTTACCTCAAATAGGTGAGAGCTCAAGCTCAAAACCTCATGATGCCGTTTACAGCTGTCCTACCAGTGCTTATGGAACCTCCTGACAATGACAAGTACAAACAACTTGAAGACCGTTTGAATGCTATGGAAAATCTGAAAATGTCTGGGCTGAACTTTGATGATCTAAGTCTTATTCCTAGTGTGGTAATTCCCCGCAAGTTCAAAGTTCCTACCTTTGCCAAGTATGATGGTATCTCTTCGCCGAAGCTATATTTGAAGTCCTATGTTCAGAAGATCCATCCTCATACTGACGACAGGAAATTATGGATCCATTTATTTCAAGAGAGTTTATCCGGAACTCAGTTGGAGTGGTATTATCAGCTAGAGAGTACCCACATTCATACCTGGAATGACTTGGCAGATCCTTTCTACAAACAGTAGCAGTACAATGCTGAATTGGCACCTACCCGCATGCAACTATAGAGCTTGTCTATGGGTCGTGATGAAAAATTCAAAAAAATATGCCCAGAAATGGAGAGATCTAGCAGGCAGAGTTCAACCCCCTTTGTCCAATAGGGAGTTGGTTGACATGTTTATGGGAACACTAACAGGCCCATTCTTCAATCATCTGATTGGAAACTCTTCAGCCGGATTCACCGATCTGATATTTTCAGGTGCACGCATCGAAGCTGGAATTAAGAGCAGAAAAATACAAGTAGAGTCATCTTCAAATGCTGCGAAGAGATCTTTTGGTGGTAAGAAAGAAGTCAATGTTGTGTATGGTCAGAAGAGCCGTGACAAAGCTGATCGCACTCAATTTGTGGGGGCAGTTGTGATCTCCTATCCTACGCCAGCACAACCTCGACGAGACAACGCGCGTAGCCAGAATGCGCCACAAAGACAGTTTACAAAGATCAACATGCCATTGTCTCAAGCACTACAACACATGTTGAAAGCAGAGCTCATTACTTTGAGGGATCCTCCTCAACACGTCAATATTTCCTCTCCAAAGTACAATCCTAATGCGAGGTGTGCATACCACTCCAACAATCCAGGGCACGACACCAACAATTGTTAGGCTCTGAAGAACAAGATTCAAGAAAGCAAGAAAAATTGAATTCGACCCTCCTGTCGAAACTCTGAATGTGATCAACGCACCAATGCCTGACCATGGTAAAAGTTCCAATGCTATTGACAATGATTCCTATGTTTATAATGTGAACAAGCTGACTATTCCTCTGATGACTGTTAAGAAAGAATTGTTGCAAGTCGGCGTATTTCCAGGATGCCCTGACAACTGTCATTGGTGTGCATCTGAATCTGACAGATGTGCTTGGTTGAAAAGGCGTATTCAATGCTTGATGGACAGCCGATAAGTTCTATTTCTGAAACCTCCATCTGTTGAGAATCTATGTGAATACATTTCTAATAATCTGAATATCAAAGACGTAAGCGAAGCCATACCAGAAGTCTGGGATACCTTGGGGCCGCCAAGTGGAAAGTTCGATTTCATGGTTAAATATACCACTCCTGAAAGTTACAAGATTCCAATCGAAGACATCGAAGCAACCAGATGGGGAGACGATTACCCAGAAGACTATACTGATGTGAACATAATAAGGATCATCTCTGCAGATCCTGCGCCTAGAGTGGCACCTCTCATTATTACTTCTCCCAGACCAATTCCATATTCCTCTAACAAAGATATACCTTGGAATTATGGAGTTGAAGTTTACTATCATGGCGTCAAGCAGGAACCTTTGACCATTGAAGACATTGTAGTTGAAGCTACCAATCCTGGAATCGACAACATTACCGGATCAAGCAAGGTAACAAGAACCGGAAAAGTATTTTCTCCAGAGATCTCTCCTCCAAAATCCACAACTACACCAATTCACATTCCTGCTATCGAACCAATTCTCGAAACTAGAGGGAAAGAACCAGTGACTCATCCTGCTCAGATAGAAGTACCAAAGGAAGTTTCTAAGGATACCTCCAATCAAGAAATGGAGGAAATTCTGAAGATCATCAAGAAGAGCGACTACAATGTTTTGCAACAGTTGGGATAAACTCCGTCCAAGATATCGATGCTAGCTCTGCTATTATGCTCTGAGGCTCATGCTAAAGCCTTAGTAAAGTTTCTGAAGAATGCTCACATACCGCAAGACACTACCGCTGATTAATTCAAAGGTTATATTGCTAGCCTGACTGTCAACAATGGTTTAGGTTTCTCTGATGCTGATCTAACTCCTTCCGGAAGGAAACATAACAAAGTCCTGCACATCTCCATCGATTGCAAGGGCACTACATTGTCTCATGTATTGGTGGATATTGGTTCTGCTTTGAATATTCTGCCGAAGAGCGCCTTCGACCGACTTAATGCCGAAGGAGTGGTCATGAAGCCCAGTGACATAATCGTAAGAGCTTTTGATGGTTCGAAAAGAACAGTACTTGGAGAGCTCATCCTGCCAGTTAAAGTCGGTTCCCAGAATTTTGACTCTACTTTCTTTGTCATGGACATTCGCCCAGCTTACTCTTGCCTACTCGGACACTCTTGGATACATGGGGCAGGCGCTGTCACCTCTACCCTACACCAGAATCTGAAGTACCCAGTGAGGGGGAAGATTGTTACAGTATGCGGTGAAGAAGAATACATGGTAAGCCATCTGCAGTCATTCTGATACATCAAGATGGAAGGAGAATTTGTCGAAACTCCATGTCAAGCTTTCGAAGCAATTCCACGAGTCATGCCTGTTGACTCTCCTGTCACTCTTGAAGCTACTAGGGTTCCACCAAAGATGGCCTCACTGAAAGACGCCAAAGTTGCGATTGAAGAAGGAGGTTGTACTATTTGGGGTCAACTTCCTAATCTTCCATTCAAGTCTGATAAGACTGGTTTAGGCTTCACTATCAAAGGTCAGAAGATGATACGCCACGAACGTGCCGGCAAACTTCCTTTCCATATCAACAAAAGTAGAGTCCATGCTATAAAAGACGACGATAGCGACTTTGATATCAACAATTGGATCTTCCCAACTCCATACGACGGACTCAGCAATTAGAAGACTGAAGATGTCATATCAATCTCCTTTAGACATGAGTAATTGCTCTTTTGTTATGCTTTTCGCTTTTTACGTTTCAAACTATAAACTTTGAGCCTAGTGCCTTGCCTGGGGCACCACGGCTCGTTTGTGAGGGTTATTATTTGTCATTTGCATATTTTCATTCAATACAATCATTGGAATTTTGCATTCAAATACTATGCTCTTTTCTTTCTTTTACTTTGTCCCCCCTTTCAAAAGCTATGTATCCTTACATACACCCACATGATACACTGCAGATTCACTCTGAATCTCGTCGATAACAACTCTGCTATTGCTAAATATGACTTTGATATCCGATCTACCAAGCCAAAGACGAAGGTGAGGAAGATTGTGAAGTGCCAGGAGAACTTATCAAACTACTACAACAAGAAGAACAGGTTATACATCCGCACGAGGAGTCAGTCGAGGTTGTGAATCTAGGTACTGACAAAGACAGAAAGGAAATCAAGATAGGAGAAGGTCTTAAGGACAGTGTCAAAGAGAGATTGGTCCAGATGTTGCGAGACTACATCGACAATTTTGCTTGGTCCTACAAAGACATGCCAGGTTTAGACATTGACATTGTGGTACACCGACTACCAACAAAAGAAGGTTTTCTCCCTGTTAAGCAGAAGGTTTGTCGTATGCGCCCTGAGATGTCTGAGAAAATCAAAGCCGAAGTTATGAAATAGTTCAATACTGGTTTCCTAGCCATTACTTCTTATCCACAGTGGGTTGCAAATGTGGTGCCGTACCTAAGAAGGATGGTAAAGTGCGAATGTGTGTGGACTACAGAGATCTAAACAAAGCATGTCTGAAAGACAATTTTCCACTTCCTCACATTAATGTCCTAGTTGATAACACTTCTTAACACAAGATTTTCTCCTTCATGGATGGTTTCTCCAGTTACAATCAGATCAACATGGATCCCGAAGACATGGAAAAGACTATTTTCATTACACAGTGGGGCACATTCTGTTACAAAGTCATGCCATTCGGACTGAAAAACGCTGGCGCCACATATCAACGTGCCATGGTAACTTTATTCCATGACATGATTCATCACGAGATAGAGGTCTACGTCGTCGACATGATAGCTCGATCACAAACTGAAGAAGAACATCTTGATCATTTGCTAAAGATGTTTGATAGACTGAAGAAGTACAAACTAAGACTTAATCCTAACAAGTGCACTTTAGAGTCAGATCCAGAAAACTCCTGGGATTTGTTGTCAGTAGTAAAGGTATCGAAGTTGACCCTGCCAAGGTTAAAGCTATTCAAGAAATGCCATCTTCCCGTACCGAGAAGGAAGTCAGAGGTTTCTTGGGACGACTAAACTATATTGCCAGATTCATTGCACATCTAACTACTACTTGTGAGCCAATCTTCAAGTTACTGAAGATAGATCAAGTAATGGAATGGAACAACGATTACCAGATAGCTTTTGACAAAATCAAGGAGTACCTACAAAATCCTCCTATCCTGATGCCATCAGTCAAAGGAAGACCTTTTATCATGTACTTGACAGTATTAGAGAACTCAATGGGGTGTGTGTTGGGGCAACATGATGAGTCTGGTCGAAAAGAGTATGCAATATACTACCTTAACAAAAGTTTACCGACTATGAAACAAGATACTCACAGCTCGAGAAAACTTGCAGCGCTTTGGCTTGGGTTGCTCTCCGACTAAGACAGTATATGTTGGCTCACACTACCTTGTTGATCTTTAAGATAGATCCGATAAAATACATATTCGAGAAACCTGCTCTCTCTGGAAGAATAGCGAGATGGAAAATGATCTTGACCGAATACAAAATCCAATATACTACTCAGAAGGCGATCAAAGGAAGTATAGTAGCCGATCATTTGGCTCATCAAGCCGTAGATGATCATTAGTCTATGCATTTCAAGTTTCCAGACGAGGATATTATGCTAGTCACTCATTGGGAAGAACCTGGACCAGATGAAGGACCTGAGCCAGGATCCTGATGGACCATGGTTTTTTATGGAGCCTCAAATCCACTTGGCAATGGTATTGGCGCCATCATTACATCTCCTACATGCGGACACACGCCTTTCACCGCCAGACTATGTTTCGACTGCACTAACAACATGGCCAAATACGAAGCGTGCATCATGGGAATCAAAGCTGCTATTGACTTGAGGATCAAATTCTTGCAAGTGTATGGAGACTCAGCTTTAGTGATTAGTCAGATTAAAGGCGATTGTGATACGAAGCATCCAAATCTTATTCCATATCGAGAGCATGTTTTAAGTCTAATCCCTTACTTCGAAGAAATCACTTTCGATCACATTCCACGAGAAGAGAATCAATTGGTAGACGCATTAGCCACCATGTCATCTATGTTCAAGGTCAGATGGGACAACGAGGCTCCCCAAATCATCATTGAAAGGTTCGACGAACCAACATACTATTGTGAACACTATACCGAAGAGAATCCTTGGTTCTATGAAATGAAGAGGTATCTCGAAGCTCAGGAATATCTCGCAGGGGCATCTGTCAATGATAAGAAGTTCTTAAGAAGATTCGCCTCCAAATTCTTTCTCAGTAACGACATCTTATACAAGCGCAATCACGACCTGTGCTTACTCCGTTGTGTAAATCAGAAAACAACGCAACGGATCATGGAGGAATTACATGAAGGCGCATTCGGTACCCACTCCAGTGGATATACGATGGCTAAGAAGATTCTAAGGGCAGGTTACTATTGGTCCACTATGGAAGCTGATTGTTACCACTATGTTCGATCCTGTCACAAATGCTAGATATACGTATACAGAGTGCACGTGCCTCCAGTTCCATTGAATGTCCTGACCGCTCCGTGGCCTTTTGCAATGTGGGGCATTGACATGATTGGAGAGATCAAACCCACCGCTTCCAACGGACATCGTTTCATCCTTGTTGCTATTGATTATTTTACCAAATGGGTAGAAGCAGCCTCGTTCGTATCTGTTACCAAGAATGTCCTGGCTCGATTCGTCAAACATAATCTTATCTATCGGTATGGTATCCCAGAAAGGGTCATCACAGACAATGGTACCAATCTCAATAACAAACTGATCATCGAACTCTACACGTAGTTCAAGATTAAGCATCATAACTCTTCTCCATATCGACCAAAAATGAACGGCGCAGTGGAAGTCGCCAACAAGAATCTCAAGAAGATTATACAAAAGATGACACTGACCTGTAAGGATTGGCACGAGATGTTGCCATTTGCTCTCCATGGTTATCGCACTACATTACGGACATCTATAGGGGAAACTCCCTTCTCTCTTGTATATGGTATGGAAGAAGTCCTACCAATCGAGATTCAGATGCCCTCAACTAGAGTCCTCCAGGATGTAGAGTTAGACGAAGACGAATGGGTCCAGACTCGCCTTGTCCAGATCGACCTGATCGACGAAAAACGGCTCGCAGCCATCTGCCATGGACAAATATACCAGAAACGAATGATTAGAGCATTCAACAAGAAAGTTAAACACCGAGTCTACCAAGTCGGTGATCTGGTAACCAAGCGCATCATTCTTCTACAAGGTGACCCCAGGGGCAAATGGACTCCCACCTATGAGGGACCATTTGTAGTCAAAATAGTGTTTTCCGATGGAGCTATGATACTTAGAAATATGGATGGAGAAGACTTCCCACACCCTGTGAACACAGACATAGTCAAAAAATACTACGCATAAACGAGACCCGCTAGGTCGACTGGCCTAGGAAAAAATAAGGGCATCCTGGCGAACCAAAAAGGTTCGGGAAAAATTTAAGGATGTATACAAAAAAATGTACATCCGGCAAGTCGAAAACCTGCAAAGGTGGCTTGGGCAAAAAAGAGTATCACGGTAGACTGAAAACGCGAAAGGGCGGTCTAGGCAAAAGTTAGGGATTTAAGCGTACGACTATGTCTCGTCCAAATCACCTATGTACATACTACACTACTATCAGCATTCAAGATTCGAATGGCGCAAATCAATTCAATCACTTTCCTCTGACAGCAAAGAGATGAGATAGTCGAAATATATGAGCAATAGCATAGTTGAGACTTGACGAGATTGTTTCCACATAGATTTTTACTACTCTGACGGTTTCCTCTTACTAGGATATTTGTCTCTTGTACACAAACTACCTAACTATAGGCCACTTTTCAAATTTAATGAAAATTCTTCTTTTCCAGTTCCAAATTTTATTATTTTGTTTGCATAAAGTCCAATGATTGCTTTGAATGATTATATGCATCTAAAAATAAATATCTGTTCACAAACATATGAACAGCGAACAGAAACAATAATTACTACAGGCTCTAGGAATTGAGATGACAACTAAAGTCACCAATACATCCCCATAGAGTCACTTTCACAAGAAATACATCCGCAGGATCATCAATCCCCACAGAGCCATCGCTCTTCCTACAAAGACAAATATTCTCCGACGAAGTACTAATCTCCTCCCAACAGAATTCCAACACTTCAAACTTCATCACGTCAGTACCCGAGCAGTGATCCTGTCAGCTACATCAGCTTCAAACTTCATCACGTTAGTCCCCGAGCAGTGATCCTCTACATTAATAACGCTAGTCACCGATCAGTGATCCTATTAAACTTCATCACGTTAGTCCCTGAAGCAACTCGTTTTTCCAAAAATCATTTAATTTGAATTTTAAAAAAAAAAAAACAAGTGAAATCGCCACCTAATTTTATTTGTTCTAAAAGAAGAACGGGGAAATATAGATAAAACCCACAAAATAAAAGGATAAGACGGTCTACGAGAAAAAAGAGATATAGGTTCGGGAGTTGGTTATGCAAGGGGAAGGTATTAGCACCCCTCACATCCATCGTACTCGATGGTACCCATTTAGTTCAAAGTGTGGTTGTGTGTTAGTGTGAAAATTTTACGATCTTCTAAGTTTTGAAATGAGAAAGAAAGAGAGGAGAAATGTTTTTATTATTTTTGAGTTTGACACGGTTTAGAAACCGCGTGCCTACGTACTCCCTCGTGCAATGGGAAAGTCAAAACTCCGTAGTTCCTCTAGAAAATGATTGTTTGTTGATTGATTTTAAATGAAAAGACAAGTCGTCATTTTTAAAGGAGAAGACTCATCTAACGTCCACAAGGTGTGATAAAGAATAAAAGACTACGCACCAACATGAGGGAAGGTTTGAGAACACCTCTAGTACTCAAGTGGAGAAGTCGAAAACCTTGGGAATAGAGGAAGAAGCATCTCAATTATAAATGAATCATGTCTAATCTTGAAAAAGGGTTTAAAGGTAAATGGTGCTTGGAGCGCACAAAAGAAGTTTGAGTGAGTTGGAATTGATTTTAAATTGTGGATGACAAGTACCAAAACGTTGGGATATCCTCTAACGATTCAATACTCGAGATTGGTGATTGAGGTCAACCGATCATCTCTCATCCAAAATCTTTATTATGAAAAGAGTGAGGTGAAACAAAGTTCACTTTTATTAAGTGTATGGAATAAAGTATTTAAGTCATTGGGTTACCCTCTAATGGCCAAAATACTTTACATTTTAATTAAATCGTCGGGCTATCCTCTAGCAATTTAATTAATTACCATAGCACTATGTTTTTTTTGTTTTGTAGAAATTCATTTTTGAAAATAACTCGACGTTGGGTCGAATTTTATTGAAAGTGTTTTAAGTACTTGGTGAATGGAGAAAGAATAGGATCGAGATAATTGTAAATCACAAATAAAATCGACAAAGCCCATACAAGGTGGCCAACCTAAGCATAAATCAATTTAAATTACATGTGTACTAGCAAAGTGGGCTAGTCTACTAAGACGACCAATTGGGACAATTGATCGAAATAGGCTCACTGTAAGAAGGCCCAGGATCAAGCGTACATGTGTGCATGTGTGGTCATCGCGACGCTTCGTAGCTTTGTCGACTTACGGGTTTAAAAATGATTTACAAATATTAGTTTTAAAAAAAGATTTTTTTGGTTTTGTGTAAGTGACAAATAATTAAATAATAAAGCAATAAAATAATTACTAAACTATTACATCTCATGGGGATGGGGGTACAAATTTACAAATGGGGATGACGGAAATAAATCACAAGTCCATATAAATGTACAAGTAAAATAAATAATAATTCAATAATTAATAAATCTAAGAGATAAATAGCTAAAAGAAAATATTTTTGAGCATTTTAAAATATTGAAATAAAAATAATTAAAAAAATGAATTTTTTTATAAGAAATAAATTTAATAAGATAAATTCTAAATCTAAGCTCTTATGTTCTTTTTAAAGATAAAGTTTTGAGTAAATAAAATAAAATAAAACTAAATCTATATGTATATTATTTTTTGTATCTTTGAAAATTATGTTGAAGATCTAAAATATATTATTTTTTAGTATCAATAACAAAAGCAATACTATTTCTAAAAAACTTAACAATTAGAAAAAATAAAATCTTTTGTTCTTCTAAAATAAAGTTGAATAAATAAAATAAAATAAAACTAAATCTATAATTTTCCTTTTTGCATTTTTAAATATTGGGTAAAAACCTAAACATATCTAAATAAGTATCTTGGTATTTTAGAAAATATCTTTAAGAAATAAACAAACTAAATCGAAAGAAAATCTTAAAAGCTAGAAACAAGATAAAAGAAATTTTTTGAATGTTTTTTTTTAATTTACTTAGCAAAATGAATTTGTTGTTAAAAGAAACTTAATATAAAAACATTTTTTTGTATTTTCTAAAAATATTTGATAAACATAAAAAATAGAAGTAGATTTAAACAAAATTAATTAAATAGAGATATTAAGAAAATGGGTCGAGGTGTGAATAACGGGCTAGGTGTAGCAAGTTTAGAGAAAAGCCTTTGGGCCTTGAAGATCCGCCCACCTTATTCTTTATTTGATCATACAAAACTAACCCTATCGCTAACAAGGAAACAACCGTATAATCCTTCTCGTTCTCACGCTCCAACGTGACACGTGATACTCATCGCCTCTCACGGTCTCTCCATGCATCTCTGCTTCTTCTCAAACGAATCGCCTCTCAATTTTCTCATACTGATTCTTTTTTTCGTAAAAACAACAACAAACAAACAAAACTTTTATTCTCGATACCCTAAGCCCCAATCGACCTGTGTTCCTCAATTTCAGTACAATAACGGTGGATTACAAGTGTTAATTAATAGAATAAAAAAAAAATGAAAATCAAGTGTAAATACCCACAGAAGCTTCGAACGAAAATTCCAAGTATGCTCGGTTTACTCCTTTCTTCTTCTTCGAGTCCACTGCTTTCCTCTTTCCGTGTTTTCCGCTAAATCAAGTATGGGTTAGTGAATCGTTGTTGAGTGTGTGTTGTCGCTTTGGTTTTGAGGATGATGATGGAAAGGTGATGTTTGGTTATTGAGATGCCGTAATATGAGTGATGTGAGTTCGTGTTTCGCTTTGTGAAGATCCGAGGGTCTTTTTTCCATCCTTATGGTGTGGTGTAGTGTGGTATTTGAGTGAGGATTGAGGATAAGAACAAAGGGACAACTGCATCATGCTAGTGTGAATTTGTTAGAATTTGAGTAGTGGAGGATAGTGGGAGGAGGAATTGTACAATCTGGTAGTAGACAAGGATAGCATCGTGAAGAAACTAGCAGCAGCAAAAACAACTCTTTTTTTGTATTTTTTTTATTTTGTTAAAAAGTAAAAAAAAAAACAAAAATCTAATTAATTGAAATTTAAAAAAAATTAAGATGTACAACATAATATAATTACAAAAATTTAAACTTAATTAAAAACAAATTTTATTACTAACAGAATGTCAATTAAAAACTAATATTTTTAAAATAAGGCAACAACAAAAATATTATTCTAACAAAAAGTAATTTTTATTTAAATCCTAATTTACTATATTTAATAGAAACCAATTAATAACTTCTAATCACTAAAATGATTGAAATTAAATATCACAATAAAAATAGAATTAAAAGATACAAACATAAAAATTAATTAATCTATTTAGAAAAATATAAACATGATAAAACAAACTTTGATATTAAAATATGACTTATCCAAAAAGGAAATTAATGCTAATGTGAAAGAAAAATATTTAAAAAATAAAATAAAAACAATCTAAATTAATTGTTAATGAAAATAGAAAAAATAGAAAATATTTTCAATGAGGAAAGATTTTATTTAATTCAAAACTCTAATAAAAAAAATGCAAAAATCAAGCATGAAATAATCTATAAATACAAACATAATTATTAGTAAAAACAAAACATTGTTATTTTAAAATAAATAAAAAATAAAAAATAAAAAATAAAAACAAAATTCTTTTTAATTCTTATTTTATTATTTAACTAATAGAAATTATTTAGTAAATCTCACCAAATAATTAGAATTAATTAAATATTAAAAATAAAAATTAAAGTGAGAAAGCATGCAAACGCAATGAGTGAATGACTGTTCTTTTTAATATAAATACAATGCAAGTAGAAAAATAGCAGTAAATTTTGAATGATTTAAATATCTTCAACCGATGATATGAAGATGATCAAGCTTCATATTATCATAGTGGGAGATTAAATATCAAAACCCAAAATTTTGCCCCGAGATGATGGGTATGGATAAAATATAATGAAAAAGCGCTGAATGCAATGTTTTTTTTATACATTTTTTTTATGTATGATATGAGACAAACACTGCGGGAGTAAACATCAAAGACACTCAGAAAAATCATTGAATGAACTTCGGAAGAAAAGATTCGAGCATATTCAGAAATTCATTGAATATACGAGAAACAAAACATCAGAGACATTCAGAAAAATCATTGAACGGACTCCGGAACACATCATCGAAGACATTCAGAAAAATCATTGAATGAACTTCAAAAAAAAAGATTCGAGTATATTCAGAAATGCATTGGATATACAGGAAACGAAACATCAGAGACATTCAGAAGGACATTGAACGGACCCTGAAAAACATCATCAAAGACATTCAGAAAAATCATTGAATGAACTTTGGAAAAAAGATTCGAGTATATTCATAAATGCATTGAATATACAGGAAACAAAACATCAGAGACATTCAGAAAAATCATTGAACGGACTCTGGAACACATCGTCAAAGACATTCAGAAAAATCATTGAATGAACTTCGGAAAAAAGATTCGAGTATATTCAGAAATGCATTGAATATACGGGAAACAAAACATCAGAGATATTCAGAAGGACATTGAACGGACTCTGGAACACATCATCAAAGACATTCAGAAAAATCATTGAATGAACTTTGGAAAAAAAAAAAGATTCGAGCATATTCAGAAATGCATTGAATATACAGGAAACAAAACATCAGAGACATTCAGAAGGACATTGAACGGACCCTGGAAAACATCATCAAAGACATTCAGAAAAATCATTGAATGAACTTTGGAAAAAAGATTCGAGTATATTCAGAAATGCATTGAATATACAGGAAACAAAACATCAGAGACATTCAGAAAAATCATTGAACGGACTCTGGAACACATCGTCAAAGACATTCAGAAAAATCATTGAATGAACTTCGGAAAAAAGATTCGAGTATATTCAGAAATGCATTGAATATACGGGAAACAAAACATCAGAGATATTCAGAAGGACATTGAACGGACTCTGGAACACATCATCAAAGACATTCAGAAAAATCATTGAATGAACTTTGGAAAAAAGATTCGAGCATATTCAGAAATGCATTGAATATACAGGAAACAAAACACCTACTTTGATAGGTACCAAGTAAGTTGGATTTTGACTGCAAGGTAAGACATTGGCTGTAACAAGACCTCGGGAAAATGCAAATGAGGATAAAACACTCTTGCTATGCATGATATATGAATTTTGTGATGCATGATATATGATATATGAATGATCTATGCATGTAGTATGTAACGCAAACGTTTATGACAATGGAGATTGACTCTTTTGTGGAGGTAAGATGGAAACTTTGATTCCTCAACACGGAGAACATTGCCAACTCTGCTTGGAGAGAAAAATGTCTTGAGAAACACTTCTAACACACTTGTGAATTGCATTAAAATGATGATCCTTGGAGGAAGGACTGAAGTGCTGCTTGGGGATTGCCCCTGATTAGTTGATTGTCGAAGATAAACCGATCATGGCTTCAATTCTTGAAATGACTGAGGGGAAAATAGTGCCCCGGTATAAGTCTTGAAAAAGATCATCTGATTAAAACAATTCTGATAATGACTTGCACTGAGCAACAAATCTTGAACTGATTCACAACAGGATCTGAAAGATACTTGCCCCTGATTAGGATCATCCAAGTTTCCTAACATTTGACTTCCTTGATGATGAGGAAAACTTGTTTACAAGCAAAAATTGTTTATTCAAACATGGTAAATTTAATGCAAAGTTCATGCAAAAGTTTTGAACTAAAAATCATTTTTGGAATGACGTAATTGCTGCATGGAAAATGGATCAAAAACACGGTTTAAAAATTTAAAAGTGAAAGAAAAGACAAAAGTATGGATATACCAAGACAATTGATTTGCAAAAGACCTTAGGAGTCATATTACGTTGTTGTAGTATGCTTTCAAAAGAAACCTTCAATTAGGTCTTTTGAGGGTTACGTGGTCCGTTCAAGGTTTAAGAAATAAAGGATAAAGGCTCAAAATTTATTTGTACCCAACCCAATCTTCATGATGTTCTTCATGTTCTCGATCGCCATTTAGATTCCAATAGATTTTGATATGATGACTATGACTAAGATATTCTTGAGATTGCTACTTCAACATTTGTTGTTTGAGGAGTTTGGTCAATTTTTCATCCCTAGTATGATTCCCCAATTGGTTGCCTAAGTTGCCTTTTAATTTTAACTTGGCCATTGACTTTCATGATTACGGGAACCATCATCATCACTTTTACTTGTATGACATCTTCGACACTTATTTGATGTGTGAAGGAAAGTTGATTGAATACATCCTTTATAGAAAGGCTCCTTGAATGAATGCACATCCGAATTAAATCGAGAAATACCTGTTAAAATTGTGGATTTTTTCAGAAAGAGACTCCAACTTCTAGGCTCTTGACAAGGACTAACTTCCTTATTTCTCCGGTTTGGGAATTGAAACAATGCCTATATCATCAAGAAAGTTTTATTCGAAAGCATACCAACAACAATTATGGGTATCTTGTTTTATCATCCTCCTCCAATCTTTGCAAAAACAAAAGTTTGGTAAAGAAATTAGACGAGGAAACTATATATTTGAAAAGAAAGCAGCAAACAAATATTATTTGAATCAAAAGAGTGCAATGCTCATTTCATTAAAATTAACTTGAAATTACAAACAGGATTTGAAAGCAATAATTTAACATAAACTAGGGAAAATGCAAACAGAAAGAAACATGGCCTAGTGACTAATCGCCATAAGGATGAGTCATCTTCAAACACCGCTTTAGGAGGTGACTTGGGATATTCGAATTCACCACTTTTTCCTGGCAACGGATTATTGATAACATTTGGTGGAGGATCTCCAAAATTTATCTCCTTGCTTCTGACTAGCTCTTGAACCCTAGCCTTCAACGCAAAGCAGCTTCCAAATCGTGACCGCAGCCCGATGGAATTCACAATGAAGATCGACCGAATCCTACCGAGAGGATCCGAGGAGTTAGAGATCTAGTTGTGATTAGACCTAGTTCAACCAAATGAGGATACAATTCATTGATAGGGTCAAATTGACCCTACTTCTTGCATTACTTCGATTTTGTCCAACAACTTGGCGTTGAGGAACTGGATTGGTTGAACCTTGACGCAGGAGTGACAAGATCTACTTGTGGTTGGTCATAGTATTGAGGCCTCACGGCGAGGTCCTCCTCTTTCAATTCGACAAGATTAGTTTCACCTTCTTTCTTCTTATGGAAGTTTCAAAAGATCTCTTGGCACCACCGAGGGTTCACCAAAGAATGACACTTTTCCTCTTTAATTCCTCTTCTAGCCTTTGGCCAATAGTTACTAAATTTGTGAAGCGGAGGACACACTACCAATCATTTTCTCCCAATAGAAAGGAGACAAGGTATCCATAAACAAACCAGTGAGCTCCTTCTCGATAAAGGTGGTTCAACTTGTGAGGCCAACTCTCCACCGCTGAGCGTATTCCTTAAAAGATTTCTTATCATTTTGAGACATGTTTTGCAATTGACGCGATCAGAGCCATGTCAAGATTGTAGTGGTATTGTTTCATGAAAGCATTAATCGATCCCGAAGCATTGAATATGGTCTTTCTCAAGTCCCATATACCATTTCAATGAAGCTCCACTCAGCCGCCTTGGAAACAATGGATAAGAAGCTTGTCATTCCTCGATAAGCGACATTTTCCAAGTACATCAAGAATGACTTTTGGACAAGTATGCCCTTGTATTTCTCGAAATCGAGTTTTGAACTTATGAGGCATAACCGATCGAAACCAAACACATGTTCTCTCAAAGAATACCAAAGACATCGTTGCCTTCCATAGCTCTCATCCTTCTTTCCAAAGTCCGATATTACCGGACTTCTTCAAGTTCATCAAAATCTCGACCACACTTCGTGGAGTGTCGACGGTAATCAAAGAGAGGATTCTCATAAGCAACTTGTGCGAGGTTGATGCACAAAAGGTCGATGAGGAGCAGATGCATGATCGGTTGAGGCTCGAAAACGGAGCTCGAAAACTGGTCGGGAAGACTCGCCAACCATTGGAGTAGTTGAGGTGGAACGTAATTTCGGTAACCCAAATTCGCCAAGTAGTAATCGGCATCCGAGAAGACCGAGGATCAACAATGTGAGACTTGAAATTACATCCTTTGAGGTTGTTCACCGCGATTAGAACTTGCATCATTTCGTAAGTCTAGTCATGCCCGACTTCAACTCATCGATTCCCATTTGGACTTCTGCATTGTGTTGTTCTTGGTATTCCATTCTTCTCTTGACGTTGGCTCTAGTTCCGTGCTTGTGTAGAGGAATCACTTGACAAGAATCAACAACAAGATGGAGATGATTTAAATGAGTCTTTTGACAACTTGGATGTATGCATGAAATATACAGATGATGCATTGAAATGTAATGTCATTAATGCAAAAGATGTGATGAAATGCAATGTCACATACACAAATGGAATGCAACATAATGATAGTAATAGGTTCACAGAAACGTGAAACAGGGATGATACAAGTAATTAAACAACTTAATTAGGTGGGATCCTATGATAGGATGGCTTTAAGTTTTCTACCCAAATTCCCCATGGGATGGTTTTAAGGTTTTCTGCTAAGTGTTTCTTGGTGTCTCAGATCCCCTTTTAACAAACACTATCATCACGCGAGAGGCCTACGTGGTAATAGTATTTGGAAAAGTATACCCCAAGAAACGGCTCTTAACGGGATACTCAAAATCCAAAATTTGAGCGTTTGGTCTCGGTTAGGACAACATGAACAAACTTAGAGTTATAGGTCATTTGTCCAAAGATTGATGTCCTGCGCTATCGCGGGCCAACAACCTCCTTAAAACAACCAACTCTAAGCCAGAGTCTTCGCTTCGGGTCGGGCCAACAAGACAATGGAGTCAGGTGGACCTAGGCTATGCAACCCCTCTATTCCTAAAAAGGTGACCTAGAAGCCTGGGTAGTGGGCTTATCTATGCAATCAATAATCCCATCAAGAATTCCCACACAAAGGATATATGAACAAGATAATAAATAAAGCATAGAAAAATAAATAATTGAAACATAAACATAAGATAAAGTACAAAGAAGAAAGTAAAATAAAACGATAAACACACAACCACACAAAGAACTAAACTAGGGTTAACTCGCTTGAGAAAATTCCCCAGTGAAGTCGCCAACTGAAGCAACTCGATTTTCCAAAAATCATTTAATTTGAATTTTAAAAAAAAAAAACAAGTGAAATCGCCACCTAATTTTATTTGTTCTAAAAGAAGAACGGGGAAATATAGATAAAACCCACAAAATAAAAGGATAAGACGGTCTACGAGAAAAAAGAGATATAGGTTCGGGAGTTGGTTATGCAAGGGGAAGGTATTAGCACCCCTCACATCCATCGTACTCGATGGTACCCATTTAGTTCAAAGTGTGGTTTTGTGTTAGTGTGAAAATTTTACGATCTTCTAAGTTTTGAAATGAGAAAGAAAGAGAGGAGAAATGTTTTTATTATTTTTGAGTTTGACACGGTTTAGAAACCGCGCCTACGTACTCCTCGTGCAATGGGAAAGTCAAAACTCCGTAGTTCCTCTAGAAAATGATTGTTTGTTGATTGATTTTAAATGAAAAGACAAGTCGTCATTTTTAAAGGAGAAGACTCATCTAACGTCCACAAGGTGTGATAAAGAATAAAAGACTACGCACCAACATGAGGGAAGGTTTGAGAACACCTCTAGTACTCAAGTGGAGAAGTCGAAAACCTTGGGAATAGAGGAAGAAGCATCTCAATTATAAATGAATCATGTCTAATCTTGAAAAAGGGTTTAAAGGTAAATGGTGCTTGGAGCGCACAAAAGAAGTTTGAGTGAGTTGGAATTGATTTTAAATTGTGGATGACAAGTACCAAAACGTTGGGATATCCTCTAACGATTCAATACTCGAGATTGGTGATTGAGGTCAACCGATCATCTCTCATCCAAAATCTTTATTATGAAAAGAGTGAGGTGAAACAAAGTTCACTTTATTATGTATGGAATAAAGTATTTAAGTCATTGTTACCCTCTAATGGCCAAAATACTTTACATTTTAATTAAATCGTCGGGCTATCCTCTAACAATTTAATTAATTACCATAGCACTATGTTTTTTTTGTTTTGTAGAAATTCATTTTTGAAAATAACTCGACGTTGGGTCGAATTTTATTGAAAGTGTTTTAAGTACTTGGTGAATGGAGAAAGAATAGGATCGAGATAATTGTAAATCACAAATAAAATCGACAAAGCCCATACAAGGTGGCCAACCTAAGCATAAATCAATTTAAATTACATGTGTACTAGCAAAGTGGGCTAGTCTACTAAGACGACCAATTGGGACAATTGATCGAAATAGGCTCACTGTAAGAAGGCCCAGGATCAAGCGTACATGTGTGGTCATCGCGACGCTCGTAGCTTTGTCGACTTACGGGTTTAAAATGATTTACAAATATTAGTTTTAAAAAGATTTTTTGTTTTGTGTAAGTGACAAATAATTAAATAATAAAGCAATAAAATAATTACTAAACTATTACATCTCATGGGATGGGGTACAAATTTACAAATGGGGATGACGAAATAAATCACAAGTCCATATAAATGTACAAGTAAAATAAATAATAATTCAATAATTAATAAATCTAAGAGATAAATAGCTAAAAGAAAATATTTTTGAGCATTTTAAAATATTGAAATAAAAATAATTAAAAAAATGAATTTTTTTATAAGAAATAAATTTAATAAGATAAATTCTAAATCTAAGCTCTTATGTTCTTTTTAAAGATAAAGTTTTGAGTAAATAAAATAAAATAAAACTAAATCTATATGTATATTATTTTTTGTATCTTTGAAAATTATGTTGAAGATCTAAAATATATTATTTTTTAGTATCAATAACAAAAGCAATACTATTTCTAAAAAAAACTTAACAATTAGAAAAAAATAAAATCTTTTTGTTCTTCTAAAATAAAGTTGAATAAATAAAATAAAATAAAACTAAATCTATAATTTTCCTTTTTTGCATTTTTAAATATTGGGTAAAAAAACCTAAACATATCTAAATAAGTATCTTGGTATTTTAGAAAATATCTTTAAGAAATAAACAAACTAAATCAGAAAGAAAATCTTAAAAGCTAGAAACAAGATAAAAGAAATTTTTTTGAATGTTTTTTTTTAATTTACTTAGCAAAAATGAATTTGTTGTTAAAAGAAACTTAATATAAAAACATTTTTTTTGTATTTTCTAAAAATATTTGATAAACATAAAAAAATAGAAGTAGATTTAAACAAAATTAATTAAATAGAGATATTAAGAAAAATGGGTCAGAGGTGTGAATAACGGGCTAGGTGTAGCAAGTTTAGAGAAAAGCCTTTGGGCCTTGAAGATCTGGCCCACCTTATTCTTTATTTGATCATACAAAACTAACCCTACTAACAAGGAAACAACCGACAATCCCTTCTCTGTTCTCACGCCAACGTGACACGTGATACTCATCGCCTCTCTCACCTCTCCATGCATCTCTCTTCTTCTCAAACGAATCGCCTCTCAATTTTCTCATACTCGATTCTCTTTCAAAAACAACATAACAACAAACAAACAAAACTTTTATTCTCGACTACCCTAAGCCCCAATCGACCAATTTCAATAACGGTGGATTACAAGTGTTAATTAATAGAATAAAAAAATGAAAATCAAGTGTAAATACCCACGTAATCTTCGAACGAAAATTCCAAGTATGCTCTTTCTTCTTCTTCTTCGAGTCCGTCTTCCGTGTTTCCGCTAAATCAAGTATGGGTTAGTGAATCGAGTGTTGTTGTCGTTTTGGTTTTGAGGATGATGATGGAAAGGTGATGTTTGGTTATTGAGATATGAGTGATGTGAGTTCGTTTTTTGAAGATCCGAGGGTCTTTTTTCCACCCTTATGGTGTGGTGTAGTGTGGTATTTGAGTGAGGATTGAGGATAAGAACAAAGGGACAATCTGCACCATGCTAGTGAATTTGTTAGAATTTGAGTAGTGGAGTAGGATAGTGGGAGGAGGAATTGTACAATCTGCAGGAGGAGACAAGGATAGATCGTGAAGAAACAAAAACAACTCTTTTTTGTATTTTTTATTTTGTTAAAAAAAAAAACAAAAATCTAATTAATTGAAATTTAAAAAAAATTAAGATGTACAACATAATATAATTACAAAAATTTAAACTTAATTAAAAACTAATTTTATTACTAATGAATGTCAATTAAAACTAATATTTTTAAAATAAGGCAACAACAAAATATTATTCTAACAAAAGTAATTTTTATTTAAATCCTAATTTACTATATTTAATAGAAACCAATTAATAACTTCTAATCACTAAAATGATTGAAATTAAATATCACAATAAAAATAGAATTAAAAGATACAAACATAAAAATTAATTAATCTATTTAGAAAAATATAAACATGATAAAACAAACTTTGATATTAAAATATGACTTATCCAAAAAGGAAATTAATGCTAATGTGAAAGAAAAATATTTAAAAAATAAAATAAAAACAATCTAAATTAATTGTTAATGAAAATAGAAAAAATAGAAAATATTTTCAATGAGGAAAGATTTTATTTAATTCAAAACTCTAATAAAAAAATGCAAAAATCAAGCATGAAATAATCTATAAATACAAACATAATTATTAGTAAAAACAAAACATTGTTATTTTAAAATAAAAATAAAAAATAAAAAATAAAAAATAAAACAAAATTCTTTTTAATTCTTATTTTATTATTTAACTAATAGAAATTATTTAGTAAATCTCACCAAATAATTAGAATTAATTAAATATTAAAAATAAAAATTAAAGTGAGAAAGCATGCAAACGCAATGAGTGAATGACTGTTCTTTTTAATATAAATACAATGCAAGTAGAAAAATAGCAGGGTAAATTTTGGGGTGCAACAGTCCCCGAGCAATGATCCTATCAGCTACATCAGCTTCAAACTTCATCACATTATCGCCGAGCAGTGATCCTCTACATTCATCACGTTAATCCCCGAGTAGTGATCCTATCAAACTTCATCACGTTAGTCCCCGAGCAGTGATCCTATCAGCTACATCAGCTTTAAACTTCATCACTTTAGTCCCCGAGCAGTGATCCTCTACATTCATCACGTTAGTCCCCGAGCAGTGATCCTATCAAACTTCATCACATTAGTCCCCGAGCTATGATCCTATCAACTACATCAGCTTCAAAATTCATCACTTTAGTCCCCGAGCAGTGATCCTCTACATTCATCACATTAGTCCCCGAGCAGTGATCCTATCAAACTTCATCACGTTAGTCCCCAAGCAGTGATCCTATCAGCTACATTAGCTTCAAACTTCATCACGTTAGTCCCCGAGCAGTGATCCTCTACATTCATCACATTAGTCCCCGAGCAGTGATCCTATCAAACTTCATCACGTTAGTCCCCGAGCAGTGATCCTATCAGCTTCATCAGCTTCAAAACCTCATCATGTTAGTTCCCAGGCAGTGACATGTTATGCTATATCGTTTTTGTCCCCCTACAGGGTCCATAGACAATGTAATCATCCACAGCAAGATCTACACACAAGATCCCCAAGTGAGTATCTCTCAATCATTATTATTCTTCCAGCATCATTAATATCCAGACTCGAAACTTGGTCAGATAGTGCATTAGAGGAATCTGAATCATCTCTTATTCCCCAGCCAGGGTTTTCAACAACCTCATTCCCAAGCAGGCATCACCAATCTCTAGCAAAACGTTCCTATCTTTTTTCAAGATGGACATGCTTTAAAATCCCACAACATTTACATTCATTATTCATAAAAGTCATAACATGTGCATGTATCATAACAACATTGTTCATACTTTGTCATATACTCGCATGCATCATAATCTACATAAGTCTAACCATATCCTGTCAATATTTATTTCCTCAGCAGGTAATAGTTATTTTCCAAACGGAAGGTCAAAGATTAATACCCAAAACAAGACGGGAGAACTATCTGAACGACCATGCAAATTATTTTCAGGCAACAGATCATATATTAACACCCGAAACAAGACGGGAAAACTATATACATTCTGAAGAATATTCATCTCAGAAATAGCCAAGACGAAGGTTTATTCTAACTCTCTCTTATTATCAACCGCCCTAGATGGAATCTTAAGCCCATCCCCGATTTCTCTTTCATCCAAAAGACAAATACAGAGTCTAGCATACAACTCACTCTCCAACATCAACTTCTCCAAATGGCATCTATAATCCCATTCCAGCGTATTGTCAACTGACAATCCCATTCCATACAACAGGGAGTGCAAATGTTCAGGTGTACTCGAGTGTTCAATCATCTTCTACCTTCAGGTTACGAAAGGCAAACATACCAATCAAACCCTTCCGGTAAAAGAAGATTGAATAGGGGAAACTGTTATACCCCAAAATTTTCCCTCCTACTTCTCAAGACAATCCACAACTCCATACTCAAGGATTCCACAAGGGTTGACCAGACAAACCCTCTCCTAAGTAATCAATCCAAACTAGGGTTTTTCTCCTCTCAAGTCAATATGGATTTCCCAAAGCTTAAAGTGGTCATCATACCTCATCATATTGTTCAAGGGATCACCATATCAAGTTTCAAGCCTTACAAGACAAATTTGCTCATCCAAATGCTCAGATGGTTGAAAATCAACCGCATTAAACAAAAAGTCAATTGTGGTCAACATGCAGTCAAACTTCATAATTTTTGGTAAAAATCAATATTTTAAAGTGATATTCGTCATTTGATCAAGGGTTGATCATGATTCATCAAGAAAAGCCAAGATTTGATCAAAAGGAAAAGTTTCTAAATTAGGGTTTTTGAACAAAAAGTCAACAGAACTTTGACCAGGCATAACTTTCACATACTTTATCAGAAATTTTTCCACCAAAGCTCATTTTGAAGAGAATTCAATTCTATACAACTTCATGTCTCACAAGCTTGGGCTAAAAATGCTTCATTTGGAAGTTATGGATCAAAACATTACAGGTCCTTTTAAAATTCAACAAAAAGTCATCTTTTTTCAAAGAAGTGTACATGAGCATGGAAACTTCAATGAAGATGAAACCAAAATGGATGTTTAGAAGACATCTTGAGCTTTCTAAAAAGTCCAAGGACACCCAAAAATGTTAAAAATTAAGCAAGATACAAGTTGTCCAAGTTGAGCATTTTTAAGGAGGTGCATAAAGAAAAATACCTAACAAAAGAAAATATTTTCCAAATGGGCCTAAGATTTTATGATCGAAATATTCTCCTTGCAAGAAAGCCCAAAAGAGCTGTTAATTTCGTGCAAGAAGATTTAAGGAAAGATTAAACCAAATTTGGAAAGATTTCATACATATTCCAATCAAATATTCTCCATTTAAAGAATATATTTTCTCTTAAAGTCTTGACCTATTTCCACTCCTCTATATATACTTAACACCTTCACAAGGCAAAAGGACAATTTGCTAGCCTCACAGACGGTTTACTAGCCTCAGACAACAACCCTAAAAATGGATTCCAGCCACTTTCAGTCACTTTCAAGCATTCCATCGTGCTCCTGGGGTAAGTCTAAGTAAGTAGGCATCATTATACATGGCCATAACATGCTGAAACATGCCATACATACTGCTCCGATTGCACTTCTTTTTTCTGAATTCGTGTTTTATTTTTGAGCCTGATTTGCTTGCAACTAACGTTTCTAATGTGTTTATAGCATGTTATAGAACAGGTCTAGACAGTCATTTGATGTTTTTCATGGCTTAATCACTAGTTGTCATTGTTAGGGCACAAACTGGAGAAGCTTCATATCCATAGTTCTAGGCCGATTTAGAACAAACTAATACCACCAATCGATTCGTATCCCTTGAATTAGGGGGATAGGGTACCCTTGTTGCATTCATACTGTTTATTTTGCAGGTTGATGATTGAAGATGACCGGAGAAGATGACCAGAGTTTCTCTCCCGGCGCCTCTAACAGAAGTCCTAACTTCTGGGTTTCCAGAAGTATCATCTCCAGAAGCTCCAACTTTTGGACCCACCCCCAGGAACAGATCCTCCAGAAGCTCCAACTTTTGGACGTCCCAAGCACCAGAAGCTCCAACTTCTGGACCCTCAAATGCAGAATCTCCAGAAACTCCAGCTTCTAGACCCCCTCAGAAGTTTCACCTCCATAAGCTCCAACTTCTGGACCCCCTTAGAAGTTTCACCTCCAGAAGCTCCAACTTCTGGGCTCCTCCAGAAGTTTCACCTCCAAAAGCTCTAACTTCTGGACACCCTCAGAAGGATCCCCTCCAGAAGCTCCATCTTCTAGATGTCCAAGGCGCGCCACTCACAGAAGGATTAACTTCTATGTCAATTTCTGTCAGAAGCTCTGATGGAAACCCTTTTCCTTTTTTATGTTTCTGTTGTTTATTTTCTTTTTTTCCTTTTTTTTAATTATTTCAATTAATTAATTAATTAGTAATTAGGTTAAACAATTAGCTTAATTAGGATTAATTTAACAAATAATTTTCTCTATATTTTTCTTAATTAATTAATTTAATTAGTGTAATTTAGGTTAATCATCTAATTTAAATTGAATTTCTTTTATTAAAATCAATTAGAAATAGGATTTTTACATTAAAATCAATCATCAAAAATACAAAAAATATTTTCCTTTTTGCAATTAGGATTTAGATATTCACTTAGACATTTTTCTTCTATTTCTTTTTGCATTTAAATTCTAGAAAGGATGTATAGGTCGCAAAGTTTTATTCTATAATAGCGTAGATTTACATTTCCGCTTTTACTTTCTGCACCTCCTATTATGTATCTGCCCCAAAGCCATGTAATCGCGTAGGACATTTACTTTCCGCACTTTACATTTCCGTAATTCATTTTCCGCACCTATTAACTGCTAGTAACTAGGCGTGTATGGCAAGATAAAAAAATCAATCTAGATCACTTCTAACACAAGATAAAATATCTGAATACAACACATTCTTCACACATGCACCCCCTTAGGGTATCCTCTCTTGTTGCCTTTCAATACAATGGTCATGTCCCTCGAACATGGGGATATCTTAGCACAGTTGCCCACAAATATATCATCATAGTCCCTTCGAATTAAAGATCATAGTCACTCGATGACCCTCGATGTTGCCTACGAATATATGTGTCATACCCCAAAATTTGCCCTCCATTTACTCAAGAGATTTCATACATCTATACTCAAGGATTCCTCAGGAGTTGATCAGACAAACTCTCTCCTAGACAATCAACCCAAACTAGGGTTTGGTATCTCTCAGGCCAAGATGGGCTTCCAACATCTCCAATGGTCTTCATGCCTCCTCATATGCTTCAAAGATTCTCCATGCCAAGTTTCAAGCTTCACAGATCAAGTTTCCTCAGACAATTGCTCAGATGGTTGAAAATCAGTTGTATTGGACAAAAAGTCAACTATGGTCAACATACAGTCAAACTTCATAATTTTTGGTCAACATCCTCATTTTGAAGTTACATTCATCATTTGATCAAGGATTGATCATGATTCATCAAGAAAACTCAAGATTTGCTCAAAAGTCAAACTTTCTAAATTAGGGTTTCTAGATGAAAAGTCAACTGAACTTTGACTGATCATAACTTTCTCATACTTTCTCAGAAATTTTTCCACCACCTCTTGTTTTGAAGGAAATTCAATTCTCTACAACTTCATGTCTCACAAGAATGTCCAAAAAATGCTTCATTTGAGAGGTATAGCTCAAAACATTACAGGTCATTTTCAAAGTCAACAAAAAGTCAACTTTTTGTTTTGAAGATATATTGAGCATAGAAACTCCAATTGTGATGAGACCAAAAAGGTTGGTTAGAGGACTCTTAGAGCTTTCCAAAAAAATCCAATAACACTCAAAAATGTGAAAAATTGAGCAAGATACACCGTTCACAAGTTGGGCAATTTTGAAGGAATGCACAAAGAGAGATACTTCTAAAAATCAAATTTTTTGCAAATGGGCTTGCTTTTTCTTCATCCAAACTTATTCCTCATACAATTAGGAATATCCAAGCCCAATGCCATGAATTTTTATTTTATTTTTCTATTTAATTTGGAATTTATTCATTTAAATACAAATTAAATTTAAAAATAAAGTATAAAATCAAAATTAATTACAAAGTTGATTTTTATTCTTTCCTTGAGACCCAAGCAACTCACAAAGGCCAGCAAATTTCGAAATTTGATCAATATGGCAAGATTGGATTGGAAATTAATCAAATTTTGAAAATTTGATTTTGTACAAAAATCAAATTTGATTTTCTTTGAATGTTGATTGATTCTTTCCCAAAACCATTCCAAATCCATCCAGTATAAATATATGATGCATACCTATCAAGAGGAACAGAAAAATTGGCTCAAGAACCCTAACCTAAAGTCAAAAATTTCGTGCACTTGAAGCAACAAGCAGCCATCGATCCAGCCAGTTCCAAACGATTTTGAGGATTCAAACATATTCCTTGACATCCTTGGAAGCATTCCAGACCTTTTCTTTGCCAAAAACCATCAAGAATCGTGAAAACCGAATTTGGTTTGTTGTTGAAATTTCAAAAATCGTATTCTTTCATTCATGCATTATTAACATGTTTTGTGTTTGTTTTTGTGATTAGTGATGTGTTTGCAAGCTTTCTAGGCACTCCAATTGAATTTCCATGGCCAGGAATGCATAACACCATTGTTAGGGTTTCTGAGGTCGATTTAGGGTTTCACAAAATAGGAAAAATTGGACCATGAGACCTATACCAATGCATTCGGAATGATCTCAGGAATCGAACCATGGCTTTAGAATGTATTTATATTATGCGTGCTTGCTTTTTGATTTTGCCAGGGCCTGTAGCGTCAAGCAAAAGCCGACGCTGAAGTTTCAAAAATTCAAAAGGTAGGAGACGAAGTCTGGCGCGAGAGAAGCAACAGCGACGTGTTTTCTTCCACTCACTGTTTCCAAACAGAAGCACGCTACGTTGGTCAACGCATGTGGACTTAAGATGTTTCTCCAGGGTCATGAGTTCGATCCCTGCCAGGACCGGTTTTCATTCTTTTTTCCAAACTTGCATTATTTTCTATTTTCTAATTATTTTAATATTTTGCATTTTATTTCAATTCTTTTCATAATTTTATTTCTGCATTTAAAAATCATCAAAAATTAATTTTATTTTTGCATTATTTTCATAAAATCTTTATTTAATTTATAAAATTAAAAAATATATTTTTGCATGCATATTTATTTTTATTCATATTTTTGCATTTTGATCACTTTTAATTCATTTTAAATTATTAAATTGCATCCAAAAAATCCCAAAAATTTATTTTAGCATATTTATATTATTCCCAGCATGTAATAATTTTCTCATATAAAAATTTGCATTTTTACTAACATTTTTTCTCTTGTTCGATTCATATCGTATTTTCCGATTTCTCATTCCTTTACAGGTTGATCCGATTCAGACGATTCTTTCTTTATCATTTTATTTTTCAATAATGTAACTGTCTATGGGATGTAATAGTTTAAATTAGGACTTTATTTTCCGCATTTTAAAATTATGTATCTGCCCCAAAGCCATGTAATAGCGTAGGACATTTACCTTTCCGTACTTTACATTCCGCATTTTAATTTCCGCACCCTATAAATTGCTAGTAACTAGGCGTGTATGGCAAGATAATAACGAACATAGCCCACTAATTTGCAAGATAAAATACTTGAAATCAACACACTTCTTTCACACACGCACCCCTTAGGGTAAGTCTCTCTCGTTGCCTTTGCGAATTCAAAATGGTCATGTCCCTCGAACGTAGAGGTATTCTAGCACCGTTGCCTTCAAAACAAATCATCATAGTCCCTTCGATACAAAGATCATAGACCCACGATGTCGCCTCCGAATACATGATCTTGACCCTCGATTGTCGCCTACGAAAAATGATGATAGTCCCTCCGAATGTGCTAGGATACTTCCTACAAGTTGCTTTCTATGACCATCTGATGTCCCTTCGATTGTCCCGCTTACATCCAATGAATGAAGTTACCTACCAACTAATGGTATGGCTAGCGCTATTCTAAAGGAACGTAAAATAACACGAAAACGACCAATTCTGAGTAGGTAATAAGACTTTTAGTTGCTTGCTCTATCAAAATACTTTTCACACCTCACACTTTTGTCAAAGTTCAAACTCTTTTCAAAATGAAACATTTCCGAACACTTTGTATACACTCCTACATGAGTCATTACAAAGTCAAAGCGAAATGCCTTTTTCAAAACATTTTTTGTCAAACACACAGAAAGCAATTTTAAAAGGTGATCTAGAGCAACTAAGAGCCCGTAGATAACTACGGATGGAAAGGGGTGCTAATACCTTCCCTTTTCATAACCATTCTCCCGAACTTAGAATCTAAACGAAGGTCTTTTTCTGTACTTTTACCTTCCCTTAATTGGATAAAAATAAAAGTCGGTGGCGACTCTTGCTATCCGCACATATGCGATACAAAAATCTACAAAGTCAGTTCACCGTGTTACAGAACTGGCGACTCTGCTGGGGACTCACCCTAAAAGAGAGAATTGCCTTAGGGATTTCTAGATAACTTTTATTGCTTTTTGTTTGACTTGTATGCTTTATCTTTAAGGGTTGCTTGGGTATTATATTTGTGGGGGATCCTACACCCGGATCCGGGTTTCCTTTTAGGTAAGTAGCAATAAATCATCGCGACCGCTAGACGTATAACTAAACGGTCAACATGATGGCTATGTTAGCGTGACACTTTGGTTGTCCCGATACTCTTCATTCCCAAGTTGAGGATAGTATTTGGCTTCTGCGTGGTGTCATCAAGCGCCAACTAAACTTTTAGAACCTTAATTGACCCATCTTGGCCATTAGAAGGTAGTGAGATGGCCGGCTTTGGTGCAGACCGAGGTTGGTTGATACTCGATGCTACGCTCATTGAGATCATACTTTTGGGACATTTTCGGTCGACCACTTGGTAGTCGTATTGAAATAAGCACCTACGAGAAAGATCAATGATGTGAGATTCCTAGAACCCGGTTACTATTATAGGACAGGATGAACAAACTCAAACTTTTGGTAGGGTAATCACCTATACCTCATGCAAGCCTTAACCCTTGGCTCATTGTGTGAATTGTTTGTGTATGCCAAACATGACATCATGACATCATTCGCATTGCATATCATTTCTAACTATTTCAAGGACCTAGGGATTTATCTTTGCTCTGTTTTGTAGGGATTATGGCTTCTAGAAAGACTATCCGAATCAACTTCATGGGTATACCTTCTCAACTCAAAGAATTGGTTTCAGAAATTCCCGACCATGCTCAGTTCATCAAGAGACATGGTTATCTACTTGATTTGGTTATCTTCGGTTTTGAAGAAGATATGATGCATGTCCTATTTCAGTTCTTTGATCCGAAGCACCATTGCTTTACATTCCCAGATTATCAGTTGGTTCCTACCTTGGAAGAGTTCTCTAAGCTACTTGGGATACCTATTCTTGACCAAATGCCATTCACCGGTCTAGAGAAGGTTCCTAGGTACGAAGATATTGCATCCGCCTTACATCTTAAACGCTCAGACATTGAAGCCAATTGGGAAACTAGAAGCGGAGTTAGGGGTTTACTTTCCAAGTTCTTAATTAAGAAAGCCCGAGAATTCCTCAAAGTTATGAGTTTCCATGCATTTGAAGACATTGTGGCCTTGTTAATCTATGGTTTGGTTCTATTTCCTAACTCGGATCAATTCATAGATGTCAACGCCATCAAGTTGTTTCTTGCCCGCAATCCTGTGCCTACTTTACTTGGAGACATTCTACATTCTCTCCACACTCGTACTACTAAGAGACAAGGAACTCTCATGTGTTGTATACCGTTACTTTCCAGGTGGTTTATTTCGCACCTTCCTCCATCAGTTTTGAAGAATGAACAAAGGTTGAGATGGTATCAAAGATTGATGTCACTCTCTCATTCAGATATCCGTTGGAGTCTTTTCTCTCAAAAGGGACTTCACATTCATTGAGCATTGTGGAGAATTCCCTAATGTACCACTACTTGGTATAAGGGGAGGTATTACTTACAACCCTTCTCTAGCTCTACGTCAGTTTGGTTTTGCTCGAAAAGATGGTCCACATGATATGCTTCTCCAAGATGTTGTGTTCAACTATAATCACGATCTCCAGAATTATCGACGAAGGTTCATACACGCTTGGGGCATGGTAAAGAAGACTGATACCAAGACTTTGGGGCACCAGAAATCCATTCCTTGGGAACCTTACCTCAAATGGGTGAGAGCTCGAGCTCAACACCTCATGATGCCATTCACGCCTGTTTTACCAGTAATTATGGAACCGGTTGCTATAGGTGACGTATCCTATACTATTCTCCATCCTGACATGCCTACTGATTTTGAAGACTTGAAGAGATCCTGGATGCAGCTTAAAGAAGAAAGGGATACCTTTGAAGCTCAGTGTTATGCAAGTGAGAAGAAAGTGCTAGAGTTGACCAAGCTACTTCACGAGGAGCGAAACATCAACGCCTACATCGGCACCAAGAGGAGGCGCCCATGGGAGACTTAGAGATTTAGGATTTATATGTTTTCTTTTATTGTTTTGAAAAAGAATAATGAAAAGAGAGCTAATAAATGTTTGTTCATTGCTTGTTTAACAAATTTAAATCTCTAAGGTCCTTGAAAACATTGCATTGCATTCGCATAAACATTGCATATCATAGCATAACATTGCATCACAGGTACATTGAAGATTGGTTTTCTCATTTGCTCGCTATTTATTTTAGCAGAAATGGCTCTTGAAGCACAAAGATCTTCAAGCTCGTAATGCTGTTCAGAGATGTTCACCAGCTTGGTCCAAGGCCAAGAGGATCTGAAGAAGCTCATCAACAGAAAGAAGAAGGTTGTTGGTCTCCTCAACATGGGTAGACGCTACAAAGGTGGTCCTAAGAGGGTCAGTCGAATTGAGCTCTCAGAAGGAAGTTTCAAGAAGGAGGATGAGCAAAGTAACAAGGGTGATGGTGAAGGCAGTCAGCCTGAACTTGAGAAGAACTATGATAATGGACAATACTCTGATGAAGATGACAAGTACAAGCAACTTGAAGACCGTCTGAATGCTGTGGAAAACCTGAAGATGTCCGGGCTGAATTTTGATGATCTGAGTCTCGTTCCTGGTGTTGTGATTCCTCCCAAGTTCAAGGTTCCTACTTTTGCCAAGTATGATGGCATGTCTTGCCCTAAGCTGCACTTGAAGTCCTATGTTCAGAAGATCAACCCCCACACTGAGGACAGAAAGTTGTGGATGCACTATTTTCAAGAGAGTTTGTCCGGAACTCAGTTAGAGTGGTACTATCAGCTAGAGAATGACCGTATCCGTACCTGGAGTGACTTGGCGATGCTTTCTAGACAATATGAGTACAATGCTGAATTGACACCCACTCGCATGCAACTACAAAGCATGTCTATGGGTCGTGATGAGAAGTTCAAGGAGTATGCTCAGAAATGGAGAGACTTAGCAGGCAGAGTTCAACCCCCCTTGTCCAATAGGGAGTTGGTTGATATGTTCATGGGAACACCGACAGCCCATTCTTCAATCATCGATTGGAAACTCTTCACCGGATTCACCGATACTTACATTGAAGCGGTATCAAGAGTGGAAGATTCGATAGAGACATCTTCAAACGCTAAGAGATCTTTTGGTGGTAAGAAAGAAGCTAATCTGTGTATGGTCGAAAAGCCGAGCCAAGACCGACCGTGCTCAATCCGTGGGGGCATTGTGATCTCCAATCCTACATCAAGACAACCTCGAGACAACGCAGAACTAACGCGCAATGAAGATAGTTCGAAGATCAACATGCCTTTGTCGCAAGCCTTGCAACACATGTTGAAAGCAGAGTTGATTGCTTTGAGGGATCCTCCTCAGAATGTCAACACCTCCTCTCCGAAATACAATCCTAATGCTAAGTGTGCTTACCATTCTAATAGCCGGACATAATCGATGATTGTTGGGCTCAAGAACAAGATTCAAGATATGATTGAAGCTAAGCAGATTGAATTTGATCCTCCTGTTGAGACTCCGAATGTGATCAACGCGCCTATGCCTAACCATGATAAGGGTTCCAATGCTGTTGGTGACGATAGTTATGTTTTCAACATAGATGACTTGACCATTCCTCTGATAACTGTTAAGAAGAATTTGTTGCAAGCCGGTGTCAACCCAAGATGCCCAGAGAACTGTCGTTGGTGCCCATCCGCGCCTGATGGTTGTGCTTGGTTGAGAAGACGTGTTCAGTGCATGATGGATAACCGTGAGATACTATTTCTGAAACCACCTGTGCAGAAGCTGTGTGAAGATATGTCTAAGTTGAAGATCGAAGATGTGAAGGAAACTGTACCATCTATGTGGGATACCTTGGGGCAGCCAAGTGGAAAGTATGATTACATGGTGAAGTACACTGTTCCCGAAAGCTACAAAATTCCTATTGAAGATGTTAAGGCAACCGGATGGGGTGACGATTTCCCAGAAGACTATGCTGATGTTAACACTATAAGAATTTCCTCTGTTGATCCTGTGCCTAGAGTGGCACCTCTCATCATTACTTCTCCAAGGCCAGTTCCATATTCCTCTGACAAAGCTATCCCTTGGAACTATGGAACTGATGTTTACTATCATGGCGTCAAGCAAGATCCTCTGACCATTGAAGATCTTACTGTTGAAACTACCATTCCTGACATTGACAACATCACCGAATCTAGTAAGGTGACCAGAACCGGGAGGGTATTCTCTCCAGATATCTCTCCTCCAAAAGACATCGCGACTCCAACTCGCATTCCAGTTATTCAATCCATTCCCAAGCTAGAGGAAAGAACCTGACTCATCCCGCTCAACGGAAGTACCAAAGGAAGTTATCAAGACACCTCCAAACAAGAAATGGAGGAAATTCAAGATTATCAAGAAGAGTGACTACAATGTTGTGGAACAGTTGGGAGACTCCGTCCAAGATCTCCATGCTTGCTCGCTCTTGTGCTCGAGGCTCATGCTAACGCCTTGGTGAAGTTTCAAGAATGCTCATGTACCGCAAGACACTACCACCGACCGATGAAGTTTGTATTGCTAGCCTAGCTGCCAACAATGGCCTAGGCTTCTCGATCTTGATTTGACTCTAAGGAAACACAACAAAGCCTTGCACATCTCTGTTGAAAAGGGCACTACAATCTCATGTTTTGGTAGATACGTTCGCTCAATATCCTTCCAAGATCGCTTTTGATCGACTTGATGTCGAGGGTTAGTTCTGACCAAGACATAATTGTGAGAGCTTTTGATGGTTCTAAGCGAACGGTACTTGGAGAGCTCACTCACAAAGTCGGTTCCGGACTTTTGACTCCACTTTCTTTGTCATGGACATCCGTCCACCTACTCTTGCCTACTTGGACGCCTTTGATACATGGGGCGGTACTTTCCACCCCATCGAAAAGTACCGGAAAGGAAGGTTGTTACATGTGGTGAAGAGGAATATATGGTCATCATCTACAGTCATTCCGTACCTTGAGATGGAAGGAGAATTCTTTGAGACTCCGTCAAGCTTTTGAAACAATACCAGTCATGCATGTGACTCTCCTGTCACCCCGGTTACACAAGCTCCGCCTAGGATGGCCTCACCGAAAGATGCTCAAGTCTTTGAAGAAGGTAGTACTATTTGGGGTCACTCGATCTTCCTTTCAAATTTGACAAGACGGTTTAGGCTTCACTATCAAGGGTCGAAGATGATATGTCGCGAACGTGCCGCCAACTTCCTTTCCGCATCGGAGTGGAATCCATGCTATAGAAGACGACGACAACGACGACATCGTGGATCTTCCCAACCCGGATCATGGGCTCGACAATTGGAAGGCGAAGACGCATACCAATCTCCTTTAGTCAAGAGTAATTTCTCTTGTTTTGTTTTGCTTTTCGTATTTCTTTATGTTTTGAACAATAAACTTTGAAAGCCTAGTGCCTTGCCCGGCACCATGGCTCGTTCGAGGGTTATTATCATCGTCGTTATATTTTCATTCAATAAATCGTTGGACTTTTGCATTCAATTGTTTGTTTTCTTTACTTTATCACCCCTTCAAAAAGCTATGTGTTCTTACACACACCCACGTGATACGCCCGAATCACTCGAATCTCGTAATAACTAATATTGCTAAATATGACTTGATAATCCGATCTACCAAGCCAAGACGAAAGTGAGGAAGATTGTGAAGTACCGGAGAACTTGCCGATCTACAAGAAGAAGAGTTATCTGACCACACAAGAGCAAGTTGAGGTTGTGAATTTGGGTATTCACGGAGACGAAAAGAGATCAAGATAGGAGCGGTTCTTGAGAACAAGTTAAAGAAAGATTGGTTCGGATGCTACGAGACTACATTGAGGTTTTTGCTTGGTCATACGAGGACATGCGGTTTGGACATTGATATTGTGGTACACCGATTGCCGACAAAAGAAGGTTTTCTCGGTGAAAAGGTTGTCGATGCGCCCCGAAATGTCGAGAAAATCAAAGCGAAGTTATGAAACAGTTCAACGCCGGTTTCTTAGCTGTCACCTCTTATCCTGGGTTGCAATGTGGTACCCGTACCTAAGAAGGATGGCAAGGTACGAATGTGTGGATTACGTAGATCCGAACAAAGCAAGTCCGAAGACGATTTTCCATGTATCGTTGACAACACCGCTCGACAAGGTTTTCTCCTTCATGGATGGTTTCTCCGGTTACAATCGATCAAAATGGCTCCGACATGGAGAAGACTACTTTTGTTACAGTGGTACTTTCGGTTATGCGATCAAGAACGCAGCGCCACTTATCGGCTATGGTGACATTGTTTCATGACATGATTCATCACGAGATAGAGGTCTCGTCGACGACATGATAGCTCGCTCAAGAAGAACATCTAGATCATTTGCGTAAACTTTGTTGAAGAAGTCTGATTGAGACCGAACCCCAACAAGTGCACCTTTGGAGTCGATCGGAAAACTCTTAGGGTTTGTTGTAATAAAGGTATTGAGGTTGACCCGCCAAGGTCAAAGCTATTCAAGAGATGCCAGCATGAGAAGGAAGTCGAGGTTTCTTGGGCCGACTAAACTACCGTTCATTGCACACGATCGCTACTTGTGAGCCAATCTTCAAGTTACTAAAGAAAGATCAAGTATGGAATGACGATTGCCGATCGCTTTTGACAAGATCAAGGAGTACCTCTGAATCCTCCTATCGATGCCACCGAAGGAAGACCTCTTATCATGTATTTAATGTTAGAGAATTCAATGGGGTGTGTGTTGGGAGTCTGGTCGAAAAGAGCATGCAATATACTACCTTAGCAAAAGTTTACCGATGAAACAAGATACTCACACTGAGAAAACTTGCAACGCTTTGGGCGCGACTAAGACAGATATGTTGACTCACACTACCTTGTTGATTTCAAGATGGATCCGATAAAATACATATTTGAAAAGCCTCTCGAAAAATAGCAAGATGGCAAATGATCGACCGAATATGACATCCAAGACACTTCTCGGCAAAGGAAGTGTAGTAGCCGATCATTTGGCTCATCAAGCCGTAGATGACTATCGCTATGCAAATTTCCGAAGATGTTCTACTAGTCATTGTGAAGAACCGGCCGGACGAAGGACTGAACAAGGATCCCGATGGACCATGGTCTTTGATGGAGCCTCAAACTCACTTGGCAATGGCATTGGCGCCATCATTACATCTCCACAGTGGACATACTCCTTTCACCGCCAGATTATGTTTCAGCACTAACAACATGGCCGAGTACGGCGTGCATCATGGGTCTTAAAGTCGCTATTGACTTAAGAATCAAGTTCTTACAAGTGTATGGAGACTCACTTTAGTGATCAGATTAAAGGCGTGGGATACGAAACATCCAAATCTCATCCGTATCGAGAGCATGTTCGAGTTTGATCCCTACTTGAGATTACTTTCAATCATATTCCACGAGAAGAGAATCGGGGCGACATTAGCTACTATGTCATCTATGTTCAAGGTCGATGGGACAACGAGGTTCCCAGATCATCATTGAGAAGTTGACGAACCAGATTGTTATGAGCTTGACGAGAGAAACCTTTGTATTATGACGTGAAGAGGTATCTTGAGACTCGGAATATCCAGGGCATCTCTTAATGATAAGAAGTTCATGAGAAGATTTGCATCCAAATTCTTCCTCAAGAATCTTATACAAGCGCAACCACGATCTCTTACTGTAGACCGAAAAAGCAATCAATGGAAGAATTACAGGCGATTTGGTACCCACACACAGCTAAGAATTTTGAGAACATTACTATTGGTCCACCATGGAAGCGATTTGTCACGATGCGATGCCGATTATGCCGACAAAGCACGTTACCTCAATGTTTTAACTTCTCCTTGGCCTTTTGCAATGTGGGGCATTGACATGATTGGAGAGATTAAGCCCACAATGGACATCGTTTCATCCTTGTGGCAATTGATTACTTTACCAAATGGGTAGAAGCGCCTTGCTCACAAGAATTTCATATTCATCATACTTATTATCACGATAAGGTTCCAATCTCAACAACAAGATGATCACCGACTGCAGCTTCAAGATCAAGCATCACAATTCTTCTATCGGCCTAAAAAATGAAAGCCGCCAACAAAACATTAAGAAGATTATAGAAGATGATTGTGACTTACAAGGATTGGCATGAGATGTTACCATTTGCTCTTCATCTACAAAGATGGACATCCACTGGGCAACTCTCTCTCATGGGGAAGCCGCCTTACCCATCGAGGTTCGGATACCCTCAACCGTAGTCCTCCGGAGGCGAGTTAGGCGAAGGCGATTTCGCCTTGACCGAGATTAACTTGATTGATGAGACTCGCGTCCATCGCCATGGATGATTTATCGAAATGAATGATCGAGCATTTAACAAGAAGGTCAAGCATCGAGTCTACCAAGTCGGTGATCTAGTAGTCAGCGCATCATTCTTCCACAAGGTGATCCGGGGCAAATGGACTCCCACCTATGAGGGACCATTTGTAGTCAAGACAAGAGCTATGATACTTAGCACCATGGATGGAGAGACTTCCACACCGTGAACGCAGACATAGTCAAAAATACTACGCATAAAAGAGACCCGCTAGGTCGATCGCCTAGGCAAAAACAAGGGCATCTGGCGAACCAAAAGGTTCGGGAAAAGTTAAGGATATATACAAAACATGTACACCGCAGTCGAAAACCCGAAAAGGCGGCTTGGGCAAAAAGGGTATCCCAACCAAAGGGCGGTCTAGGAAAAGTTAGGGATTTAAGCGTCGACTATGTCTCTTCCGATCACCGCCTGCACTACTATCGATTCAAGATTCAAATGGCGAAGATCACTACTCACTTTCTCGACAAGGAGAGGAGATAGTTGAAATATATGAGTACTAGCATAGTTGGAACTTAACGAGATTGTTCCCGCATGGCTTTTTACCTTTCTTGTGTACAAACTACTTGGCCATACGCCACATTTCAAATAAATGCAAGTTCTTTCTCTTTACAATATTGTTGTTTGCATAAAGTCCAACGTTTGCTTTGAATGATTACATGCATTTGACAATAAAAATCTAATCGCAAACATACGAAAAGTGAACATACAAAAGTGCTTACTAAATTGGGAAGACGAAAGTCACCAAAACATTCCCCTTTAGAGCATGATCCCCACAAAGGTGTTACCTACAAATCTCCTCCATGAGTATGTGTTAGTTCCACTCAGCCTCAAGCAACACTTCACCCCGATCAAGGTATTTATCCCATTATCTCTCCTTTTCCTTTTTAGTATCCATACCCGAAACTTGGTCAGATAGTGCATCGGAAGAAACTACATCTTCATCCCCCAGCCAGAGATTACAACGGGCTCCTGACTCTTCCAACCCGGTCTCCCGGCAACTATCAAATGCTCTCCAGCGAGATCTACACCCAGAATCCCCAGTAGAGCGCCTCCTAAATTTCCTCAGCAGGATCTACATACAAGGTCCCCAACGGATCTCCTCCCAGATTCTCCTCAGCAGGGTCTATATATGAGATCTCCAACAACGAGCCTCTCAAATCTCTACCTTCCTCAACAATATATAGGCCCAAGACTTGGTCCGATAGTGCATCGGAGGAATCCAGGATATCTTTCTTCTCCTTCAAAAGCGGGGTTCTCACCTACTCAATTCCCCAAGCAGAAGTCAGAAATCCTCAAACAGAATATCCGCATCTTCTTCAAGATGGATATGTTTTGAAATACCACAACATCTATCATTCATACATTACTCATAAAGTCATAATTCATGCATATGTCATTCATATACACTGTCATGCATCATACTTTGCATAAAACTAACCAATATTCTATCAAAGTTCCTCTTGTTTTCTCCAAAGCAGTAAACGCAGTCCGTGATTAAGCCCGAATCGACGGAAAACTATCCGAAGACCGCCTTGGTTGTCCTCCGACGTCGGTCCAGATTAAGCCCGAGTCGACGGAAAACTATCGAAAGACCGCCTTTGTTATCCTCCGACGACTAGTCCAGATTAAGCCCCAATCGACGGAAAACTATTCGAAGACCGCCTCCGGTTATCCTCCGATAACAGGCAATGGATCAACACCCAATGCACAACAGGGAAGATATCCCCATTTTGCCAACTACAACCTCCCTCAGAGTAATCAGCACGAAGATTTATTCTGATCCCTTATTATCAACAGCGACTACAGAGTCTAGCGTACGACTCAGTTGCCTTGGATGGCATCTTAAGCCCATCTCCGACTATTTGTCAACAGTGCTTCACTTTCAGAATGCTGCATATATGGTTAAAAATCAATGCAAACCAATAACTTCATTCAAAAAAATGAACACGAAATCTAACGTACGACTCTTTCCGGATGGCATCTTAAGCCCATCTCCATGCTCCTCTCTTTTCCCGAAACGTCTACAGAGCCTAGCGTACGGCTCACTTTCCAGCAATCCTCCTATCAATAATCTCGAGTCTAACGTACGACTCATGCCCCAGCTTCTCCAAATGGCATCTATAAGCCCATTCCCGCATCATCAGCCAACCGCGAGTGCAAATTTTCAGGTGTACTCGAGTGTTCAATCATCTTCTACCTCCAGGTCACAAAAGACAAGCGTGTCAATCTAACCCTCCAGTACAAGAAGATTGAACAGGGGCAGCTGTCATACCCCAAAATTTGCCCTCCATTTACTCAAGAGATTTCATACATCTATACTCAAGGATTCCTCAAGAGTTGATCAGACAAACTCTCTCCTAGACAATCAACCCAAAATAGGGTTTGGTATCTCTCAGGCCAAGATGGGCTTCCAACATCTCCAATGGTCTTCATGCCTCCTCATATGCTTCAAAGATTCTCCATGCCAAGTTTCAAGCTTCACAGATCAAGTTTCCTCAGACAATTGCTCAGATGGTTGAAAATCGGTTGATTGGACAAAAGTCAACTATGGTCAACATACATCAAACTTCATAATTTTTGGTCAACATCCTCATTTTGAAGTTACATTCATCATTTGATCAAGGATTGATCATGATTCATCAAGAAAACTCAAGATTTGCTCAAAAGTCAAACTTTCTAAATTAGGGTTTCTAGATGAAAAGTCAATGAACTTTGATGATCATAACTTTCTCATACTTTCTAAATTTTTCCACCACCTCTTGTTTTGAAGGAAATTCAATTCTCTACAACTTCATGTCTCACAAGAATGTCCAAAAAATGCTTCATTTGAGAGGTATAGCTCAAAACATTACAGGTCATTTTCAAAGTCAACAAAAGGTCAACTTTTTGTTTTGAAGATATATTGAGCATAGAAACTCCAATTGAGATGAGACCAAAAGGGTTGGTTAGAAGACTCTTAGAGCTTTCCAAAAAGTTCAAGAACACTCAAACATGTGAAAAAGTGAGCAAGATACACCGTTCACAAGTTGGGCAATTTTGAAGGAATGCACAAAGAGAGATACTTCTAAAAATCAAATTTTTTGCAAATGGGCTTGCTTTTTCTTCATCCAAACTTATTCATCATACAATTAGGAATATCCAAGCCCAATGCCACGAATTTTTATTTTATTTTTCTATTTAATTTGGAATTTATTCATTTAAATACAAATTAAATTTAAAAATAAAGTATAAAATCAAAATTAATTACAAAGTTGATTCTTATTCTTTCCTTGAGACCCAAGCAACTCACAAAGGCCAGCAAATTTCGAAATTTGATCAATATGGCAAGATTGGATTGGAAATTAATCAAATTTTGAAAATTTCATTTTGTACAAAAATCAAATTTGATTTGCTTTGAATATTGATTGATTCTTTCCCAAAACCATTCCAAATCCATCCAGTATAAATATATGATGCATACCTATCAAGAGGAACAGAAAAATTGGCTCAAGAACCCTAACCTAAAGTCAAAAATTTCGTGCACTTGAAGCAACTAGCAGCCATCGATCCAGCCAGTTCCAAACGATTTTGAGGATTCAAACATATTCCTTGACATCCCTGGAAGCATTCCAGACCTTTACTTTGCCAAAAACCATCAAGAATCGTGAAAACCGAATTTGGTTTGTTGTTGAAATTTCAAAAATCGTATTCTTTCATTCATGCATTATTAACATGTTTTGTGTTTGTTTTTGTGATTAGTGATGTGTTTGCAAGCTTTCTGGGCACTCCAATTGAATTTCCATGGCCAGGAAGGCGATTTAGGGTTTCACAAAATAGGAAACATTGGACCATGAGACCTATACCAATGCATTCGGAATGATCTCAAGAATCGAACCATGGCTTTAGAATGTATTTATATTATGCGTGCTTGCTTTTTGATTTTGCCAGGGCCTGTAGCGTCGAGCAAAAGCCGACGCTGAAGTTTCAAAAATTCAAAAGGTAGGAGACGAAGTCTCAAGAACGAAGCAACCACGTGATTTCTTCCACTCACTGCTTCCAAACAGTGAAGCACGCTAGCACAGTTGGTCAAGGCATGTGGACTTAAGATTTTTCTCCAGGGTCATGAGTTCGATCCCTGCCAGGACCGGTTTTCATTCTTTTTTCCAAACTTGCATTATTTTCTATTTTCTAATTATTTTAATATTTTGTATTTTATTTCAATTCTTTTCATAATTTTATTTCTGCATTTAAAAATCATCAAAAATTAATTTTCTTTTTGCATTATTTTCATAAAATCTTTATTTAATTTATAAAATTAAAAAATATATTTTTGCATGCATATTTATTTTTATTCATATTTTTGCATTTTGATCACTTTTAATTCATTTTAAATTATTAAATTGCATCCAAAAAATCCCAAAAATTTATTTTAGCATATTTATATTATTCCCAGCATGTAATAATTTTCTCATATAAAAATTTGCATTTTTACTAACATTTTTTCTCTTGTTCAATTCATATCGTATTTTCCGATTTCTCATTCCTTTACAGGTTGATCCGATTCAGACGATTCTTTCTTTATCATTTTATTTTTCAATAATGTAACTGTCTATGGGATGTAATAGTTTAAATTAGGACTTTATTTTCCGCATTTTAAAATTATGTATCAAAGCCATGTAATAGCGTATGACATTTACCTTTCCGTACTTTACATTCCGCATTTTAATTTCCGCACCCTATAAATTGCTAGTAACTAGGCGTGTATGGCAAGATAATAACGAACATAGCCCACTAATTTGCAAGATAAAATACTTGAAATCAACACACTTCTTTCACACACGCACCCCTTAGGGTAAGTCTCTCTCGTTGCCTTTGCGAATTCAAAATGGTCATGTCCCTCGAACGTAGAGGTATTCTAGCACCGTTGCCTTCAAAACAAATCATCATAGTCCCTTCGATACAAAGATCATAGACCCACGATGTCGCCTCCGAATACATGATCTTGACCCTCGATTGTCGCCTACGAAAAATGATGATAGTCCCTCCGAATGTGCTAGGATACTTCCTACAAGTTGCTTTCTATGACCATCTGATGTCCCTTCGATTGTCCCGCTTACATCCAATGAATGAAGTTACCTACCAACTAATGGTAGCGCTATTCTAAAGGAACGAAATAACACGAAAACGACCAATTCTGAGTAGGTAATAAGACTTTTAGTTGCTTGCTCTATCAAAATACTTTTCACACCTCACACTTTTGTCAAAGTTCAAACTCTTTTCAAAATGAAACATTTCCGAACACTTTGTATACACTCCTACATGAGTCATTACAAAGTCAAAGCGAAATGCCTTTTTCAAAACATTTTTTGTCAAACACACAGAAAGCAATTTTAAAAGGTGATCTAGAGCAACTAAGAGCCCGTAGATAACTACGGATGGAAAGGGGTGCTAATACCTTCCCTTTTCATAACCATTCTCCCGAACTCAGAATCTAAACGAAGGTCTTTTTCTGTACTTTTACCTTCCCTTAATTGGATAAAAATAAAAGTCGGTGGCGACTCTTGCTATCCGCACATTTGCGATACAAAAATCTACAAAGTCAGTTCACCGTGTTACAATATGATCTCGTCCCTCGGTTGTTGCCTACGAAAAGTGATGATCGTCCCTACAAATATGCTAAGATATCCTTATAAGTTTCCTTCTATGACCATCCGATGTCCCTTCGAATGTCCCTTTTACATCCAACGAATAAGGTTACCTATCAACCAATGGTATGGATAGCCTTATTCTAAAGGAAAGCAAAATAACACGGAAACGACCATTCTGAGTAGGTAATAGACTTCTAATTGCTTGCTCTATCAAAATACTTTTCACACCTCAAACTTTCAACACTTTTCAAAAACACTTTGTATACATTCCAGCGTGAATCATTACAAAGTCCTTTTCCAAAACAAAACATTTCCAAACACTTTGTATACATTCCAGCGAGAATCATTACGAAGTCAAAGGGAAATTCCTTTTCAAAAAATCTTTTCAAGCACACACACAAAAAACAATTAAAGTGAGCTAAGCAATTAAGAGCCCGTAGATAACTACGGATGGAAAGGGTTCTAATACCTTCCCTTTTCATAACCACCTCCCTTACTCAGAATCTAATGAAGGTCTTTTCCTGTTCTTTTCGCCTTCCCTTAATTGGATAAAAGAAAAGTCGGTGGCGACTCTTGCTATCCGCAACATTTGCGATCAAACGCAAAACAAACAAATCAGTTCTCCCACCGTGTTACAACCACACCCCACTGGATTTGTATTTTTGTTTTAATGTTGGGATAATTATATATTTGGAGCCGAATCAATACCAGTTTCTGATTCATCATGAGCCGATCTACCACTTTACACTTCTTGACATTGCACGATCTAGTGTGCACGACAAAAAGAATTGGACTTATGAGCTAGAGGGTGTAGCAGAGAACGACATGGAAGAAGAGGAATTTGATCCTCTAACACCGCCCCACTATTATGACCCTCCAACAACTTTGGAAGAGTCCGACCCAGAGATGGTCGAGTTGATTGAGATGATTGAGGCTGATCATGCTACCCGCCTACTTGATCGTTCTCCTGGGATCAACCCATAGCTCCGCCGCCGCCTGCATTCCACACCGAGTATGTTGCCATTGATGTGCTGATGAGGAAGCATGCTGCCATCCACTCTGATCTTACCTTGCTCCGCACTGATATTTATGGTTTCATGGATCTTGTTACGACAAATCTAGATCACCTGTATCAACAGTTGAATTCTAGAGGTGGCCGATTTTTGTTTTCAGGACATTGAGGGAATTGTTCATTCTTAGTGTAGGGGAGGAGTGTCTATTTAGATTTAGAGGATTTGATTTTTCATAGTTTTTCATTAGCATCGCATTAGATTTATTTCGGTTATTCATTTTTTGGATTTAATTGTTTCAGTTATTTATTATTTCATCATTTTATTTATATCTATTATATTTCTCATTGTAATCTTTTACTATTATGATATGATGCTATTGTGTTATTATTGAGTTTCATCTAAAAAATAAAATGCATGAATATTAACCTACTAGTCGTAGTATACATTTATCATTGAATAACACACCCAATATGTCATTCATTGTCTCCCATGCTCAATTTATATTTATTCAATTAAGACATTGAAGTGACACAACCTGCCATGCCACGGTCATCAAGAAGGAATCTCATGCATACTGCCTTGTCCCGTCCATTGCAGGCATGCGAGATCCTAGGGTGTACACCTTGTAACGACCGTTACAAGGGCAGCAAGCTATGCTTGAAAAAGCAAGCCTTGTGTAACGACCGTTACACATCCCTTGGCCATGCAACTTTATAAACTGACCAGCACCATTCATTCCCATTCATTTCAAATCAAATCATCTCAAATATTCCCATTCGTTTCCTCTTCACCATAAATACCACTCTTAATTCCCATTCAATACCTCCATTCATCTTGTCTTCACCATCTTCCTATAAAATCTCTTAGAAAAAAAACCACTATTACTTTTAATTTTCTTCAACAACCCTTCTACCATTTAAACCATTTCATTTCCAAAACCAACCATAAATATGGCCAGAAGAGCTCAAGAAGACATAAAGGAACCAGACCTCACGGATATGGTGTTCAGAGATGGAGAAGCCGAAGTCTGACAAGAGCAACTCTACCAGAGATTTCACCAAAGAGGTATACGTCCCACTAAGTATATTGATGAAGACTGTCTACGTGATTTGGGATTGCTCGATAGTGTGCAATCCATGATTCATGCATCTAGTCTACACTACATTGCCACTATGAATATACCAACTTATGAACCCCTCAGTTGGAGTTTTTAAGTTCTTTTGCATACCACACACCGCCTACTCTAGAAGCCGGTCAATACTTGATCGGCGCAGCAACCTTCAGATTATTCAACACGGAGTACACCATGAACCAAGAGACTCTGAGCCAAATACTTATTTTTCACCATGGAGAAGGTGTGGAATATCAAATTCCGCATGATGAAGATTGGACGACAAGGTCGTTCGAAATGTGGGAACGTTTAAACGGCACTCGAGTTGATGATTGGGCGAAGCTTTTGCCTACGCATATCCGTAACCCATGCATCCACTATTTCCACCGAGTCCTAGCCAATACGGTGTTTGGGCGAGCAAACAATAACAAGGTAAACGCTAGGGAGATGTATTTTCTACACTACACTTTTAATTCTGATCTGTTGATAAATGCCGCTATGTTCCTTCTACACCACATCCAGTCACTGGTAGCAAGAAATGCAAACACATCACCTTTTTGTATAGGGGGCATAGTCATAGCTATTTCCCAGTATCTGGATTTGCAAGACAGGTTGGATGAATTACCATTCTAGCAAGCCGAGTTCTTGGATATGGATTACCGCTAGTCCAGTCGAATTATCAAAGCAAGAAGGGATGGAAGGTACAACCTGATGGTGAACAACAGAGTTGTTCCAGGATTTATTCTTCCAAATCCAGATGCCACAAGAATTGATGTTGTTGCAAATTGGGTTTACGATCTTCAAGCACCAACCCTTGGAGCGAACGCACAGAATAATCAACCAGAAGGGAATCAACAACCACCACAACCAGATGTCCCACCACAGGAACAACCAAGAAATAATCCTTAACAAGCCTCACTCGACGTGATATATGCATCAATTTTACTTCAAGATCAACGTCAGCAGGAACTGACGCATTTGATGCAAGAGATGCAGCGCGATCCACGCAATGCCACTTATTGGAACCATCGTGACATTTCTGACCTGACTAATGAAATGCGCCACCTATCATTCTGCATTGAAGGCCTGCATGCACGTGTTTACAGCACAGGTGAGGAGCCTCCTAGACCCAGAGGAGGCGGAGCAAGGACACGTGGCGAAAGAAGAACACAAGGTGAAGCATCAACCAACAGAGATATCGGAGACAACAATGAAACTGATTTATTTTCTTGTATTTCTTTTATTTTCCTTAAGTTTCTTTGTTAGTTTTATTTTTCTCACTTTAGTTGTCTCATTGAGGACAATGCTCAATCTAAGTGTAAGGGAGAAAAACTTTGTCTTCAATTTCTAGTAAGTTTTGAATTCCAGTTATTTCCCTTTCCATTCAATAAAAAGAAAAAATTTCAGATCGATATTCATTTCCGTAAGTTATTCTTAGTTCCATACGTTTCTTGAGCCATAACAAAAAAATTTATTTCAACGCATTAGCTCGGTACTTTCAGAAAGTATATAGGTTCCTTATGAGGCTTCATTAGAATTTTTGAACAAGATTCGACAAAGATAATACCGCCTTGACACCTAAATCTTCCAGATCGTGCAGATCAGTTTGAGTAACTATGATACCGAGACCTTAAGTTTTAAGTTTTAGATCAACCCCGAGTAGTTCATACAAGCAGTCGACACTATCTTATCCACAGCTACGTAGGGAGCCGATGAATATAAGTGACTGGTCATTATTAGAAATAGCTTTAAAAAATAAGTTATAACAGGGAATGCACTAATTAAGTTAGGTGACCCTCACCAGGTCATTTAATCCAACAGTTGCGGAACCTACAAAAACCAATATGAAAACCAGTTGTAAGCTTGTTCAGAGGTATCTGGTGCTGAACTTGGTAGGGCGAACCACGGTTCGATCCCCCAAGACTTATGATTTGGATGAGAAAAAGGGTGACCAACTTGCGTACCAGAATCCCGTGCATAAAATGACCAGAATCACTAACCGGCTACTTTACTATGTGCGTGCGAGAGATAAAGGACTTAATGTGATTGCACGAGAATGAAAACAGTTGATTTCAAACAGAAGAATTAGGTTGAGCTATGATAGCATGATTCGTACTAGTTTGCATAGGAAGGACGGTTTGGACCATGTCTATAGTTTCGTGTCATTTCTGTATCATCAGTGTCGGAAACCAGTTCCATCTTTCTAAACGTAACGCCTATAAACCACGTATAATTCGAGTTGCATCGTGCGATTGTGTCAGAAACGTTGCGCTAAATTATTTCAAAGTCTATCATTTGCTTGAGGACAAGCAAAGGTTCAAGTGTAGGGGAGTTTGATAACCCGAAAATGTATCGATTATTTAGACCAATTTATATGACTTTTATCCGCATTTTAATTAATTAAATTACTCTTTATTCGTATTATGCCGGTATTTTCTATGTTTTCAGGTTTTTACCAATTATAAGGCAAGTGTGAAGAAAGTCGGGAAAAGACAGATAAATCATACCCAAAGTTCACAAAATATAAGCATTTATTAAAGTATGTGGTGAATAACAAGAAATGGGGGTGTGAAAGGAGGAAAAAGATAAATGAATTAAGGAATCAGGCTCAGCCCACTTCCAACGCGCGCTTCATCACCAAGCCCAAGGGTGTAACGACCATTACACCTCTCCAAGTCAAACCCTAGCGACCGTCACAGGCCAAGGGAGCGAACATTCCTCACCAGTCCAACGTGTAACGACCGTTACGCCTCACTAGCAGCTCTGTAGCGATCGCTACGTAGGAGAATCTGGTGACGAGAATAACTCAACCAACCCAGCAACGAGCACACCACAACCTCTATAAATAGAGCTTCATTCCTAGATCCAAACACATTTTTTTCTTCTTCATTTTTATACCGCTACTCTACCGAAATTAATTCTGACTTCATTTAGTTTTTAGTTTCGATTTTTAGTTCAGTTTTTCTTTTTTCGTAGCAATTTCCACATCGGGGATTGCCTGCAAAAATTTGCCAATTCTAACCTTACGTTAGAGTTGCGCCTTTTTATTCCTTTCGTCGTTTTTGAATTTTCGGACAACGAAAGACAGATCTCACCGACTTGTGGGAAACTCCTGGAGCTTGCCAAATATTTCGCCTTTTATTTTCAGGTTTATTTTAATTAAATTATTTATTAGTTTATTTAATTATATTTATTTATTTATTGGCTTGTTTAATTAATTATTTATTTTATGTCTGCTTTATCTGAAATGCATGCTTTATCTGAATTGTCTGTTTATCATCGTTGCGCTATAACTGAATCGTTTAACATGCTAGGCTAAAGTTAGTTTCGGTATGTAAGGTCATATAGCCGACGAGGTTTAGCAACGTCATTCGATTTATCCCATTTTAAAAGGACTAATTTTCCGGTTTCAATTATTAGTTCTAAATGCAATTGTTTTGTTACGAGAGTAAAACACAGATTAGAAGTTAGGATCAATAAAATGAGAGTTTGAGATTTTAACTGGACATTAGTAATTGAGCTTCAACTTAAAATACAGCGAGAGCGCTTTTAAGTTGATTAGGTTTTATTTATTTTCAAAAACTATTTTTAAACTCTAATTGAAACAGCGAGAGCACTTACTTAGGTTTGATTATAGAATCTGAATCAATAAACACGAGAGTGTAAAAAGAGGATTTTTAAACAAGTATTTCATAATGAAACACGTTTTGATAATACAATTTAAGTCAATGAGTTGCTAAATTCCTAAGCCCGACCATTACATACCGATACTCTCATTCTGAATCTAAACTAGATCTTAATCAGTTAGGTTCCCTAAAACCAAATATTATTTATATTATTAAGCCTTAGATTTACGTAGTAACCTAAGATAACGCTAGATCAACATTTAGTCTCTTGGAATTCGATAATCTTTAAAACTACACGCGATAGGATTGTATACTTGCGGTCTAGATTCTATAAGACGTATAAAGTCGCGGCCAAATATTTTAAAGACTCAAATTAAGAAAGTATTTTAAAATTTACGATGTGACGCGGTGTTTTACATAGTTTTCATTTGTTGATAGGGTAAAAATATCTTACACTATCAGTGCACTATCCCTTTTCTCATTTTTTTTTTAAGATAATAAAGTCTTTGGGTAAAATACTTTGTTTTTTTTATTTACAATTTTATTACATTTGAAAATAAAAATGTTTGTATCCATCAGTACTGTGCGAACATATGGGTATCAAGATTAAAATCCAAGCGAACACAAGGATTTAAAATCATCTATGAACTCAAATAGAAAAAAATGAACTATTTTTTAATTAATTATATTATTAATATTTTTATTACATTTTTAATTTAAGATAATATTTTTTAAAATAATATTAAAAATTAAAATATATATTATTGATGTAATTTGGTAAATCAATTTTATTATTTTAAAAAATATATATATTTAAATAAATTCTTTTGATAAAATATTTTTTCTTATTTACATTTTGAAAACAAACGAGTGTGTTACACATAGTATCTATGTGAACACACACGTACTGTTATGATACACACATTTGATACTTATATGAATTCGACAATTTAAATATTAAATTATAACAAAAATAAGTTTACTATGAATTTAATTTTATTATAAGTATTTTAAAACAAAAATATTTGTATATATGAATAATTATACTATTGATTTTAATATTTTTATATAAGAAAGAAATTATATAAATTGATTTATTATCTGTTTTAAAATTATAAACTATTTTGATTAGATAATTTTGTCTTTTTTAATTTTATTTTTATTGTATTTTTGAAAACAAATGCGCGTAACACAATAATACTCGTGCAAACGTATGAATAATACTTCATAATTGTATGAATGCACAAGTAACCATACCAAAATCAGTGTGAACGCGCGAGTTATTGCATTTTAAATACAATTAATAAAAATAAAATAAATATATTAAAAATAATACGAGGATTCAAATACGAGAGAAATGTGTTATTTTTTTAATTATTTATGTATCTAGCGTTGTTATTTTAAAATTATTTTTAATTTAAGATATAATATTTTGTAATAATATATACAAAATTAAAATATATATTATTAATATAAAACAATTTTAATTGAACAATTTTGTTTTTATTTTAGAAATATATATATATATATATATATATATATATATATATATATATATATATATATTTTTAAATAATAAACTATTTTTGTAAAATAATTTTATTTTTTATATTTACATTTTCATTATATTTTAAAAATATCTCACTAGTTAAAAATATGACAAATACCCTTTTTGCTCTCTTAACTATACTTTGGGGTACATTTTAGTCTCGTATCGCTAAAAATGGCAATTAATTCGTTAATTGTCAAAAAGGACCACATTTGTCCTTTCCGAACGTCAACGACAACGGCGTTAACGTTAACTTTTGCACTAGTGACATCTGATGTGGCACCTGTACATACGCGTGGCATGGTCAACGTCAACGGCATTGACTTTAACTTTTGCACTTGTGACATCTGATGTGGCACCTGTACATACGCGTGGCATGGTCATCAAAACTCTCAAAATTTTGTGCTTACCACCGTTTACATCTTGTTGATTTATTTTTATACACTACAAGAAAAGCCTTAAATTGCTAGGGGAATTAGCCAGGAGTTAAACCCCAAACAAAAAAACAACATTGCTTGGGGTAAATCCCCTCGCAAACTGTAAATTTTCAAAAAAAAAAATTAAATTAAATTACGTGGGGTAACCCCTCACAAATAGGGAACACTTAATTTTTGAAATTTAAAATATTACATTGCGAGGGGCTACCCCTGGGATAGAGAAAAAACCGCCAAAAAGTAAGACATTTAGTGAGGGGATACCCCTAGCAAACAGTTGGGTGCAAATTGCGAGGGGATACCCCTCTTAAAATAATCAACTTTATCCCTACCCCCTGCTGCGCAGACTGCACGTGCAGGCAGTAATGATGAGTCAAATCCATTTCCGAGGGGGCACCCCTCGCTAAAGTGTGCCGTTGAATTCCGAGGGGCTGCCCCTCGCCAATTGCAAGCATATTAATTGCTGCGTTTCAGCTTTTCCAAGGCAGCAGGTACATATACATGTTATATGTTAATATAATTAATATTAATACCCATTCATCTTCTTCTTTCAATTCACACCGCCATTACTCTCTTCTTCAATCTTCCCATTCTTCCATTTTCAATTTCTCCCCAATAATATTCATCCTCTTCAATCTGTAATAATTTTACAAAGGTATGTGTCTAATTTGTTTTGTGTTTTTTGTTAATTTATTTTATTTTCTGTTTATTACATATCTAACTATGTCATAATATTCTTTGATTTTTAAGGTATTAATCACAAACCTCAGAGAAAGCTCCGATCAACGGTTATAATTTTTCTTCAGGTACACAATTTAATTTTTTTTCTCTGTTTTTCTGCATATAAATGTTTAAGTTTGATATATATGTATTTTGTAATATTAGGTTTTAAAATATAAAAAATATATATATATATATATATATATATATATATATATATATATATATATATATATATATATATATTACTGTAAATATTATGTTATAAATATGACTAAAAGTAATATGTAATTTTTTAAAATAGTATGTAATTATATTAATTATTTTAAATTAACAGTATATTAATTTATAATATATATTTTATAAAAACAGTAAAAAATAGTAAAAAACGAAATTATATATATATTTTAGAAAAATATTAAAATATACAAAAAAAATCGAAATTATTATTATTATATAAAATAGTATGTAAAACAGTTATGTAATTTTTAATTTATGTATAGATATATTTATTATTTTTTAAAAACATTATGTAAAACAGTATATATATATTTTTAAAAACAATATTTATATTTAAAACAGTTTATATTTAAAACATTAAAAAACAGTATTTATAGTGTATATATATTTTAGAAAAACATTAAAATATATTTAAAAAATAGTAGCATATTTTATAAAAATAGTACATTAAAAATACTCAATGGATAAAAATAATACGTATAAATTTGAAAAATATTTTTATAATTAATTTTTAAAAACAATATGTATAATATATAAATAATATATAAAAAATATAAATTTTTATGATAAATAGTATATATATTTGGATTTTGTTAATGTATATGAATAATTGGGTAAATTAAATTTTTTTGAAATATGTATAATGTTTAAAAATTATGGGACTAATTTGCTTTTAATAAGGAGATAAATATACATTATATGATGTATAATAGTGTATACATAATTTTTTTTAATTGGACATTATATGATGGATAATTTTTTTTAATGTTGAAAGAAGACAATTTACGTTCAGGATTAAAAATATATGTTTATGACTAAAAAATAGATGTATATAAAAACATCATAGTATTTTAGGAAACAATCAAGTAAAAATATGTTTATTTAAAAAAATAAATTGTACAATATCTTGTAAAAATATATGTAGAAATATAACGTAGATACATTGTAAAAATATAAGGTATGACATTATATAAATATATGTTTATAAAGATATATGTTTAATTAGAGTATGGATATTTAGGATAATTGTAAATATGATTTGTCGATAGAACATGATAGTATTGACAAATTTTTATAAATTTGTCGATAGAACACTCCTCATTTTATTTTAATAAAATTAAATATGAACATGTGCAGTATGGAATATTATCAATTCTATCGTAGTTGGATGTACGATAGAACATTTCCTGGAAGGCGTGGTCTTAAACCGCATTTTAAGGAAGGAGTTGATGCGTTTCAGCGTGCGTTCTCAAGACCGTTGTCATAGCGAAGGAGGGATCAGATGTCCGTGTTTAAAGTGTGGTTGCAAAAATATAATTAGTGACCCTAGTGAAGTGAAACGTCACTTGGAGAGAGTGGGTTTTAGACCAAATTATTGGGTTTGGACATCTAATGGGGAGAAAATGCAGGAGATAAATAAAGAGGCTTCTTGCAGTCAAACATGTGTTGGATCGGATACAAATAGAGATGCTCCAAGTAGTCCACCACACGTGCAATATCAGGAATAATTTAATTTAGTCAAGGATATGGTCAGCGACGCATTAGGGGTGAATGTAGGTTATGATGAACCTGAAGACTTTGACGCAGAAGAGCTCCCGAATGAGAAAGCGCAAAGGTTTTACCAGTTGCTGAAAGAAATAAATATACCGTTGTTTGAGGGATCTTCTGACTCCAGACTATCAATGTGTGTGAGGCTGTTGGCAGCGAAGTCAAATTGGAATGTTCCAGATCAATGTTTGGATTTCTTTGCCAGAATGATGCTAGACGCGACTCCTGTTAAGGAAAACATGCCTACAAGTTATTACGATGCGAAGAGGATGGTATCGAAGTTGGGACTAGAAGTAAAAAGGATTTATCATTTTTATTCTATAAATAATTAATTATTTTTCACTTTTTTAATAAGCGTGAGGAGTTGGGTAGAAATCCACTTCTTAATGAGCTCCATTTGGAGACTCATCTCAAGAGAAATGGAGAGTTTATTGACGACCGCTCAAGAAACACTCAAGTAAGTTTTTCTTATATTAAAAATATTTTATTTATTTCTTTTATATGTATCTAACTTATTCTAATAATTATAAAATTTATTTATTTTTATAGGAGGAGTTTGATAGACAACTTGCCATAAAGTTATCAAATCACCCTGAATTAGCTGAACCACAATCAGGATATCCAGTTGATCCTAGTTTGGCTTTTACTACATGGTATGATACGGTGGAAGGAAGAAAAATGGGAGAGTGTATGGTCTTTGGAGGTTACGCCAAAACTATAAAGAGGCGTGATAGGTGTTTGAGAATGAGACTTGATGGTGAAGGAACATCACCAACCTATCTTAACCGAAAATGCTTGAAACTGTGAGAAATTTGGCTAACACTGAGGCAGCACAACAAGTTGCAGCAAGAAATGCAGAAATTGAAGAGATGAAGAAAAAACAATTAGAGATGGAACGAGAAATGCAAAGAAGGGAAATTGAGTTGCGGGAAGAAATGAGGAGGTAAGCACAAGAGTATCAAGAAGCAATGCGGATTGCAAATGAGCGGGCTCTAAGATTTGATCAATTTTTTGCTTCACAAAATTCTGGTGGTGGATTTGGGGGAAGTAATGTTAATGAAGGGGTTGTTGAAGAAGATGATCAAGAAGATGAAAATGAAGAGTAATTATATAATTATGTTGAATATTTGGAGTTTTTTTTTAAATTTGTATGATATTTTATTTTAAGTATTTTGAACTTAAATGTTTTATTTTAATTTTGATGAATTTTTATTATATTATAAATTTTAATTATTATATAAATTTTAATTATTATATAAATTTTAATTATTATATAAATTTTAATTATTATATAAATTTATATTAATTATATATAATTATTCTATTATTATACTTTTCAAATTTATATATAATTTTAATATTTATTTTTTTTTTGAAAATTTTTTTGCAATTTGCTAGGGGATAAACTCCTGTGAACATGTCAACATCATAGCAATTTGCCAGGGGATAAACTCCTGTGTACGTGTCCCATCCTTGCAATTTGCGAGGGGCTTTTCCCATGGCAAAATGCTGACGTATTTTAGACTCCTCTGCACACTAGCCTGCACCATCTGACTCTGTGCAGAAGTGCATTATTTTATACATGACAAATGGCGAGGGGATTATCCCCTGGGTAAATGGCGTGGATAAAAGCTCCTCGCAAATTGTTTTGTGACCCCCTGTTTTGCTAGGGGAGCTGTCCCCTCACAAATTACCTATTTGTGAGGGGGTTTTGACATTTGTGAGGGGATATTTCCCTGGCAAATATTGTTTTTTCTTGTAGTGATAAATGATATATTAATTAAACCGTAAAAGTTACTTTAACATTAAGCATTTTTCTTTTGTGATTAAACTTATTAATTAAATATATTAATTATCTACTAATTAAACTTTACCATTGGGCATTTTTCTAATATACTAATTAAACTTTACCATTGGACATTTTTCTTACAAATTAAACTTACTGCAATGGTGGTGGATGATCTCCAAAACAAAAATTAAGAGCTGATGAAACAGATTGAGATTTGTCAGGTATCTCAATCATGTATGATTGTTTTTTCTTTCCCAGCATAAGAGCAGCTTTAAATATGTAACTTACTTTTACATAAGTTTTTCTGCATTCGTATATGGGGGAATGCAGCAACTTCGTGACAAATTTGCTATAGTTGAGCGCAAGGCAAAGTCTGAAGCGCAGTTGAAAGTAATAATCCGGTTCATATCTATCAATATTATAATAGAATATTTGTTCTTAAATTATTCAAGCTATACTTAAAATTTTCAGGAAAAATATCAATTACGGCTTAAAGTGCTAGAAGAGAGTTTGAGGTGGAATTCTAATGGCAGTAATCGCAGCACCCCAGAGGGAAGAAGTGTGAGCTATTCTTGTCGGCAATCACACGTCGAACGGAAACCCCAGATTGCACCGCCACGATTTCGGCCACCCCAGAACGGACCCAACCTCTGCGACACTACAACAAGCACCACCGACGGCTCCGCTAAAGCAGAGCTCGCCGGAAATCGTCCCTTCGTCCCGGATTCTCGCACCACCCGCCACTGGGCCCACCACTGAACTTCAACAACCTTTTTGGACATACCCTTTGTCTCTCACATGTGATTTTCGAGTAACGAAATGGATCAGCTGCTAATCCTTCAACAGAGCTAACAGGTGATGAATTGGAACCATAATTCAAATTTAGGGTTGGATGAATTGGGGCAAGACTAGAAGTTAAAATCTTACAGTGACCTGATATTTGTTTGTGATTTTTTATGAAATTAAGTTTCTGGGCAAATGTTTGATTGTCGGTGTTGTTGGGTTCCTAAGAAAATTTTGAGCTAACATATCTTGATGATGATTCTCTTTGGTTTGAGTAGAGAAATACACAATTTTATTTTATTCATTAGGTAAGGTATGCAAATAAATGTGAAGAGTGGTTGATAGCTTGTCAAGCAACCAAGAGATCAAGTGTAATCAAGAAATAAAAAAATGGATTGAAATTGACTTATATTTCTTGGATAGTGATATCAACAAGACGCAACATCAGTATATTAAAATAAAAAAATTTGTATACTAACGCATGGTTATAAAAAGGGTTATAAAAACGGAAACGATGTATTCACACTGTTATGTAACACCTACACCCTAAATATATACACAAAACATACAAATTTTTATATTATAATAATTTTTTTCTTACTAATGTATGGTTATAAAAGGGAAACAACATATTGACACTGTTTTGTAACACCTACACCGTAAATGTGTATACAAAACATACAAATCTTTATATTATAATAATTTTTTTCTTACTAACTTATGGTTATAAAAGGGAAATGACATATTGACAATGTTTTGTAACACCTACACCATAAATGTGTACAAAAAACATACAAATCTTTATATTATAATAATTTTTTTTTCTTACTAACGCATGGTTATAAAAGGGAAACGACATATTGACACTGTTTTGTAACACTTACGCCATGAATATGTACACAAAACATATAAATTTTTGTATTATAATAATTTTTTTTCTTACTAACGCATGATTATAAAAGGGAAACGACATATTGACTCTGTTTTGTAACACTTACACCTTAAATGTGTACACAAAACATACAAATCTTTATATTATAATAATTTTTTTTTCTTACTAACGCATGGTTATAAAAGAGAAACAACATATTGACACTGTTTTGTAACACCTACACCATAAATATGCACACAAAATATATAAATCTTTATATTATAATTTTTTTTTCTTACTAACTCATGGTTATAAAAGAGAAACGACATATTGACTCTGTTTTGTAACACCTACACCTTAAATGTGTACACAAACCATACAAATCTTTATTTTATAATAATTTACGTTACTTGATTTTGTTCAAGACAATTTTATTGTGTTGTTAAATACAATGTAGAATAGGGTGTAAGAAAAATCCGTGTCAACATAGCAAAGCTCAAATAAAAATTGTGATGCATATGCATAAAATTATTTTTCATATTTTGTATATTAACTAATATTTTAATCTTAAACCCCTTGGCTATAAAAACGGCCATGTGATGCCTAAGCACATAATAGAACAATAATGGTAAAGTCAAAGACGTTCAACTCCTTGAATATGGATCCATATTCAACGCACTGCAATTTTCAGAAAGTTCAGTTTCTAGAGTCTACAAATATTAACCGAGGTCTAGGTTCATAAAATTTGTATTATTACAAAAATTATTAGTCAAATTAATTTTTTCCCACCACACTGATTCCTATAAAGCAACAACGTTGTTCAAAACCTTATTGTTGTTTGTTTCTAAAAAAAGTGTATCAAGAAAATGGGTGGTGAAGATCAGAAAAAGGAAAAGAAGAAGAATATGAATGGTTCAATATGGTCCATTTTCATGCATGCAGATAAACAAGATTGGTTCCTTATGATTTTAGGCACCATTGGAGCTATTGGTGAAGGTTGTGTTACTCCTTTGGTTTTGATTATTAGTAGCCGAATGATAAATAATTATGGAACTTCATCTTCCACTAATGGAAACACTTTCATCCATAATATCAACAAGGTTCTCTCTTTCTCTATATTTCTATCTCTAATCATTCTCTCTCATGCATGACATAATATAGTTAACAGTGTTTTGTTTCTTTGACTCATAATGCAGAATGCAATGGCTTGGTTCTATTTGGCTTGTGCATCTTTTGTTGTTTGTTTCTTTGGTAAGTTCTGTATTCTGTTTTTATTTTCTTTTATTCTTTCCATTTAAAATTTATTAATGTTTATATTTTTTTACATATTTTTAGAGGGTTATTGTTGGACAAGAACAAGTGGAAGACAAGCTGCAAAAATGAGATGCAGATATTTGAAAGCTGTTCTTAGACAAGATGTTGCTTACTTTGATTTACAAGTCACAAGTACTTCCGAGATTATCACTAGCGTCTCCAACGACACTCTTTTAATTCAAGATGTTATCAGTGAAAAGGTATTATAATTTTTTTGTCACCATTTGCTCGTTCGGGATCGTCTTTAAACATAGTCTAAATAGACTAGAGCATGGTTAAACCGTGACTAAATAACATTTATATTTATTATGTTAAACCCTAACTAACCTACACTGAGCTGCCAAAAACATAAGATGATACTGCTCATAATTATTTAGTATCGTAACATGGAATTGATATTTTTTTTATATTAAACGAAATGCAGGTTCCAAATTTTTTGATGAACATTTCATCGTTCTTGGCGAGCTACATAATGCCTTTTATATTGCTATGGAGATTGGCAATAGTAGCATTTCCATTTAGTTTTCTTCTAGTGATACCTGGATTAATATATGCAAAAACTTTGATGAGTTTATCAAGAAAGATTAGAGAGGAGTATAATCAAGCTGGTACAGTTGCGGAACAAACATTATCTTCTATCAGAACTGTTTATTCTTTTGTAGGAGAACAAAAATCCATGAATGCTTTCTCGAAAGCTCTAGAAGGTACTGTGGAGTTGGGTTTGAAACAAGGATTAGCAAAAGGTTTGGCCATTGGAAGCAATGGTTTTGTTTTTGCCATTTGGGCTTTCTTGTGCTATTATGGTAGCAAATTGGTTATGTATCATGGTGCTCAAGGAGGGACAGTTTTTGCAGTTGGAGCAAGCATAACTGTAGGTGGATTGTAAGTATATCTTTCCCTTATCTTCTTCTTACCGCAATGCTAGTTAAAATCATGCATACAAAACTGAATGCTAATTGAATTGTGTTTGTTATAATATTATGTGAAATAGAGCATTAGGTGCTAGTTTATCCAACATGAAGTATTTCTCTGAAGCAATAACTGCCGGTGAAAGAATCAAGAGAGTTATAGAAAGAAATCCGAAGATAGATTCTGACAGCACAAAAGGAGAAATATTAGAAAACGTTTCCGGGGAAGTGGAATTTGACAATGTTGAATTTTCATACCCGACAAGACCAGATACCATCATCCTTCAAAAGTTTTGTCTCAAGATACCAGCAGGAAAAACAGTTGCATTGGTTGGTGAAAGTGGTTCGGGGAAATCAACTATTGTATCGTTGTTGCAACGATTTTATGATCGGGTCGGTGGAGAGATACGTCTTGATGGAGTGGCTATTCATAAGTTAAAGATTAAATGGCTTAGATCAATGATGGGGTTGGTTAGTCAAGAACCTGCTTTGTTTGCAACAAGCATTAAAGAGAATATAATGTTTGGTAAAGAAGATGCTACTGAGGAGGAAATTGTTGAAGCTGCTAAAATTTGTAATGCTCATGACTTCATTTCATTGCTTCCTAATGGTTACAATACTCAGGTGAGTGGTCTCACTTGCATGCATGACATTTTAACTATGAAAAATATTTTATGAGATCTTATTTATTAAAACTTAACAGTCAATTTTTTGACTGTCTGCAATATATTGAAGATTAATTCAATATTCAGAAGTTGTTGTTAATTAAAAACAGATGCTTCTGATGTTCTGGTGTTGCTTAGAAGCATTAGAGCTTCTGAGCTTCTGAGGTTGATTAGCTAGAAGTTGTTGTTAGTCAGAAGTAGAAGTTTCTGAGATTGTGTCTAGAAGTATGTTTAACTTTTGGGTTCTTTAGCGTAGCTATTAAGTTTAGTTTTAAGGGTACTTTAGTATTTCTTAGTTTGTACTATTTTCTTTGTTATTAAGTTTATCTTATTAGAGTCTATGTGACAATTTTCTCCTTGTATAAATAGACTAGTCATAGATGTCATTAATAACAACAATCCTTATTTCTTTCACTCTTTTGTGGTCATCATTCTCTCACTATTCTCTCATTATTCCTATCATCTTTAATTCTTGTGCACCAACAAATTAGAATCTAGAGCTCCGTTTCAAAACACAGGAAAACACGAGTGAAACGTGAGTTTGTGTTGTGTGATTGATTTTTTTTCTGGGTTTGTGTTGAATCTTTGAACAAAATTGTAACAGAATCACATTTTCTGATTCTGTGGGGTTGGGAAACACTGTGTTTAGTGAAGATCTGAGTGTACTATACAAGGTTGAAGATGAACGGAAACGACAATATGAGTACCAAACTTCCATATTTTGATGGCAAGAACTGGAACAGATGGATGATTCATATGCGTGTGCTACTTGGTGCTCAAGATGTTCTTGAGCTTGTTACCGATGGCTATATTCTGATTGCAGCAGATGTGACAGAATAAGAGAGAGAGGCGCAAAGAAACAAGAGGAAGAAAGATCACAAGGCGTTGTTCTTCATCTATCAGTGTGTGGATGTGAAAATGTTTGAGAAGATTGCTAATTCGACGACGTCAAAGGAGGCGTGGGACACACTGGTCTGATGTTACGGTGGTGGCACATCAGTGAAGAAGGTGAAACTTCAGTCTCTAAGAAAGAAATATGAGAATCTCAACACGAAGAACAATGAGAAGGTTTCAGAGTTTATCTCTAGAGTGATTCTGATCACTAATGAGATGAAGGCTTGTGGAGAAACTCTTTCTGAACAAGTAATCAAAGAGAAGGTATTGAGATCAATTACTCCTCAATTTGATTACATTGTTGTAGCAATTGAAAATTCTAAATATCTGGTCACCGTGAGAATAGAAGAGTTGCGAAGCAGTCTAGAGGCACAAGAGTTGCGTCTGACTGGAAAAACTTCTGAGAGGGAATTTGAGCAGGCTCTGAAGGCTTCTTTTGACAAGAAGGACCAGAAGTTGAAAAAATACGATAGGTCTCAGAAGTCAGAAGTTTTCTATTTTGATGAAAAGGGACATCAGAAGGAAATGAGAAATATGACAAGAGAATGGTTCATTGTTACTGTTGTAATAGATTTGGCCACTTTGCTAAAGATTGTTGGTCAAACAAAGAAGAAAAAAATGGCCAGAGATGATTCAAATGATGAACCTGTGCTATTGATGGCTTATGAATATGACGAAGAACCTGTCAGGTTGTCATTTTCTGAAGCAGTGTTTCTGTATGAGTCAGAGAATGACATTGAAGATTCTGAAGATGAGTCAGAATCTGAGGTTTCGGAATAAGAGTCAGAGTAAGAAGATGACTCTGAAGATGACCCTGAAGCTGAAGACAAGTCAGAATCTGAAGGAGAATCAGAAGACGAGTCAGAATCTAAAAGAGATTTTGCTTCTGAAGATGAATTAGAATCTAAAGGTTCTGATGGTGAGTCAGAACTTGAAAGTTCTGAAGAAGAGTTAGAGTCAGAAGATGAAGAATCATCTTGGGACTCTAAAGATGAGTCAGATGGTGAATTTCATTCTGATCCAGATTTTGATGATGATCAAGAATCTGGTGGTGATCATGCTTTTGGAAGGGAAAACTCTAAAGACTTTGGTTCTGGAGGATAAGATTCTGAAGATGATCAAATTCCTGGTGGTAATCATGACTCTGAAGATGGACTTTCTGAAGCAGGAGCTTCTAAAGGTAGTCCAGCCTCTGGCGGTGGTTATGATTCTGAAGGTGGAAGTTCTGAAGAAAGAGCTTCTGAAGGCGATCAAACTTTTGAAGGTGGTGGTTCTGGACCAGGTCCAGAAGCTAACAAATGTGGTAGTCAAACTTCTAAAAAAAGTCAAGACGAAGATACATTTCCACAATCTGAAGGAGATTCTAAACAAGTGAGTATTGGAGAAGTTCTCAAGATGAAAGTATGGTTGAAGGCCATTGAAATAGAACTTGAGGGTTTAGAAGGAAACAAGACTTGGAACTTCACTGAGCTTCCAAGGGAGAAGAAAACCATCAATGTCAGATGGGTTTTCAAGGAGAAATTTGCATTTCTGAATGGAGTTGCACACTGTAGCAACCAGAAGAAACTTGCAGATATTCTGATGAAAGATGTCAAGACTGAACACCTTATCCGGTCGAGGGATGGAATTGGTGTTGTAGATTTTGGTTAGCATAATATGAATTAAGGGATGATATTGAAGAGTAATTCAATATTCATAAATTGTTGTTAATCAGAAGCAGATGCTTCTGATGTTATGGTGTCGCTCAGAAGCAGTAGATCTTATGAGGTTGATTAGCTAGAAGTTGTTGTTAGTCAGAACCAAAAGCTTCCGAGGTTGTGTTTGTTTAGTGTGGAAAATGGTAAATAACCGCTAGTCCTCCCAAAGTCCTAAAACTAAAGGTCACTCGCAAGATCAACCAGTTGATCTAAAGACATGTGCTAAGGTTTTTTTGAGATTGTACTATTTCCGTCAAAATCCTTATCTAAGAAACAATTTTCTAAGACTAAGAGAACAAATACAATGGCTTTCCACACTATGATTAGACTTAATTTAACTGACTGGTAACTCATGACCGACAAAAGGAGTCTAAACGAAACAATTAACAATCTGATTTTCCACAATATGATTTGTACCAACTATGGTGACTCGTGACCGACAGAAGCCTGTGAACTCCATACTTGTTCTAAACGAAATAAGTGTTGACTGACTCTTTTGTTAACTCGGAAGAGATTATGCTTTTGAAGATGAATCAGAACCTTCAGGTTCTGAAGGTGAGTCAAAACTTGAAAGTTCTGAAGGAGAGTTAGAGTCCGAAGATGAAGAATCATCTTGGGACTCTAAAGATGAGTCAGATGGTGAATCTGATTCTGATCTAGATTTTGTTGATGATTAAGAATCTGGTGGTGATCATGCTTCTAGAAGGGAAAACTCTAAAGATGTTGGTTCTGGAGGACAAGCTTCTGAAGATGATCAAATTCCTGGTGGTAATCATGACTCTGAAGAAGGACCTTCTGAAGGAGGAGCTTCTAAAGGTGGTCCATCCTTTGGCGGTGGTCATGATTTTGAAGGTGGAACTTCTACAGAAAGAGCTTCTGAAGGAGATCCAACTTCTGAAGGTGGTAGTTCTAGACAAGGTCCAGAAGCTAACAAAGGTGGTAGTTAAACTTCAGAAGAAAGTCCAGACGGAGATATGGTTCCAGAATCAGAAGGAGATTATGAACAAGTGGGTATTGGAGAAGTTCCCAAGAACAAAGTATGGTTGAAGGCCATTGAAAAATAACTTGAGGGTTTAGAAGGAAACAAGACTTGGAAGTTAACCGAGCTTCCAAGGGAGAAGAAAACCATCAACGTCAGATGGGTTTTCAAGGAGAAATCTGCATTTCTGAATGGAGTTGCCCACTGCAGCAACCAGAAAAAACTTGCAGATGTTCTGATTAAGGATGTCAAGACTGAACACCTTATCCGGTTGAGGGATGAAATTGGTGTTGTAGATTTTGGTTAGCAGAATATGAATTAAGGAATGGTATTGAAGAGTAATTCAATATTCAGAAGTTATTGTTAATCAGAAGTAGATGCTTCTGATGTTCTGAGTTTGTGTCCATAAGTATGTTTAACTTCTGGGTTCTTTAGCGTAGCTATTAAATTTGGTTTTAAGGGTACTTTAGTGTTTCCTAGTTTGTATTGTTTTCTTAGTTATTAAGTTTACCTTATTAGGACCTATGTGAAAATTTTCTCCTTATATAAATAGCCTAGTCATAGATGTCATTTATAACAACAATCGTTATTTCTTTCACTCTTTTGGTAGCCGTAATTTTCTCATTATTCTTTCATTATTCCTATCATCTTTAATTCTTGTGCACCAACACACTAGACTGTCTTACACGCCGTCAAAGTCGGTTCCTGCTATAAATGAAACACTTTGATGGTTGATAATTAATATATTTTTGTCTCATTAATACAGGTAGGAGAAAAAGGAGTTCAATTATCCGGTGGACAAAAACAAAGGATAGCAATTGCAAGAGCAATAATTAAAAAACCGCGAATCCTTCTTTTAGACGAAGCAACCAGCGCATTAGATACCGAGTCAGAACGACTCGTTCAACAAGAACTCGACAATGCAACAACGGGCTGCACTGCCATCATCATCGCTCATCGTCTCTCCACAATCCAAAATGCCGATATTGTTGCTGTTGTGAATAGTGGAAAAGTTACTGAAATCGGCTCACATGACGAACTTCTCCAAAACGATAACAATCTCTATGCCTCCCTGGTCCGCCTTCAACAAACCAAAAGAGATTCAGAAGAAACAGTTACAACTACTTCCCCAAAAAAGCAAAGTGCTTCCTTGGTCGTGGAACCTACCAGTTTAGTTGAAGAAAAAATCAACAATGTTAGTATTAACAAGAGTGATAAAGATATCGATAAAACGGTGTCGTTTTGGAGATTACTTGCATTGAATGCTCCAGAATGGAAGCAAGCGGTTTGGGGGAGTTTGAATGCAATGGTGTTTGGTGCAATTCAACCTACTTTTGCATTTACAATAGGATCAATGATATCTGTGTTTTTTTATACTGATCACGAGGAAATAAAAAACAAAACTAAGGTTTATTCACTTGTTTTTTTCGGTTTCTCATTGATAACTTTGGTGGTTAATATTGGACAACACTATAACTTTGCTTACATGGGAGAGTACTTGACCAAACGTGTAAGAGAGAGCATGCTTTCTAAAATACTCACTTTTGAAGTTGGGTGGTTCGATCAAGACGAAAATTCTAGTGGTGCTATTTCTTCTCGGCTTGCGAATGATGCAAATGTGGTAAGTTTCTATTTTCTTTTGTGACTATATAAATCAATTTTACTATGATTATTGATGAATGATCTTTTATTTAGGTGAGGTCATTAGTTGGTGATAGAATGACTTTGTTGGTGCAAACTTTTTCAGCAGTTGCAACAGCATACACAATGGGACTAATCATTTCATGGAGGCTCACACTTGTTACCATAGCTACTCAACCAGTTATAATAGCTTGTTTTTACACAAAAGGTGTTTTGCTCAAAAGCCTTTCAAGCAAGTCTATTAAGGCTCAACAACAAAGTAGTAAGTTAGCTTCTGAGGCAGTTTCAAATCTTAGAACTATTACTGCTTTTTCATCTCAAGATAGAATACTCAAAATGCTTGAAGAGGCGCAACAAGGCCCAATTCAAGAGAATTTTCGGCAAGTGTGGTTTGCTGGTCTTGGGCTTGGGCTTTCACAATTTCTCATGTCTTGTTCTTGGGCCTTAAATTATTGGTATGGCGGGAAGCTTTTGGCGGAAGGGAAGATAACAAAGAAAGCATTGTTCGAGAGTTTTATGGTTGTGGTGAGTACGGGGCGGGTTATTGGTGAAGCTGGAAGCATGACTAAAGATATTTCCAAAGGTGCAGATACCGTGAGCTCGATCTTCGCCATCCTAGATCGGGCCACCAAGATCGAGCCAGACAATCCTGATAGGTTTAAGGCCGTTACTTTAACGGGCCAAATAGAATTTTGTGACGTGCATTTTGCTTACCCCGCTAGGCCTAATGCGATTATATTTCAAGGTTTTTCGATCAAAATTGAAGCGGGAAAATCGACAGCGTTAGTAGGGCAAAGTGGTTCGGGAAAGTCGACAATCATAGGCCTAATAGAGAGATTCTATGATCCACTAAAAGGAAGTGTGACAATAGATGGTATGAACATAAAATCATATAACCTAAAGTCACTAAGAAAACACATAGCACTTGTGAGCCAAGAGCCAACATTGATCAATGGAACCATACGGGACAACATTGTATATGGAACAACATGTGACACAGCTGATGAAGTTGAGATCATAGAAGCAGCAAGAGTAGCCAATGCTCATGATTTCATAGCTGGATTGCAAGATGGGTATGAGACATGGTGTGGAGACAAAGGGGTGCAACTTTCAGGGGGACAAAAACAAAGGATAGCAATAGCTAGGGCTCTGTTAAAGAATCCAAAAGTGTTGCTACTAGATGAGGCAACAAGTGCATTGGATAACCATTCAGAGAAAGTGGTGCAAGAAGCATTGGATAAGGTAATGGTTGGAAGAACAAGTGTGGTTGTGGCACATAGGTTGAGTACAATACAAAATTGTGATGTTATTGCTGTTTTGGAAAAAGGGAAAATGGTTGAGATTGGAACTCACAAAACTTTGCTGGCTAATGGACCTTCTGGGGCTTATTACTCTTTGGTATCTCTTCAAACTAAACATCCAGTCTCAACTAAATAAGTGTTTCTCCATAGGGAACTTTAAAACTTGTGCTTTTTTTCTTTCTTATTAGCACTTTTTATTATTCTCAAATAATGAATGGACATGTAGAATATGAATTATTCTGAGATTATTTTTTAGTATCATACATTTAAAATAATGGTATCTTACTTATCATTTCAATGTTATTCTTACTTTTCCTTTCTAGAAATTTTTAATAACTCCTTCATGATGATTAATATTCTTTGTAAAATATCATTTATTTAAATCTACATTGTAATTTTGAAACACAAATTTAAAATATGATTTTTTTTATAATTTAAATTTAAAAAAAGATCTCAGATGATGCATCACTAACAAGAAAAATTAAAATTATACTATAACCTATGAATATGATAAGAAAAAAATTTAAAATATTCAAACTTAATTTCATAAAATATAATTTTAACAAACTTTTACGAAGTTCATTAACCTTGGATATGACAGCTTAAACAAAATAACATAGCCAATAAAGTCTCACACCTTCTAAGAGTAAATGACTTGAGGATGACAGTAACTTTTTTGTTTTGAATTGGAATGTGAGTGAGGTTTTAGAAAGAAAATATATAGAATATTTGAATTAATTGTTAGGATAAAAAATGGCCAATTTAATTTTTATAAATTCAAACTAATGAGTCCTAAAATATGTGAACTTTGAATTTGAGAAAAAAAGTGAGAATTTCTTAATCTATTCTATGGAGAAAATTAAATCTTATGTATTTTTCAAAATATTCTTCTAAAATCGGAAGTATATTTTTAGTGCGCATCATTTTTTGAAATATCTGTGTTAAAATCAAAAATATAATTTCGGTTCCATACCGGATATATATTTATGGTTCCGGGCATGACAGTAGCAGAAAATTGAACAAAAGTAATAATTAGAAAATTATACTAATTATAAATTTAACAAATTGTACAAATTATAAATTCAACAAAAGACCAAAACTGTTATCCAAAATGCATTTCAATATAATCCAAGTAATGTTATCCAAAATACAAATTCGATACAATACAAAATAAAAAAACTAAATATAAAATACAAGTGGATGATCAACATAAACTACTAGGTATGGCGCCGACCTGTCACCATCGAGGCGTCCCTCCGCTACCTCATGTATGACAGACACCCTGAGCCTCCTCCATGATGGCTTCCAAAACTCCTCTAACATTAGATCCGTCAGGAAACATCCCTCTGTCAATGCCATCCTGTGCAAGCTCCATGATAGGGCGGCACCTAGGCAGCACATCATGAGCATGATCCCTCCTAGCTTGCTCCTCTTCTAGGATCTCCTGATGAACTGGCTTGGGTGGGTTCCCTAGAGCATCCTCTACCATGTATGGATGGGACACCCTGAAGAACCATATCATTTAATCGTACTCGTAACTCTAGTTGTCTGAAGCCACGGTACTCCTGGCCTCATCAAGTACAAGATGATTCTTGAAATCATCAAACAGAGCATCCATGTCCATCCTCTTCACTGTCGGAGGAGCACATACAGTAGGATCCCGAGGAATGGTCTGGGTGAACCCGAACTGATGCATCACCCGCTCAAGCATATAAGGAGAAGTCTTCCGACTCCCGCAGGCCAACCAACCTGTTGTTGGCTGAAGATTTTGATACAGATGATTGGAATAAGAATCACTGAGCTCGAAATGAAACAATGTCAGCATTCATTGGAACGAGGAAAATGTCATGATTTGGAATGAAGGAATCAGCTCTTCGAATAAGATATTGAAACTTGGGGTTTCGAGTAGCAATTGTAAAGGAGCTTGAAATGGTAGTAGCATGGTGTTAGGCATTCGAATCGAAGGCGCTCAGATATTTGAAATTCAAAATGTGAGCGGATGAATGGAAGTTCGAATATGCGCGCTGGAAAACGGTTCGGAGACGTGGAGGCTAGAGAAGCATAGTATTCTGCATGTCCGAAACGTGGCAAGCTCCCATAAGTCAGACCGTTATGGCCAAAATAGTATAAATAGAAGTCTTAGTGTTAGGATTTTGTGTGTCATATCTATTGTACTAAAATTCAGTAACATTCAAAATACCACATGGATAGGGAAACGAATGCACGAATGATGTACGTATGATTGCACCACTTTTATCTTTCAATAATGTATCTTTATCTTTCCAGTTTACCTTTATCTTGCATAAATGTCATTTGAATCATTTATATTCAAAGTCATTTAATTTTTCATGCATCTAAACGCTTTTCCTTTCGTTTTGAAGTCTTTTACTTTCCAGAAAACTTCTACATACTTGCTTTTACATTCCTGTCTTTTACACTTCACGTTTTATTTTGAAAGTCTTTTTACATTCAAGAAATCCTTTAAACGTTCTTGCATTTAAATGCTTTCCTTAATTCGAAGTCTTTATATCTTACTTGTTCGAACTAGTTTTATACCATTTTACTTGATTTTGTTATTAACTTATTGGATATCATAATCGAAACGCACTTGAGATATATATATAAAACATTCAAAAGCAAGTCTTGAACATGAACTATCATTTTAAGTTTATGCAAACGACCAATAACCCCATAGGATCAATCTAGTCGATCCTGCAAGTTATCAAAGGGATTAAACAACAATCATAACGCTTGTTTGATAGTTTGGAGGACTAGCGGTTGTTTCACCGAAATCACGTGAACAAATTGGCACGCCCAAAGGAAGATTGGTTGTTGCTAATTAAAATTAATGTTTAAAAAAACTTAATTATTGTTAAAAGGTTCTTTCTGAGTAAACAAAGTTCATTAGTATATGAACCTTAGGAGTGGTAGAATAACTAACAGTAACCAACCCTTACCCAGAAGAAATCAAAGTAATAGGATGTCAGATCCAAATAACCCACAAGGGGAACAAAACGCCCCACATGCAACAGGCACTAATGCGACTGTTTCGACAGGGACGTCCAGCGCGATCCCTTCGAACGCACAATCTGTTGCATCTTCCACTAATAGTATGGCCACGAATAGAACAAGTGGCATGTCAACAAACAATTCGATCCTAGGTAGTACAGGGACCACTGGGTACCCTGGAGGATTCATCCCACCATCAGGGGCACAAACCCATTTCGCTACCCCACCACCGGCTAGACCATTCGCCGACAATACTAGACCCGAAATTCAAGACGGAATGCCAACATCCTTCATGGCAGGTTTGCAAACTTCGACGTCGAACGCGTCACCACACTTAGGGTCAGGTTCTGGGGCTAACCAATTCATGACAAATAACCAAGGGTCAGTAGGCTATGGTACGTTGCCCATTTTGACCACAGAAAATCAAATGGCTTTTAGGCAGTTAATGGATGATAGTAACCACAACATGATAGGAATATTAGCACAAACTATGCAAGAAATCTTTGCCCGATAGTTCAAAACGTGATCGTGACAAGAGAGAACGCAGAATATGAATCGAATAGCGATTTCTTTGCTCCACCGAAAGGCGAGGCGTAACCGTGCATTGGTTCGAGCAAACGCACCTATCATAGAACAGATTGCTGATGACCCACCTTATAGGCCAGCCGAGAGGAGTTGACTTGGGGCAAGAGCACAAAGGGTAGATGTCCCTGATTCGAGAAGAACCACAAAGGGATTGATAGAACCACCGCAAGGGTCGAAGATTTGAGGTCCCATGATTCGAGAAGAACCACAAAGGGGAATTATTGAACCGGGGCAAGGGTCGACAGACTAGAGGTCCCAGCGAGAAGAACAACCTAGAGAGTTGTCCTTGTAGGTCGAAACCAAGATGATGCAAGGTTCATAGAGTTCAAATGACAATATCTTGGTGGAAAATAATCTAACCACCATGATAGAAAGGATCATGGCCCAAAACGGTATTAACACGTGAATTAGAAGGCCAAATTACGCTTCTCCCATAGCACTATGTAATCCATACCGATTTGCCTAGAGGGTACAAGATCCCTAAATTTACAAAGTTTGCGGAGATACAAACGAGTCAACAATGAACACATAGCTAGGTACCTAACGAGGTGAGACATAGCAAATAACGAAAACCTTAGGATTAAATATTTCCCAAGTTCCCTTACTAAGAATGCTTTCACATGGTTCACTACTTTGCCCCGGATCCATAGACACCGGACCCTCTTAGAAAGGCCCATGAACAGTCTATATGGGACAATCCAAGATAAGCCTAAAGGAATTAGCAAGTGTTAAAGGAAGTTCACTGAACCTATAGATGAATACTTAAATAGGTTCAGGCTCTTGAAATCTAGATGTTTCACAGTAGTCCCTGAGCATGAATTAGTCGAAATGACCGCTGGTGGTCTGGACTATTCTATTCGAAAGAAATTAGATACTCAATACTTGAGAGATATGGCTCGTTAGCGATAGGGTTCGACAGGTCGAAAGGCTAAAGGCCGAGAAGGCCAGGGCTTCTAAGAGTAATAAGAAGGAAAGAGTCTCCTATGTCGAAACGGAGGAAGGTGAAGACTACCCCGAATTCGAGGAGATCGAAATAGATCTCGCTGAATTGAAACAGGCTCCACCTTACTCTTGTAAACTCCTAGTCCCTACAAAAGGGAAAGAAATTGTTGAAAATAAAAAAAATGATAAGTTTCCAAAGAAGGTGTATACTTTCGATGTAACAAAGTGTGATGAAATTTTCGATTTACTAGTCAAAGATGGCCAATTGATTGTGCCACCAAATGTCAAAATGCCTCCTTTAGATCAAAGAAAGAAAAGAGGATTTTGTAAATATCATAGTTTCCTAGGCCACAAAACCTCACGTTGTTTTCGTGGACTTGATTCAAAATGCAATTAAAGAAGGCGACTAAAGTTTGCGATAAACCAAAATGAAGGTGGATGAAGACCCCGGATATTGCACACCAACTACTCCGAGCCTTTGAGCATGGGAGACATCAATATGGTGGAAGCGCACCAAGGGCCACTACATTGAAAGAGGAAAGCACCGAGAGTGAAAGTTGGGTGTTGGTCAAGTCAACAATGGAGTCATCAAGACGCCCACGAACGACAGGAGCCTTCCGAACCAACTCCGTTATTTCGAAGGAATCCAGCATCGAGGGTCGGAAAGCCGAAATGTAAATTGACACAGGCAATCAAGGCCCGAGGCTCAAACCGAAAAGGTTCAGACATAAAACAAGCTTCCCTCAAAAGGGACATGGGATACCTTGGGTGAACCTAGTGAGAAGTTCGACTATCCGTAAAATATTATGCTCCAGAGTTCGAAAATCAATCGACGCCAAACCATCGGGATGGGGAGATAATGGTACGAAATGACCGATGTGGATGTCAATATGGTGGACATGGAGAGACCGCTCGAGATGCAGAAATGGAAAGATATCTCAAAAAGAAAAATACAAAATGGAGGATGGTTATGCGCAGATACTAGTCTAAAACAATATCTCATGTCAGGCCACAAGGACATGTCGAATGATGCTTTGCCCAATATGCGATCATATGCAACGAGAGGATTGCCATGGAGTTCGAACGAAACAAAGGGCTCGAATCGAGTAAATTGCGCCAAGACAACCAATTGTTCAGATGCTACCCTAGAGTGGGAAAGCTTGTTGGAATTTTTAGTACACACAAAGGGCAACCAAGTGCTTGATTTGCCCAAGATGTTCAAAGAAGATACGACCGTAACATGGTCGGAGCTCAAACGATTCCCTTCACCCCATGCCGGAATCACAAGGAAGTTGGTCAAATGAGTCGCTTCGATGGTAGTCACAACGAAAGCCGATAGCCCATATCCAAAGGGTGCTCAAGGGTGACATTTAAAATCCCTACCGGTGCCAATGCATGATGGTTGCAAGTCAAAACCAACAAAGGGAAGGATAGATGGGAGGCCATGAGCGAAATGCGCCATGCCATGGTATACCGAGACAATTCAACACAAAGAAAGAGGGAGGAACCGAGGTGAAATTATAAAGGTAAGAATCCCATGTCAAGATCCCAATGGCGAAGGCAAAATCGAAAGGTCGAGAGGAAGGCTTAGCGCAAAGGAGCAGCCGACCAACAAAAAGAAGCGCCAAGCACCAATCAACCAACAACAAACAGTAACTCAAGACAAACCTCCTTAGTAGGAGGCTTTTTCAAACAAAACTAGATGAATCAAAAGAGTATACCCAAGTCCACAAGAAGACGAGGATATGCTTACAGATAACTTCGAAGGAGAATCCTCCCTTAACCTAAACCGCAATGTGGTATCTCAGATACCATCCGATTTGGCCAGAAACCAAATCAAGAACAGGAAGAAGAAGACACCATTGATCGATGAAACATGCATCACCGTTATTATGTAATGGATAATGGCGCGGTCGAAGAGCAGAACGCATTCTTCGAACACCCAGATCCCACAATGAAGAATCATTTAAAGCCATTGTTCATTCGAGCAAAGGCTGGAGCTCACGGGGTGAACAAAGTCTTAGTAGATGGGCGCCGCATAACTGATGCCAAAATTCATGCTGAAAAAGTTAGGCATTCAAGACGGTGATGTTAAACCTCATAACATGGTTTTATCCAACTATGAAGGGAAGGTAGGACAAACGCTGGGGTAGTAAGTGGAGTTAACTGTCGGATCAAGTCGCAGCACCCACTATGTTCATGGTGATCGCCAAAGCAAATTATAATTTACTATTGGGAAGAGAATGGATTCATGGCGTAGGCCCTTCGCCGATGCACCAAAGGTTAGTTCTGTGGAGAGGATGGGATAGTAGAGAACATCAAGCGGACCGAGCTACTTCATGACAACGATCAATCTAGTTAACAAGAGGAATTATGACAAGCATCCGCCGTATAGCCCCGCACCCCAAGTGACAAACCGAATGAAACAAGAGATGTACATTACTATATGACCCTTCGCCATGATGGCATGTATTGGGATAGGAAAATAATTAAGGATGAAGGAGGCGAAGGCACTTCGCAAAGACGGCCACCAGTCGGAGTCCGATGACCGATCATGATCGAGTCCTCTTTCCTCGAAAGGATTTCGCCTATATGGTGAGAATGAATGGAAAGCGGCTTGAGGAGAGCATACAAAAGTAAACGAACTCAAGGGAATGGTCCGAAAGATTCACCGTGACGAGCGAAATAGATCAAAGGCTTGATGCCATTTATGATACGTAACCCTGGGCTTAGAAGGATCCAACAAACTCTGTGCTAAGATGTTGGCACAGACCAACTCAAGAAGTGAATTTGGGGATATCAACACAAAAGAATCACCTACATAAGCGCCAAATTCTAAGCCTCAAACAAGAGGTGATCAAGTCCTCAAACAACAAAGATTGCTTTGCATGGGACTATGACGAAATGTCTGGTTTAAAAAGAGAGTTAGTGGAGCATAGACTTCCAATTAAGGATGGCAAGAAGCCCATCAAGCAGACTCCCAGGAGGTTCGCGCCAGCAGTGCTCACGAAGATCAAAGCAGAGGTCGAGAGGTTGCTACGCTGCAAATTCATCGTAACCACAAGGTATGTCGAATGGTTAGCCAATATAGTACCTGTTATTAAGAAAAATGGTTCATTGAGAATATGCATAGACTTTAGGGATCTAAATACTGCAACCCCCAAAGATCAATACTCTATGCCTGTGGCGGAAATGTTAATAGATTCTGCTGCAGGATTCGAATACCTAAGTATGCTAGATGGATACTCTGGTTATAATCAAATTTTATTGCTGAAGAAGATGTTGCTAAGACAAGATTTCACGCCTGTGAGCCTTAGGCACCTATGAATGGGTAGTGATGCCTTTGGTTTTAAAAATGGGCAACTTACCAAAGAGCAATGAACTCCATATTTCATGATTTTATTGAGACGTTTATGCAGTGTACATTGATGATATAGTCATCAAATCTATATCTGCAAAAATCATCCGCACCATCCGAGCCAATCATTCGAAAGGATGAGAAAACATGGCTTAAAATGAATCCCTTAAATGTGCATTTTTGTGTAGGAGATTTCCGGCTTTGTGGTTCATAAAAAGGAATTGAAATTAACCGAACAAGACCAAAGCCATCATGGAGACTAAAGCCCCACATCGAAAAAGGAGTTACAGTCTACTAGGAAAGATTAATTTTCTCGTGAGATTCATTTCAACCTAAGTGGGAAAACACAAGCTTTCTCCACTACTGCTTAAAGCAAGGCCAAGCCTTCGAATGGAGCGAAGCACGCAGGAGGCCTTCGACAAGATTAAAAGATATCTATCTCAACCTCCTATCTTGTTCCACCTTCATGGGAAAACCCATGAGATTGTATATATCTCATCGAACTTACTATAGGTAGTATGTTAGTACAAGAAGACAATCGAAAGAGCCATATATTATTTAAGTAGGTGTTGAATGATGCAAACTAGATATAGTAATATAGAAAAGTTGTGTCTTTGTTTATACTTTTCTTGTATGAAACTCAAGTATTATATAAAACCCTTGATGTTTATGTTTCATCTCATTTCGATGTTATTAAACACATGCTTTCCAGCCAATAATGCATAGCGTAATTGGTAAATGGGCATTGGCTTTGACAGAATATGCTTTGACTTTCATGCCTTTAAGAGCAAAAGGCCAAGTAGTTTCGATTTCATTGTGGACCATTCATTGGTCGAACAGCCCATGGGTTATGTCGAAATGAAACCTTGGAAGCTATACTTTGATGGTTCGACCCATAGAGAGGCGTGGTGTTGGAGTTCTCATAATTTCTCGAGGGAATTCCAACAAAATTCAAGTATAAGCTAGATGGCCTCGTTCGAACAACGGTGAATACGGGCCATTGTTGGACTTGAAGCTTTGTTGGAATTGGGGCAACTAGAGTCGAAATCAAGGGTGATTCGAGTTAGTAGTCAAGCGTATAACTAAGGAATACAAATGCATAAAGGAAAATGATGATATATTTCGTCATAGTTAATAGGCTACTCAAAAATTCAATACATGGAGATTCAAAGACGCACCAAGAATAGAAAATCAAGAAGCAAATGACCTAGCACAATTAGCTTCGTGTTATAAAGTCTCGCTAAAAACTTAGAGGATTTGATTGAGATAAGAGGAAGAGTCATGACTTATACCATCGATCTAGAGAATATCAAAATAAGTTATGGTGATAAAGATAGGTTCGAAGTATTAGCCATAGACACTTTAACAGATACAGATTGGCGAAATCCATTAATAAGGTATTTAGAAAACCCAACATTGAATGTGGATAGAAAAATAAAATATAGAGCGTTGTCATATGTCCTTATGGGAAATGAATTGTTCAAGAAGACCCAAGAAGGTGTGTTACTAAAATGCTTGGGGGAAAGTGAGGCATATCTAGCACTATCAGAAGTCCACAATGGGGTATGTGGAGCACATCAAACGGGTCATAAAATGAAGTGGTTACTATTTCGATATGGTATGTATTGGCCCAGTATGCTCAAAGATTGTATAGATTTTGCTAAAGGATGTGGAGAATGTCAGAAACATGCAGGGATTCAACATGCTCCTGCAAGTGAGTTGCATTCGATCATTAAGCCATGGCCCTTTAGAGGATGGGCATTAGATTTAATAGGAGAAATCAATCCTACTTCATCTAAAGGTCAGAAATATATCCTGGTAGGAATAGACTATTTCACTAAGTGGATCGAAGCAATACCATTGGTAGTCAGATCAAGAGACTATCATCGAATTGTAAAAACAGATTATCTATAGGTTTGGGTTGCTGAGAGCATAACCACGTACCAAGGATCGGTGTTTAAAAAGATGCAAGAATTTGCCCAAGAAATGGGGTTCAAGTTGCTAACGCAACACCATATTATGCTCAGCAAATGGTCGTCAAGCCCAACAAAGTAATAATAGGTCTAATCAAAAACATGTTGGTAAAAACCAAGAAATTGGCATAAGACTTTAGATCAAATACTATGGGCTGCAGAACATCCCCTAAAGAAGCTACTAATACTACACCTTTCCAATTAACATTTGGTCATGATGCGCCTTACCAGAGAAATTCATCTTCGGATTCAAAGGCAAATGAAATCTCATCTTCTTTATATTGGGAAATGATGATGAATGAGTTGGTCGAGCTAGATGAAGTTAGATTGCATGCATTAGAAGTGAAAGGCAAAAGAGAGAGGCATATAACAAAAGGGTGAAAGGTAAAACATTCAAGATAATGACTTAGTTTGAAAGTTATATTGCCCATGGACAAGAAAAATAAAGCATTAGGTAAATGGTCACCTCATTGGGAAGGACCTTTTCGAATAGCGAAAACAAAACAATGCAAACAATGCAGATGACAAACGAATCCTAAAGGTTAATGGGAAGTATTTAAAGAAATATAAACCAAGCTGCAGGAGCTTCAATAGTAGCAACGTAAATCATAAACATATAACTCGAGGCCAAAATGGTGAAATTAGTTGCCAAAATGGCATTGTCAAGTGTTACAAACAAACATTCAATTAAGATACAAGATTGCTTTAAATAAACAAGTTCATTGTTCCTTAATCGATAAAATCGAAACTCAAGCTTTAGTAGCCCGCTCAACTGCTCCTCATCTCTAAGCCCTTTATTTAGAAGCTCTTCATCGATTACCAAAAGTATTGACTCATATGCAATTGTTAATTTCCTTAATTTCATCCCTCTCCCATTGAAGAATGGATTGAGCTCGAAGATCATAATCAACTTTAGCTTGCTTGATATGCATGGCATGATCTTCAACCTCCTTAGTGAGCTTCGAGGCATGTTCATAAGCGGCGTCCATTGCAGTTCGTTTTTCTTGGACTTTGTTGGCAGCAGATTCGTTTTGAAGAAAGCATCCAGTTACGTTATCGATCAGGGATTGAAGTTCAAACAAAATGGTGCTGACTTCCAGAGAACATGTGGCGAGGTTGACTCGATTGATAAGTCCCTTCATCACGAAGCAGGTTGTACTATCTTTTCTGAGTACTTCGAATAAATCCACATCAAGTATGGTTTTGAATCTTGTGAAGAAGTATGACTCTATCATACCAATTAGAGGTTGAACCAAAGATTAGCTTTAGGGAGGAGTGTTTCTCCGAGCTAGTTTAGCCTTCATGTACCCAATAGGGTCGGCATTTCAAGAGGGCTAACTCCTCTTGTCCGCATTTGGAAGACTCGAAGTTCCATACGCAATGGAGTGACATCCATCTCAACCATTGGTTCATTAGTGGGAACATCATCGCCTTCATTATTCGCTTCTTCATCATCCTCTTCATCATCAATCAAGTCCACCACCTCGATGTCATCATTTTGATTACCACCAAGATCGATGTCATCCTCCGAACCTTCTTGAGCATCTTCTCCTTCTTCATCCTCGACCCTTCCTCACTTGAATCTTCACTCTCTTGGGAGTTATGGGTTTTTCTTCTTCAAGATGCCTTTTCGCTCTTGATGGGTTTTGGGAGGAGACTGGGTGAGAAGTCTCTGAGGCACTTCATAGCATCTTCGAGCGTTGTTTCGTGGTCTCCTTGAGAGGAGGCGCCTTGATCATCTGGCTGTTCGAAGTTCCAGTTGGAACTGCCATATTGGACGAACCTTTATTCTGCACCAGATTGCTTGAATCTCCATGAGGAGAAGAATGGATCGGAGCAGTTGTTTGTGGGGGAGGAGTCGAAGTAGTTGGGATCGGAGTTGAATCATCCTACACGAAACAAAAAGAAGATTAGAAACTTATAATTAAGGTACGAATAATCATTTTCAAAATTCGAAGTAAAATCACCTGTGGGTTATCTGCAGATATATTGTTGTCTATGTGTTCCAACATTACGTTGGAGGTCGAAGGTGGATTTTTGATTTTGAGAGAACATCCACGAATCAAGTCCAGACGTTAGTGTCTTTTGGAATGTCTTTCTTATGCTTCTTTCTTAAAACCGATGGTGAACTTTCCCACCGTCTTTCCAGGGCATTTTCTTCTTTGGAGTAGTTGGTGGAGTTTGCTAGGTGAAATAATGCGAACGTAAGTTAGACTTCATTATAGACGTGAACTTGTTTCAAATGCCAAAATGAAACTGCTTACCTTTGAGGTTGGAACGGTTGTTGGGATTGGAGTGTTGGAGTAGTAGTTGTTCGGAGCATTGGTGTTTGTTGTTGTTGTTGGAGTGATTGTTGGAGTTGCCTTGGGTACATTGTCATCAATTTCGTTAGTTGTTTGAGAACTACTTCCTTCCTTGGTCTTTGATGCAACAGTTTTTATTCTGATAGCTGAAAAGTGAAACACATAAGACAAAACGTTACAATAAAGTAAATAAGACTTATTTGGGGTTTCCCAAGCATTCGCACCTGCACCTTTATTCGAAAGAATCGACATGGCAGAAAGGTCATAGCGAAGATGCCCTGGGAAATTATGGAGCCAATATCGAGCCCATGTCACAGTCTCAGATGGCTTTAGTTTCCTTTGAGATTTGTACTTGAACATCTCTTTGCAAGTAAGCCACCAAGGGTATGGGGGAAACCAAGCCAGAGCCAGTTCTGAGGTAGGTAGTTTGGGAAACTTAGGTGGATGCATTTCGAGTGCCAACCTATACCTATCCTCGTGTGATCAAGGAAGTCCGAACTTAGAGACTTTTTCAGAATTTTTCCTTCAAGGTTTGAGACGCTCGATATACCGTGGACTCCAAGCGTGTAGGATCATAAGTTGTTTCGAAGTAAGTTTGAAAAGCTTTAATTTCTTGAGCGTGAGCGAACATACCTTTCTTTCTATGTACCTGCACATCGAATGCAGCAATTAGTTTCTCTTCGATAGTAAGGGTGTCAAACATACAAGACTGGTAGAATCTACTCCACCAATCCAGGAAACCTTTGGATGAAAAATAAGTTGGTTCAAAAGAGATCAATTTAAATTGAGCAAAATCTTGGTATTGTTCTTGCTGAAGTTTGGCTTCTCTAGCCTTGAAAGTTCGACCAGAGGTAATGGAGTCATGAGTCTGAAAGAGTGGTTCAGGAATCAGTTGGCATAAACCAAATTGTCTTGAGACAAAGTTGGGTTGGTAGGCGAATAGAAGGATTTGATTCTTGGTCGGAGTAATTCTTGAAGAAATTAGTCTTGGGAGCAGAAAGGCTTTCCAGATGTCTTGGATTTCGTTGGTCTTGGCAGCCTCCGAAAGGGATATGGTAAACCATGATGGTCCTCGAAGCAAAAGGCGTCATAGTCTCTTCGAACTTATGCTTCTTGGAAAATAGCATGATGTACTGGGAAAAAAGAATCTGGAAATTAGCTTTGTCATCACTTGGAGTCAGTTTCCTTAACCTCGTGCCCTCAATATTTCGATCCATCACTTCTGGGTTTTGCTCAACAATGGTGTCAGCAGTAGAAAGTGAAGATTCGAACATGGCATTAAGCCATAGTTGAAGCAACCAGAAAGGACCAGCTAGCAAGATATTCTTAGGAGTATGGGATTTTAAGCTCGAAACAGCTGACCTCAAACTTTCATAAAGGTCAACTAGGAGGAGTTCACTTAAATTAATCCTCCTATTTTCATGTAAATCCCTTGCTAAAGGGATGAACCTGCTAGCCACTTGAAGCGATCTACTGCAAAAGACATATCTTGATAGCCAGAGGGTAAGGAAAGCAATGTGTTCAACATCAGAAACACTATCACCTTCAAAGTGATAATGATCGATAAACTTGGAGAAGCTAGCTAACTTGATATCAAGTCAATTATGCTCGAGTGCTCCTCGTAATCGTGAATGTATGTTTCTCCTAGTGGTGATAATCCAATGATAGCAGCTATATCGAAAAACGAGGTGTGATCATCCTCCGTGAAGGTGAATGGTATTGTAAGTACTATCCCGTAAGGATGCAAAAGTAGAGGGTGGTCATAGGTAAAGCCCGGTTTTGATAACTTGAGCATTGTAAATACCTAGTTCCTCCCACGATGGGATTTCTTAACCTCTATTTTAGTAAACCATTCGTATGCTACATCGCAGGACAAGATCGAAATGGTTTGAAATTACTTTTAACATAGTCCAAAATGAAAGGATCCTTAGGGGGAATATCAAGGGTTCCTATGGTTTTAGAAGCAGAGGGTTCGTTCACATTATCAGTTTCTACTCTAGGGATTTCCATTTTGTTAAATAAAGGTTTAAAATCATAGCAAACAGGGAATATGGTTCTAGTGTCCTTCAAAATCTCAAAAACTGTGAGAGGGCCCATTAGGGAAACCTCTTTCCAGAGGCGTTAGTTGGGATTAATACCTGTGAAGAATACAGGAGTTCTTGTTCCTTTGAGATGCCTTGAGGAATGAGTACCGATTGGCCGTGGTGAGTTTCAACCTTGCTTTCCGTGATCGCTCCATGTTCTTGGTCTTCTTCTTAGAAATCTTTTCCGAGATGTTGTTGTTGAAGACATTGTTGGAAGTCATAAGGTTTTAGGGTTTTTGAAAGAGAGAAGAAAAGGTTCGTGTGGAAAAGAGTAAAAGACCGAGTCATTGGGTTTTATAGTAAGGAATTTGAAACAATCGTCAACTAAGGCCAAGGTACGTGGAGAACGTGGGTTGGACACGGAGTAAGGTGGCGTAAAGTAAGCATTGGAAATAAGCATGATTAAAGACAAATCATTATCTTTAATAACCGCACCATACCATGGCAACTGTTTGAAGCGGTTCGGAAACCCAAGAGCCAGCATGACTGACGTAATGGAAGTCATACACAGTGTCATTATTGCTCAGACAGGGATTCGAAATACATATTTTAAAGGGGCATTTTGTTGGCTGAAGATTTTGATACAGATGATTGGAATAAGAATCACTGAGCTCGAAATGAAACAATGTCAGCATTCATTGGAACGAGGAAAATGTCATGATTTGGAATGAAGGAATCGGCTCTTCGAATAAGATATTGAAACTTGGGGTTTCGAGTAGCAATTGTAAAGGAGCTTCGAAATGGTAGTAGCATGGTGTTAGGCAGCGCGTTCGAATCGAAAGGCAGTTCAGATATTTGAAATTCAAAATGTGAGCGGGATGAATGGAAGTTCGAATATGCGCGCTGGAAAACGGTTCGGAGACGTGGAGGCTAGAGAAGCATAGTATTCTGCATGTCCGAAACGTGGCAAGCTCCCATAAGTCAGACCGTTATGGCCAAAATAGTATAAATAGAAGTCTTAGTGTTAGGATTTCGTGTGTCATATCTATTGTACTAAAATTCAGTAACATTCAAAATACCACATGGATAGGGAAACGAATGCACGAATGATGTACGTATGATTGCACCACTTTTATCTTTCAATAATGTATCTTTATCTTTCCAGTTTACCTTTATCTTGCATAAATGTCATTTAAATCATTTATATTCAAAGTCATTTAATTTTTCATGCATCTAAACGCTTTTCCTTTCGTTTTGAAGTCTTTTACTTTCCAGAAAACTTCTACATACTTGCTTTTACATTCCTGTCTTTTACACTTCACGTTTTATTTTGAAAGTCTTTTACATTCAAGAAATCCTTTAAACGTTCTTGCATTTATATGCTTTCCTTAATTCGAAGTCTTTATATCTTACTTGTTCGAACTAGTTTTATACCATTTTACTTGATTTTGTTATTAACTTATTGGATATCATAATTGAAACGCACTTGAGATATATATAAAACATTCAAAAGCAAGTCTTGAACATGAACCATCATTTTAAGTTTATGCAAACGACCAATAACCCCATAGGATCAATCTAGTCGATCCTGCAAGTTACCAAAGGGATTAAACAACAATCATAACGCTTGTTTGATAGTTTGGAGGACTAGCGGTTGTTTCACCAGAAATTACTGTGAACACCTGTAAACAATGAAACTTCATCAAAAAGTATCGTCTCATAGTGGTTGACGTAGGAACTGACGTGAATGTCCTCATGCACTAGCTGGTCCAGATAAACCCGAAGCGGATGTATCACCTAGTTCCCTCTGAGTGGCTCGTATGCAGAGGCATGCGGCATGTCCTTAGTATAACCCTCAGCAGGTGACCATCCAGAAATGCAAGGGAAGTGTCGTAGGATCCATCCCTGAAATAACAAAATTAAATAGTTAGAATAACAATCAGAACAATTAACAAAGGCCACTAAGAGAAAGAATTTATACCGTCACGAGTGACATGCTTCCTGTCATATGCCTAGTCCTCTGCTTAATCCCCTCACCCAACTTGCTATATAAGTAAACCAAGCAGGCAGTCCCCTTGTTCCACCCACTGATCACCTCAAAATCACCAAAGTACCTAAGGTGCATGATGTCAGTGTAAGTGGCATTGATGTCCATGAAGATCTTTGTGCCAACAAGATACAAGAGGTATCCTCTCATGGAATACCCCCTATGAAGGGTAACCTGATCGACATCACCAGTAGTTGTTGTATCACGCCCAAGCGCATCCCTAAAAACATATTCCAGATAGCTATATCTCATGTGGCAACCACGTGTTGTATCAACCTCTTCTAGGGCGCTATCTAGTGTAACTTCTAGCGTCTCAACCAACAAAGTAATGGCCTCGTATTTTTTCATCTTCTGGTTATCTAGAAAGGCCCCTCTGATTGGTAGGTGAAGCAGATACACGATGTCATCTCACTATGTGGTAGATGAAACAACGACGTCTCATGGGGTCACCTCTCAACAAAAGCGTTGATCATCCCCCAGTTGACCATACTATATCCATAGAGGGTCAAATCTTTCAACCTTGTAAAGCGTAGAAGATCATCAAACCATGGCTCGGGATGAGTAATAAGTCTGTCGATCTTCCTCCCATGGTTTATAACATTCAGTGTATCACACTCCTGCAAAAAAAAATTCATTGTTAGAATTCATAATAATATTCAAAAGAAAATTCATAACTGTAATATAAATGTAAATTTCATACTTGTCCATCCCATATATATCTAGCGATATGGTTGGGATAAAGAAGGAGCATAGATATATCTAGCACTGGTGCCTCGGGTGTTACGGGTGTAGTATCAGGTCTCACCTCATATGGTTGCGCTTGTGTATCAGATGATGACCCCATCTCAAATATCCTAGGTGGTGAGGATGTGCGTCTGTGGGAGGACAGGGAGACAAAGGATGCATTGGAGAATCCCTTCTGTTGCGGGAGGACGATGTAGAAGGAGTAGAATCAGAAGCAGAAGAATGTGGATCCAACATGGCCTATCCGGATGTCGAAGGTACAAATGTCGAAGGAGGTTGTGTTTCCTGAATCCTCTCTCTCTGCACAGAAGCATATTGTGCAACCCTCCCGTGCCTTAAACGAGACGTTCTCTCATCCATATCTCCTGTAGAAGTAAGAAAGAAATGTTAGCATATGACATAAAGTGGAAAAAAAGGCAAAAAAAAATGCAGACAGAAACTGGAACTATACTTCCTGTTTTCTCTACGAAATAGAACAATGCAGGTGACCGTCCCAAAACTCCAAATTTGTTAAAAAATGAATTGAACGTCAAATAATGTTTACAAATTATGTTCTAACGACTCCTAATGATATAAACTAGATAAAACAACACATTTAAAACTCTATTTCACTAATTTGAGTAGAAATTACATAAACTCTAAAAATATCTTAAATCACTTACTTGATTGATTTGTAGTGGCTGTTGCTTGCTTGATTCTGTTAGATGTGATATTTATCCAAAGCTTGATGATTTGTGTTGATTGTTTGAGAAAAAAATTTGATTTTGGTGAGAAGGGTTGAAAAAAAGAGTTTGAGAGAGTTTATGTTTGTTTTTTAAGTTAGTTGTTGTTATGGGAGGGGAAGAGTTTCTAGTGCCCTTCAGTGAGTCCAGGAACAAGAAATATACTTACGGTTTGGAACCGGAGTTATACTTCCGGTTTACGCCCAACCCTTTCAATGTGATTTACATGATATAGGGTACGAACCAGAAGTAAACTTCCAGTTTTGAGGGACATTTGTGGAATTTCACGTGATGCCTAAGAAAACCATTGGGTGGGTTAAGAATTTCTCAAAATATTAAGTCCTTTAACTTTATGTCTTTTTTGACCTTAAAAGTTTTATTTCAGAGCTCAAAAAGTATAGTGCTAAAAAATTGTAGTGTTATGTGCAATCACACACTCTAAATGTGCCTATACCCGCCCCTGTGTGAGATTCTATTTGTTTCACAAAGAAAATTAATAAGCAAAAGGAAATAAAGTAAGGCACAAGAAATATATCATGTTGGAAGGCTTTTGTGTTGTTGGAAAAGTTACAAATTCTTGGTTGGTGTTGAAAGGGGGAGTAAAAGGTGTTTAGTCATTCAAATTTTCATATTACTCTATAAGGTAAGTAGTTACGAAGTTGGATATTGTGCCTGATCAAATATCTCTTACTAAGAAGGAAATATAGACTCGGTCTAGTATCTTTGCAGATATTTGGTCTTTGTTAAGGGTTAAAGATTCTTATATATTTCAAAGATCCAAGGCTAGATGTTTTAAGAAACGTGATTCTAATTTTGATTTCTTCCATGCTTCGATTAAGAGTAGGGGGAATGTTATCTTAGCTTTAGGTTAGTGAAGTGTGGTTGGAAGGGGGTGTCTGAGATTCATGCAATAAGTGTTTAATTATTTTTCTAATATATTAAAGGAGTCTGATTTTCACAGGCCTCGTCTGGATGGGATTTGCTTTCGATCTCTTTATGTAAATGGAAATCTTGTCTTGACTACTCATTTTTCTCTGCAGGAGTTAGATGTTTCTATTACTAGTGTGAGGGAAACAAGAGTCCTAGGCCATATGATTTCTTTTTCTCCTTCCTAAGAATTTTTTGGAATCTATTTAGAGAGGAGGTTGGAGTAATGTTTGATCAGTTGTATCGATTTGTCTCTTTACCTTGTTTCAGTAATCCCTAAGATTAAATCTCCTATTCAACTTAGAAATTTCATACCCATTTTCTTTGGTTGGTTCCATATATAAGTTAGAGCCTAAAATGTTAGCTTCTAGACTAAGGGAGGTCATGAATTAGCTTATTTCTCCTAACACATCTTCCTTTCTAAAGGTAGAATTGGAAGATGGTGTGGTAGTTGTGAATGAAGTAATTGACATTACTAAGAAGTCTAAGAAGTCTTGTTTTATTTTTAAAGTTGATTTTGAAAAAACATGCGACTTTGTGTGCTAACTTTTGTCTAAGTAAACTTTTCAGGTTTTTTAACTTAGCGGACTCTTTCTAGAATAATTCTTGTGAGATTATGCTTTTAGTTCGGAAAAGTTATGAATGTCATGCTAGCTATTATAAATTTTATTTTTTCACATTACTAAGAAGTCTTGTTTTATTTTTAAAGTTGATTTTGAAAAAACATGCGACTTTGTGTGCTAACTTTTGTCTAAGTAAACTTTTCAGGTTTTTTAACTTAGCGGACTCTTTCTAGAATAATTCTTGTGAGATTATGCTTTTAGTTCGGAAAAGTTATGAATGTCATGCTAGCTATTATAAATTTTATTTTTTCACTGCTTCATCGATGTTGGATGATGTGCACGAGGAAGAGGATATGATTAAACCTCTTATTGGGATGATTAGATGGATTGATTCTCTTGCATTAAGATGCATCGTTGAATTAATTGAAATACTACCATGTCGATGGTTAAGATTAAGAGTTTTTTTTAGAAAAATAGAAAAAACACCGACTTCATGCTCAAAGGGGTTGACTACGGATTATCTCCTCATTTCTCCAGTCTTTGGGAATTAAAATAATGCCTTACATAACTAGCCAGGTTTTACTAATAAAAGCATACTTCCACAAATTTGGTTATATTTTTTCATCATTATCCTTCTAAATTTGTTAATAGGTGAAACATGAAATGAGAAAGTGTTGATATTTATGTATGTGGAAAGTGATGGCAAAAGAAAGAGTGAATACGAAATGATTGATTCCAAAAACATGCATGCACATTTTATCAGAATTATCAATCAACATTGTTTCATCCATAACTTGAGAACCATAGATTTGCAAACGGTCAGAAGCATTGGAAAACTTATTCAATACTCTATCTAACAATGACTAAATATAAATGCTTGAATACCTACAAAAAAGAGATAAGAAAATTAAACTCAATGATATTTATATGATAATGCAATATATACACTATAACATAAACTATACCGAATATATACTAAAGTTAAGGTTTATTGACAAAAAGAAAAAAAATTAAGCCGATGAGTACTAATTATTCACACTCAAATTCACAACAATTTAGAACTCATCAATACAGACATTTAAACTTAGAAGTTTAGGTATGCTAAACCAAAAGAGGTTGGTGTTTGAGTTACCTTATGTAAAGGAACCAAATTAGGTGTGCAAGGAATGTTGCAAGGAAAAATAAGTTAGGAAAGTTTTCAAACATGACTTTCCCGTAAATTCAAAGAAAAAACTAGAGTTGGTTCATTCTGATGTCTGTGGACCTTTAGAAGTAAATTCAAACGAAGGTAACATGTATTTCCTTGCTTTTATTGATGAATTCACCATACATACGTGGATCTACCTTATTAAAAATAATAGAGAGGTATTAACATAATTCAAGAAGTTCAAATTGGTTATTGAGAAAAAAGTGGATGCAAGTTGAAGAAGTTGAGAACTGATGGTGGTGGTGAATATACTTCAGTTGAAGTTGCCAGATTTTGCAATGAGGAAGGAATAAAGCATGATGTTATTGCATCCTATACACCTCAACATAATGGCATATATGATAGAAAGAATAGAAGTATACTGAACATAACGAGAAGCATGTTGAAAGCTAAAGATATGCCTAAGAGATTTTGGGCTGAAGCATATTTGACAACAATATATATTCTAAACACGTGTCCAACAAAGAAAATGGTAGAAAAGACACCTTATGAGGCTTGGGCAGGGTCGAAGCCAAGTGTGAGTCATCTTAGATTTCTGGATCAATGTGGTTTAGGCATGTACCTGAACAATTGAGAAAGAAACTAGATGATCGAAGTGAAATAATGGTGCTCATAGGTTATCATTCGACTAGTGTGTAACACGGTGAGAGAACTCACTTGGTTGTTTTGCATTTTATCGCAAATGTTGCGATTAGCAATAGTCGCCACTGACTTTTATTTTATCCAATAAGGAAAGTTGAAAAGAATTGGAAATACCTTTTATCGATTCTGAGTTCGGGGGTAATCATGAAAAGGGAAGGTGTTAGCACCCTTTTCATCCGTACTTATCTACTGGCTCTTAATTGCTTAGCTCACTTTGAAAACTTGCTTTTGTGTGTGTGTGATTTGTTTGAAAATATTTTGAAATGCCAATGGAAGGCTAACTTTGTAATAACTCTTGTATCAGTCCTCAAGAATGTTTACAAAGTGTTTTTGAAAATATTTGTTTGAAAATGTGAGGTGTGAAAAGTATTTTGAGCAAACAATTAAAGTTTACCCACTCAAAGTTCGTTCTTGTTATTTTCCTTCTCCTTTATGGGTGATGTTACCCAAACCATTAGTTGGCAAGTAGCCCCATTCATTGCATGTGAAGGGGAAGGCTTAGGGTCGTCGTATGGTCATAAAAGGCAACATTGTAAGGATACCTTAACAATTTCGTAGGGACTATCATCATTTTTTGTAGGCAACATCGAGGGACAAGATCATATATTCGTAGGCAACATCGAGGGTCATCTAGGGACTATGATATTTATATCGAAGGGACTATGATGATGTTATTCATAAGCAACTTTGCTTAAGGTATCCCTACGTTTGAGGGACATGACCATGTTTATCCGAAGGAAACAAAGAGAGGTTACCCTAGAGGTGCAAGTGTGAAATTGATTCAATTCATATATTTATCTTGATTAGGGTTATCTAGCGTTGCTTTTATATCTTGCCATACAATCCTATTAACATACATCTAGGCAGTTAATATATATACAGAAAAATAAAGGTGCCGAAAGTAAAAATTCCTACGTTATTACATGGCTTTGGGGCAGATACATAATAAGATGCGGAAAAATAAAAGCGGAAATTAAACCTAGACTATTACATCCCATGAGCAAATACATAAGAGAGAAAAATGTGAGGAAAGTAAATCTATTTTATTACAAAAACAATCGTGCGACCTATACATCATTTCTAATATTTAAATAAATGAAAGTCACAAATAAATAAAGAGAATAATTGGATTAAATAAGTTCTTGGTCCCTATAAATATTGCAGTTTCATTTTTAGTCCCTCTTGGATTTTGGCAATGGTTTTAGCTGGCTTTGGCAACGATTTTTTTGTAAAAATTGTTGCCTAAAGGCAGGGATGGACTAAAAATGAAAACTGAAATATTTATAGGGATCAAAAACTTATTTAACCCAAAATATTTTTAATAAATGTGAAAATATCCTAAACCCTAAGTAATAAAAGAAAATATTTTTGGTATTGATTTTAGAGTAGGAAAAAACTAATTAAAAGTTAATTAAATGTTAATTATGAAAATAATTTTGAATTAAATGAAAAATAAAATATCTTTGTGTCTAAAATTAATTAAACAATTTTCTAACCTAAATCTGAAATTAAAATATTTTTAGGGTTTTTTAAAGTATTAAAAATAAATTGTGAAAGAAAATAAAAAGAAATTGAAAAATCAAAAGAAATAGAAAAACATGAAGGAAATTAGTGGTTAAAAAAATAGTAATGGCCTCTATAGGTGTTGAACTCGTGACCTTGGGGTCACAGGTTCAAAATTAGACCACTGCGCCACTTGCATGTGTTGTAACTTTCCAACCTCCAGAAATATATATGAGTTACCCTGTAAAAATCAGAAAATTGTGAAAAATAGACCAAAAGGCATGGATCGAACATGTGTCGTGAGAGAGTAAGGGACTATCGCGCGCATGGTTAACCACTGGGGTGGTGATACATCCAATAATAATAACACAACCATAAATATATGAGTGAAATCAATTTCAGAAAATCAATTTTCTAAAACACAAACACGTGTTGGGGCCCAGGGACTCAAATGATCCAATCACATAATGCCACACTAGGTCACCGGAGTCAACAAAGCCAGAGATGCGAGTCAACACTCTAGTCATCTTCTTCGGCCATCCAAAAATCAAACCTTCAAAAATAGCAAAAATAAATGTAAACTAAGGACCCTACTCCTCCTAATTCGAGGGATGTGAGTCGATTGGTGGGGTTTGTTTGGCCTGAAAGTTCATCTACTATGAGATACGAAGGTTTCAATTTGTTATGCCCTATAAATGACATCCATTAATTTAAGCCCTAAAGCTCACATGTAAAACGTTGTACCTATTCTAATAGATGTCCTAAATATAAACAAACACATCAAACATGCTAACAGTGCATAGAAAATCAAAATCGAATTCAAGAAAACCTTACCAACCAGTCAACTTAAGTGAGACGATTCTGGGATGCTTTGGGGTCGTGTAAGTGCTTTGATTGATTCCTGGAAACCTCGGGAGGATTTATGGATGCTTGGAATCGATAGAAAGTTCCTGGAGAATTGGTTTTGAATTTTCCCTAAACATTGTATTTTTTGAGAATTTCGTGTAGGGTTTCTTGGGCAGCAAACAGTGTCCATTGGCATCTGGCTTTGTAGTATATATAGAGGAGAAGAGCTAGGTCAACAAATATGATGAAATATATTGCTTTGAATATGAGAATATTTGATTAAAAAATTAAATACAAAGCTTCCAAATTTGGCCAAATCTCATGCAAATCACTCCTTGTGCGTTTTTCTCAGCTACTTTGGACTTGCTTGGACCTTAAGACACTTAAATCTCAAGCCCACACGCCTTACACATCTTCCTTGTATTTTATATTAATTAAATTTGAATTTAAGTGGATTAAATAAAAAATAAATGGTAATATGGCGTGTGGCTGGGCTTAGAGGTCTTGGACAATGTTAGAAACATGTTTCAAACATAAAAAATATAGGCCCATTTGGAAAATTTCCAAGATTGCTCAATATTCTCTTCATGCACTTTCTCAAACTTTTCAAACTTACACCCAACATATCTTGCTCAATTTATGATATTGGAATTTTTAGAAAGCTTAATATATCCTCTAAAATCTCTCTTTTGTTTCATCTTCATTGAAGCTTCCATGTTCATGTACACTTCTTTTAGAAAAGATGACTGTTTATTGACTTTTGAAAGGACCTTTAATGTCTTGGCTCATATCTCTCAAATGAAGCATTTTTTGGGAAAAACCCATTGGAGACAAAGTTGTAGAAAATGGAATTTCCTTCAAAATGAGCTTTGGTTGAGGAATTTATGATGAAGTATGTGAAAGTTATGCTTCTTCAAAGTTCTGTTGACTTCTCCTTAAGAAACCTTAATTTAGCAACTTTTGACTTTTGGTCACCTCTTGAGTTTTCTTGATGAATCATGATTAACCCTTGGTAAAATGATGAATGTGACTTCAAAATCTTGATGTTCTCCAAAAATGGAGAAGTTTGATTGTATGTTGACCACAGTTGAATTTTTGTCCAATATAACTAACTTTCAACCATCTGAGCAATTGACTGAGAAAATTTGGGTTGTGAGGCTTGAAACATGATATGGAGATACTTTGAGACATATGGGGAGACATGAAATTCACTTGAGACATTAGAAATCACTTTTTCTATGAGAGAAACAAAATCCTAGTTGTGGGTTGATCGCTTAGGAGGAGGAATTGAGTGGTCACTCTTTAAGTAGTCTTGGACATGAGGAGGTACGTTGACCTTAAAAAGGGAGGGAAAATTTTTGGGTACAACATAGTGCATACAAGTTGTATACTTCAAACGATGATTAACTAGTAAAGGTTTAGTTGTACAGGAATCAAATACAATCATAATTGTGTTAAAACCATCACAACATGTTGTGTATTTAAATATAACAGGGACACATGACAAGAACTGGTTGTGGCAGCACAAGTACGGACATTTAAACTTTAGAAGTTTAGGTATGCTCAACCAAAAGAGGATGGTGTTTGAGTTACCTTATGTAAAGGGACCAAAGCATATGTGCAAGGAATGTTGCAGCTGATTTAAAAAGTCCAGATTGAATTTGATTTAAAGAGTCCAAACCCATACTACAAGAGTCTATGAATAAGGACTTGTTAAACCCAAAATAACAAGCATTTACATTGAAGAAATTGTGGGTGCAACATTAGTATTAGGGTTTTAGGAGTCTGTTAAGTTCTTTGTTTTTGTGTTATTTGTATGTCATTCTTGTATTTTTTGATGCATTGAGCTTGACTGATTATTATTTTATTTTATATAAATAATTTTTCTCATTCATGAATTTTTATACAAAGAGTTGAGTATTGTTCTTAATTAAAACCTTTAGGCAAAAGTAAATATTGTGTATTTGAAGTGTCCATGTGGCCATGTTATATTTTAAATACTAAACAACTTAAGAAGTTGTTATGTTCAAAAAAAAGTAATAATATTATTAGTCACTTCATAAACCACATGTATTACTTCTACTAGAGGCCTTAGTTTTTGTTTTGTCTTTAACATTGAAATGAACCATCAAATTTTGTACATAAATAATGAGTCTTGGATCATGCAGTTAGTAAAAGGAGTAATGGTGAAGGCTTATTAAAGAGAAAATAATATATATATATATATATATATATATATATATATGGATCATGCATTTAGTAAAAGGAGTAATGTTAATGTTGTATACATCCTCCAGACACATTTATAAGTAATAAAAATACTTTAACTTAATCATTGTTATAAAGAAAAGTCAATTATTAATAAATCATTTAATGTTGTAATTCTTAATATACTCTTATATTTTATTTTTCAACATTCCATTAAATTTAAAAAAGAGGACATTGTAATAAATTTAATCAATGTAGGATATTATAGTAAATTTAATCAATGTTTTCACCAAAATCTAAAAAATTTACTATACTTGATTGAATTTCTTAATAACCGTGAAAATTATTTTTGTTGTTTATAAATGTGTCCAAAAAATGTATATGAAATTGACATGACGGACCAACACAAATTTTTCAGAATTTGTATAAAACTTCCTATAATATGTTGGTAAATTATTTTGCAGTATCAAGCAGCGGGAAGAATTTTTTACCTCTTCCAGATAATGGGAGAATGCACTTATGTACCAATCATGGTGTTCCTAAAACCTATTATAAGAACATAATATGTCTTTCAGACCATGAATATGATGGTCAATAAAACACATTATTGGTATAATCTAACAGATTGAGAAAACATATACACTTGTTTTGTCTCTAGCTTTGCAAATTGCTGTCAAAATCTTCTCAATCTTAAATATATACTTTTTGAAAAAAATCATATCAGTAAACACAACAATCTCGTAATAAATGTAAGGAGTGTTAAGACTCTGTTATCAAAAAATTAGTATTGATTGATATTCAACTAACCATAATTGTAATTGATATTATTTCTTATTGTATATTACCTATTTGCATATAAATATACACCATGTGTGATCATATTCGACACACCGAGATACAACTACAACATGGTATCTAGAGTTGGTTGACCTACTATCTTGCACCAAAAAAAAATCTTTTTTGTTTCGGCCATCCACAGCGTCGCCGCCACTGTCGTCGCCGTCTCAGCCGCTCCTCTAGACTTTCTAGCGAGATTCTTATACCGCCGGAATCGTCTCCTCTAGGTCGTCCGAATTCTAAAAAGCTCATCGCCTTCAGCCGCCGCACGCGCCTCTCCTTCATCTACGCATGAATTTCACACGCCAGACTTTCAGCCACACATCCATTGCCCCCAGCCACCGTTGTTTTTCTCGATTGTCTTGCTTTTCTCTCCTCTTTCCAGATCTGCTCTCATTTTTTTATTTCGAGCCATCAAATATCATGGGAAATACCAATTCTGCCATATTCACTAAAGTTCTACTTAGTGTGAGAAACTGACCAAAACAACCAACTACAGTATATGGGTTGCTGCTGTCAAGATGTGGTTTCACGGTCAGGTATATGAGGATCACTTAACTATAAAAGTCGATACTATTCTCGCCTCCAAATGCGATAAGTGGAAACAAACCGATGCTTCTCTATGCATTGTGTTATGGTTTTCCATAGCAGAGTAACAAGCCTATACCACTTGCTACGAGGTTTAGAAAAAGGATAAGAAAGTCTTCTCAAATGATGTCCATAATCTTTACAGTGTCATCACCAAACTCCGCTCTTTCAAATTGGAGAATATGGATATTCAAGGCTATCTGAATAAGCTTGATGCATTAAAGGAAAATTTCACAACCTTAATGCCCTTTATAAAAGATGCCACAACTTATGCTGAACAGCAAAGTAAGTATTTCATGATCATGGCACTTGCTGGACTGCCATATGAACTTAATTCCGTTTGGAATCATATTTTATCAGGTACCAATGTTCTTAACTATGAAATAGTTAGTGAGCAACTGTTATGCTTGGCTACACCTCATGCTTTTGGACCAGTTCCTACTTCCTCTCCCACTGAATCACCTGTTCCCGTTTCCCACTTTCATGGTCGTGGTGAACGAACTGGTGGATTGGGTAGATGTCAAAGTATTCTTGTAACTATTGTAATCATTACGGTCACATTGAAGGCAATTATTATACAAAGACAAGAGAACAACAATGACAACCACGGATCTCTTTCGTCGAACAACCAGATATCACTAAAGATGTCCCTATTCACGTCGCTGATTACAATGATTTCCTCCAATACAAAGCAGCCCATCAATCATCATCATCTGCCGCTGTTTCTCAGTCGGGTAATCTTGTATCCTTTGTCTCTACATATTCTCTTGGTCCTTGGGTCCTTAAATTTGGTTCCTCTAATCATATAACTAGTCATAAATCTCTTTTATCTCACTTGTCTTATTCTGATTCTTTGCCTTCTGTCACTGTGGCGGGTGGTTCTAAAGTCAAAGTTCAAGGCCTTTGTCAGACACATCCACTTCTAAAGTTGTCTTTAGAGTTTGTCCTTTATATTCCTAGTTGTCCCTTTAATATAATATATGTTCACAAGCATATTCATACTCTTGATTGTTCAGTCCTTTTTAATGATAATTTTGTTTATATCCAGGACTGACATGCAGGATGAATGATTGGACCAGGGGGTGAAGCTGGAGGATTATATCACCTTTCTCCACCGGTGGCATGTATTTCTTCTCAAGAACTAACACATCAACGTTTGGGTCACCATAGTCTTATAAAATGCGTCTTTTATTACCTAGTCTTTCTAAGCTTTCATATTTTGAGTGTCAGTCTTGTCAATTAGGCAAACACACTCCTAGTAATTATTGTCAATGAGTAAATAAAGTGTTGCTTCGCCTTTTTCTTTAGTTCACTCTGATGTTTGGGGTCCTAGTCGTGTGAAGTCTACTTTAGGATACTATTACTTTGTAACTTTTATTAATGATTACTCACGATGCACTTGGTTATTTCGAATGAATTGGGGCGTTTGAATTGGGTTTTATACTTGAAAAACTTTTCTTTTTAAAACAATCCCCTTTTTAAATATGCTTTGCTTTTGACAAAGATTGAAAGACTTGGAAAGAAATAAAGAACACAATATTTTTATTCTAGTTCACTTGAAAACCTCAAGCTACTTTAGTCCACCCTTCCGAGGTGATTTTCCTCTCTCCAACGAGGACTTAATGCAATAATCCAAATAATTATTACACTTGCACAACCCAACTGGAAGTGACTAACACCTGCACACACCAACTGTGTGTGATTAACAACCTCTAAGACTAATTGTCCTAGACTTATCGAGAATGATGATCTAACTGGTCTCTCAAAAAACAATCAAACAACAGTTTGATAACAAGTTTGTTTACAAGTAAATATGCTTCTACACAACTTGATATGTAAACAGATTTTTAGTACAAATGACTTGAAATAATATACAGCTTTTTACGAAGAAATTATAACGTTTAAGCGCAGTGAGTTTCCTCGTGAATAAGAAGTGTGTTAGCAACTATTTATTCAACTCTTCAAGCCTTTATATAGAGTCATTCATGTGATGTAAGTGTTGGAGGGTACATATGGAAATATGAAATTTGTGGTGGCTTGAGAGAATGTGAGGGACAAGATCGTACGTAGCGTCGGTCCTTCATGGTAGATGATTTGTTGTCGCATGCAGATCAAAAATGAGTGTTTTGTAAAATTTTAGATAACGACAATGACTCGAGTATAATATCACAAGGATTCTTGAATATATTAACCAACTGAAATAAAATCGGGGGATTTAGGTTTTAGGATCAATTCATAACACAAATTAAGTGATTATCAAAATAATCACAGAATTCGATTCCTAATCTATTGACTCGGTTTCTACCTATCATCGACTATCATAATTCCAATCTCCTAAGCGGATTATCTATTCCTATTCAATTATAATACCCACTGACAAGCTCAATTGATAGTATAAGTTGTATGTACCTATTATCTGAATTAAGCAAACAAGATTAAGTTTCATGAATTAAACAGACACAATAACAAATTAAGAAAATGATAACGTGACTAGGGGTAGGATCATACAACTAATCGAATTAAATCAATATACTCTATGAAATTTGGATTAAGCAAACAAGAATCATAGAATAAAATTGAAAGGAATAAAAACTAAATTGAAATTATATCAACCTCAAGGTGTCGGAACCTGAATTGAGCAAATGAACAAGAAGTATTAGTTCTCCATCGACGTCCTAACAAAGCTAAGTTTTTTGTAAAAAAAAAAGGTTATAACCTACTGTAGGGTCTGCAATCCTTATAAAACAAAATAAGGGTTTTCACTTACAAAACGAACCGGGTCAAAAACATAACCCAGACCCACTAAAATGATTAGAAAACAATTTATTCTAAAGGCATAACTTTAATGAATCTTATGGGGCACCTGCAGTCCGATTCAGCTTATGGCTTAAAAATAAAAGTTGTAGCTCTGTCTGTTAACTTTATAGAAAGTATTAGAATGCCTCAATCTGAATCCCGAAGATCCAATTAGGAAATTTTTTGTGAAACCTGCTAAAGGTGAAAATTAAATACCAAAATCTAATTAAACCAAAAATAAACTAAATTAGAAAAATATTATAAAACATAAAAATAAACAAAGAAAAACATAGAAATGCTTAAGTACAAACATGGAAGAATATGCATCAAAATGCACTGATCAAATTCCCCCATACTTAAACTTTTGCACTCCGACCAAAATAAAATCAAAACTCATGAAACACCACATCATTCATATGCTCATTCTAGGCTACGAACTCTTCTTTTGTTAATATAGCATCGATAGGTTCTAATCTTTCACACTAAGGATATCGTAAGAACACTACTCCATAATTGTGCAGTCATATGTCTCCTTCCTATACAAATCAATCTGAATCATATTATTATCCATAAGCCTAACTTACTCATCCTCATTTTTGCTCTCTTTCATTCTGGTGCAATCACATTAAGCCCATTATCTCCATATTATCATAGTAAAGAGATCGATTAGTGACTCTGATCTTTTTTTGCATAGGGTTCTGGTAACCAAGTGACATAACCCTTTTCTTACCTAATTGTATTTGCGGGGGATCAGAACGTAATATGCCCTTCCAAGTTAAGCACCAGAAACCTAGGAGTCTTATTATCATGTTTTTGTAGGTTCCACAACCGTTGGGTTCAATGACCGGGTGAGGGTCACCCAACTTAGAAGGTGAATTCCCTATTTTTTTTCAAATAAAACCTGGATCACTCACTTATTTTCATTGGCTTCCTTATGTAGAGCATGTGAGAGATGGTGCCGACTGGAAAGATAAACTACTCAAGAGAAGAATGAGAATTAAAGGCTATGTCATAATAATTATTCAAATTAACTTCCACACTTAGGAGACTTATGGTGTTAAGACAATACCAATTTTGTGAAATTTTTCTCAAGTTTCCACAAACTAACCTCGAATTAATCCCAATAGCCTAAAACTTTAAAAAAAAAGTATAGTATTTCAAAAACAAAACGAAACAATTTTTTGTAATAAAACAAACAAAAAACTAAGAAAATAAACAAAGAAATTAAATGATTCCCCCACACACACACACACTTAAAACATGAATTATCCTCAATGAAAGAAACAAACATAAAATAATATAGAAGAGAGTGAGAGAGGAATGAACACACCCGAGTAGTCATGGCGGATAGGTGATCACATAACTAGACTTTCCCAATGAGAGCTCTTCTACAAATTCCTCTTACAATGTGGGACTCTCATGGAATAGTTTGAGCAGGTGACCCTTGTATTTAAACTTTTTATCAGTGCCTTCACATTTTATTCCAGGATCAAGTAATGTTCTTCTAAAAATAAAGTGTAAAATGCACACATGAAAATGATGTCATTCTCCATACAATAAAAGATCAATGGTTGAAGGGGTTTCCTCAATGCTTTTGTCTCATCTGAAAGTACCATATGCATACATATAGATGAACTGATATCAAGAGTATCAGTCAAGGTCTTGTTGTACCCAAATTTTCTCCCTAAGATTCTCTAATATCTCATGCCATTACATTGCACAAAAATCACAATTTCGATATCTCTCTCTCTCTCTCTCTCTCTCTCTCTCTCTCTCTTATCTTGGAGTTTGCCCTTGGGAGATTACCATGTACCTTGTGAATGTGTTTATTTATTGTATGTGATAATTGATACTTGACTAATAATGATGTGTATATAATTTTCTCTCTAGATGTTTTGATGTAGGTGAATGGTGCACAAGTTTGTTATCCAAGAGATCTATAGGTTCATGTGTTTATTTCCATGCCTTCTCTCCTTATTTCTCAATGTTTGGAAATGTTGTTTCTCATTGAAGATTTCTTTTTACATCTACTATGGTCTCTCATCTTGAGTGTGTTCTCCATATGTAAATAAGATCATCAAAGTTGAAGAAATTCTCCACACCATGGCCATCTACTATAAAATTTTGGTTTTGGGGCTTCTGAGGACCATATCTTGGTGTTTGTGTGAAATTTGTGGATGATTTCAAAGCCATTTGACTCTTAAAAGGACTTATAGTATTAATATTCTTTGATCCAAGGATTTTAATTGATGATAAGATTGTTATGGAGGTCTATGATTGCAAACTCTCTAGATTGATGTTTCATCTATCTTGTATGAATTCAAAGGATCACAAATTCGTCATCCCTTGCTTCCTTTAGCTCATTCTTTTTCCACAATGAACCTAAGTATGTCTAATACAACTTAGTTCAAATGGTAGGAAGAGAAAATGCTTGGGAATTTTCCCAAGAACTCAAAGGATTGCAAGTCATTGATGGATTTCTGAATTTTTGATCAATCAACTTCAAGAGATCATATCTTGGTCAAAATTTATCACCTTGAGGTCATTATTTTTGCACAACAATCTTGAATATGTGAAATTTATCTCAATTTATGTTTCAAGGATTGAAAGTGTTTGGAAGTTTCTTGAAGAAGTCAAAAGATTATAGGTCATTTCATGATTTTTCATCAACTTCACAAGGCCATAACTATCTCAATTTATTGAGTTTTTGGTTGGTTCTTTTTGAAAAATTCCATTCAAGAGGTCTATTTCATATCATCTTTGATGGTCAATATCAAATTTTGAGTGGAAGATCATGCTTGAAGAGAAAAGATTATAGGTCATTTTTAGAAAGTATGGCATGCTTGGCCAAGGCCTGACCTGAAAATCATTATTTTTTGAGGTTGATTCTGTTAGAAAATAGTTTGGTTCTAACCACATCTTAGATTTTTGATGATAGCAAGTGAAATAAATTTTGTATAATAGATAAGATACTCTGATGTGTACTGTTTTCATTTCAGGTGATGTTCTGACTCAAGCACTCAAGAAAAGTGAAATATCAAATTATGTTGAGCAGGAAAAGATTTATAAGTTCTAATGATGAAGAGAACTTCTGGACACGCACGCTAGAAAGAAACTTCTGAATGAAGCATGCTAGCGCAACCACTGACTAAAAGATACTTTGAATAAGGCTTACAGAAGATCATGATCTATCTATACGTCATCTTCTAAGATAAAGTATGCAACAGTAACGTTACCCTACTAAGGCTAAGACGGCTGAAGTACTTGAGTGGTTCAACTTTCTAGGTTCACTGAGAAAACAAGCACGTGCAACTAAAACCTTAATTACATTTTCCAGTAATTAAGACACGCAAAGAGATGCAACGGAAAAATTCTAGAAGCTATGTAAAGAGCAACATTCAAAGAAGCATATAACAACTTTCTGAAAGTAAACTCATGCTACCAAAATAAAAATCATTGTGTTAAGTTTATTTTTTCTTTTTTGTGCTAAACAGTCTTGTGTAAAAATCACTTTCAGTGATAATGCTTTTTAGAAGCAACTATATACACTTGTTAGAAGTTCTTGAATAATTATTCCTTGAGAGACCAGTTGAGTCAAATTTCTCAATAGGGCTAGGACTAGTTAAGTCTTAAAGGTGTTAGTCACTTATAGTTGGCTTTTGCATTATTTGTTAGTCACACTAGTTGACTGTGCAGTTGTAATCTTTTGATTATAGTGGATTAAGTCCTCGTTTAGAGAGGTGAAATCACCTCGATGGGTGGACTGGAGTAGTTTGAGTTTCAAACGAACAGGATAAATATCGTTGAGTGTTTAGTTTGTTGTTAAGTAAAAGAATAATTTAAAATGGAAAAACTTATTCAACCCCCATTCTAAGTGTTTTCTAAGCCTTCAATTGGTATCAGAGCTCTTGGTTCTTGGTATAAACACTTTACCGTGTCAGAAAAGATCCAAAAGGAAAATACAAATGGCAACAGATCATAACAACAACAACACTAAACCTCCAATGTTTGAAGGAAAATATTTTGAGTACTGGAAGGATAGATTCGAAATTTTTATTCTAGGCTATGACACTGGTCTTTGGGATATGGTCTTGGATGGCTACAAACACCCAGTAGACAAGGACAGAAACATGATAGATAGAAAAGCAACGGATAAAACACAGAAAATAGATTTTAAGAATCATCACAAAGCATGAAACATTCTGCTGAATGCCATTTCAAAATTGGAGTACGAAAATATTACCAACAAATACACAACACATGATATTTTTGAGTCACTCAAAATGTCACATGAAGGAAATGCTCAAGTCAAAGAAACTAAAGCTCTGGCTCTCATCCAGAAGTATGAGGCATTTAAAATGGAGGAAAATGAGTCAATTGAGGCAATGTTCTCAAGATTTCAAACTTTAACTGCTGGCCTGAGAGTTTTAGACAAAGGATACACCAAGGAAGATCATGTAAAGAAGATCATCAAAAGCCTACCCAAAAGATGGGCACCAATGGTCACTGCCTTCAAATTGTCAAAAGATCTGAATGTTATATCCTTAGAAGAACATATCAGCACACTGAGAAGTCATGAAATAGAGCTGGATGAATATGAGCCCCAGAAGAAAGGTAAGTCTGTTGCTTTGAAATCTACTAAAAAATATGATATTAATGCTTTTCAGGCTGAAGATGGAAGCTCTGAAGATTTAGAGTCAGAGGAAGATGAACTATCTATGCTTTCCAGAAGGATAAATCAAATGTGGAAGCACAGGAAAAAGAAGTTCAAAAACCATAGAATAACAGAAGATAGAGGAGAATCCTCTAGACACAAGAAGTTTAGAAAAATAAACGTCACCTTCTATGAATGCAAAGAACCAGTACATTTTAGAAGTGAATGTCCCAAGATGTAGAGAGAAAAGCCAAAGAAAAGGTTTGAAAAAAAGAAAGGAATGATGGCCACCTAGGACGACTCAGAATCTTCTAAAGCTCAATCTGACTCAGAAGATGAGCATGACAACCTAGCTTTTATGGGCACAATAGCAGATGACTCAGGATCTGAATCAAAACCTGATGAGGTAATTTATGAATTTACTCGTGTTGAACAAGTAGATAGTCTATCAAAACTTCTGGAAAACCGTAGTCAACTCAAGATCAAATACAAGAAACTTAAAAAGAGTCTTGTATCTGAAATTGAGCAACTAAATGCAAAAAATGCTGAACTAAAAGAAAATAACACTAAACTCAAAGATGATTTTCAAAAAGTTCAAAAAATATCTAGTTCAGATACGGATTCAAGTTCAAAAGATATTCTTAAAGAATATGACTATAGCATTCAGAAATTTCTTACTAAGAGCATATATAGAAGCAAAATGGATTCAATGATCTATGGTTTTAGTAGAAACAACAGAAAGGGAATTGGATATGAAACTCCCAGAGGGAAAGAAACATATCAACCTAAATCTATTGATAAAATGACTATCACATACAAACCACTATACAAACAGTTCAATTATAGTCACACACATGATATAAAATACACATCTCATTCTGAAAGTTTTCATGTTAAATTAAGGTTCAAACAGAACCTTAGAAACTCTAACCAGAAAGGACCTAGAAAGATATGGGTACCTAAGGAAAAAATAATTTATGTTGTAGATGTCCTTAACAGTGAAGTTACAACACCAATCATGGTACCTGGACTTTGGATGCTCACGAAATATGATGGGAAGAAGGTCTATGTTCCAACACCTGGAACTTAAATCTGGAGGTGAAGTAAAATTTGGAGGTAACCATAAAGGAAGAATCATTGGTTCTGTAACCATTGGAAACAGTAACCTCCCTTTTATTTCTAATGTTATGTTAGTAGAAGGATTAACACATAACTTAATGTCCATAAGTAAATTAAGTGACAATGGTTATAACATTATCTTTAATCAAATGTCATGTAGAGCTGTAAGTCAAAAGGATGGGTCAATCCTCTTCTCTGGCAAGAGAAACAACAACATATACCAAATTCATCTTTCTGATCTTAAATTTCAAAACGTAAAATGCCTTATGTCAGTTAACAATGAACAATGGGTATGACACAGAAGATTGGGAGATGTTAGCATGAGAAAAATTTCTCAAATTAACAAACTCAATCTGGTCATAGGAATTCCTAATTTGAAGTTCAACTCAGAAGTTCTGTGTGAAGCATGTCAGAAGGGAGAATTTTCAAAACCATCTTTCAAATCAAAAAATGTTGTTTCTTCCTCTAGGACATTAGAACTTCTGCATATTGATCTATTTGGACCAGTGAAAACAGCATCCATTAGAGGCAAGAAGTATGGATTGGTCATTGTAGATGACTACAATAGATGGACATGGGTAAAGTTCTTAAAACACAAGGATGAGTCACATTCTGCGTTCTTTGACCTTTGTAACCAAGTTCAGAATGAAAAGGAGTTTGGAATCATAAAGGTCAGAAGTGATCATGTTGGAGAATTTGAAAACCAATTTTTTGAAAAATATTCTAAAGAACATGGCATTTCTCATGATTTCTATTGTCCTAGAACTCCCCAACAAAATGGACTTGTAGAACGAAAGAATAGAACATTGTAAGAAATGGCCAAAACTATGATCAATGAAACCAATATGGCTAAACACTTCTAGGCAGAAGCAGTGAACACAACATGTTATATTCAAAATAGAGTTTCTATAAGATCTATTCTTGAAAAGACTCCCTATGAATTGTGGAATGGACAGAAAGCCCAACATTTCATATTTTCACCCATTTAGATGTACTTGTTATATTTTAAACACTAAAGAACATCTGAACAAGTTTGATTCTAAAGCACAGAAGTGTATTCTACTTGGATACTCTGAATGCTCAAAAGGCTATAGAGTGTACAATACATAAACTTTGATTGTTGAAGAATCAATCAAAGTAAGATTTAATGATAAGCTTGGCCAACAAAAGCCAAAGCAAATTGAAAATTCTGCAGGTACAAAAATTCATTTAACAAACTCTGAAGAGATAGAACAAAAAAACAACTCAGAAGATCCTGTTATTGAAGATGTTTTGGACAACTTAAGAATTTCTGAATAACCCTCACGAAGAAGATTTTCAAGAATCACATCAGCATAACTAAAAGATGTTATCATTGGAAAGAAAAATGATCCTATCAGAACAAGGTCTGCTTTAAGGAAAAATAAGGAATCACTGTTTGGTCGCGTTTCTCTGATTGAACCCACCTCTATAGATGAGGCTCTTCAAGACAATTATTGGATTATTGCCATGCAAGAAGAATTGAATCAATTCACAAGAAATGATATGTGGGATCTAGTTCCAAAGCCTATAGGATTTAATATTATTGGAACAAAGTGGGTATTCAGAAATAAGTTAAATGAGCAAGGAGAAGTTGTCAGAAACAAGGCACGGTTGGTTGCACAAGGGTATAGTCAACAAGAAGGTATTGATTATAATGAAACCTTTGCTCCAGTCGCCAGGTTATAATCTATCAGATTATTAATTTCTCTTGCTATTCAAAATAATATTACTTTATATCAAATGGATGTTAAGAGTTCATTTTTAAATGGCTATATAGAAGAAGAAGTTTATGTCCGTCAACCTCCTGGTTTTGAAGATTCAAAATTTCCAGAACATGTTTTTAAACTCAAAAAATCTTTGAATGGGTTAAAATAAGATCCCAGAGCTTGGTATGAGCGTTTAAGCAATTTTCTTTTAGAAAAGAATTTTACTAGAGGAAAAGTGGACACAAATCTATTTAGAAAAACATTTAAAAATGATATTTTGATATGTCAAATTTATGTAGATGATATTATTTTTGGAACTTCTAATGTCTCTCTTGGAAGAGAATTTGCTGAGTCTATGCAGGCATAGTTTCCGATAAGCATGATGGGTGAATTGAAATTCATTATGGGAATTCAAATCAATTAATGTTCAGAAGGTACTTACATACATCAAACTAAGTATGTCAAAGAACTTATGAAGAAATGTTAACTATCAAAAAGTAAGGAAGAAAAGACACCAATGCATCCTACATGCAATTTGGAAAAAGACGAGGTAAGTAACAAGGTAGATTAGAAACTCTACAGAGGTACGATTGGATCTTTTCTTTATCTAACTGCACCTAGGCCAAATATTCTATTTAGTGTGTGTTTATGTGCAAGATTCCAATCAGATCCCAAAGAATCTCACTTAATTAATGTTAAGATAATTCTAAGGTTTCAGAAGGGTACTACTAATGTTGGACTGTGTTACAGAAAATCCAAAGACTTTCAATTAATAGGTTATTGTGATGCTGAATTTGCTGGAGATAAAGTAGAATGATAAAGCACCTCTGGAAGTTATCAATTCCTTGGTGAAAATCTGATCTCATGGTATAGCAAGAAGCAAGCCACCACTGCACATCCAACCACTGAAGCAGAATATGTAGCTGTTGCTGGCTGTAGCACTCAGATGCTCTAGATAAAGAGTCAACTAGAAGACTATCATTTGTATGAGTGTAAGATCCCTATCTTCTATGATACTACTTCTGCCATTTGCGTTTCTAAGAATCCAATTTTACATTCTAAGGAAAAACATATTGAAATTAAACACCATTTCATAAGTGACTATATTCATAAAGGAATTTTGAGTCTATACTTTATAGATACAGACCATCAATGGGATGACATTTTCACTAAACCTCTTTCTGAAGATAGATTTAAATATATTTTGAAAAATATAAGTATGGAACTTTGCCCTGAATGAAATTTTTGTTTTCTTTCAATATAGTCAGAAGTTCTATTTTGTTTAATGAACATTCTAATTAACATCTCTTCAGAAGTTAGAAGAGAAGTTCAATTAGAAGCCATACATGGAAGTTCTGAAATAATTTTTCTAATGTTTCATTACAAGTATGGTTCAGAAGTTCACTATATCAAGCAGCTGTAACGCTTTTAACCTAGAAGTTGAACATGTGTTCATAACTTCTGATAGGTTACCCACACGCGTGCTAGATATTGACATAATGTTTCTAGGTAACTTTTGAAATCTCATCAAATCTCAATAAATCCCTCTAACTGTCAGACGCCATTTAATGCGTATGATGATTATTTTGATTTTAATTTTTTAATTAGTTTTTAAACCTTTCATTTGCATGGGTTCCCCTATAAATACTCTTTTCAAAATACTTTTCTCTCTTTTCCAATCTCAAGAACGGTTTATGCATTTTTGTCTATTCTTCTCTCTTTTCAAAAACCCTAAACCCAGAAATTCAACAATGGCTTCAAGCTCCAACAACCCAGAAACCATTAACCCAGAAACTCATGTTTCTAATCCTTCAGACACCTCAGTTCAACCCATTCCTCAACCATCTGAACGATATGTCATCCCTGAAAGAACAACCCTAATTCCCGTTGAGAAATTGGAAGTAGTGTGCGAACTGATAATTGACCTTGTCAATCTCAAATACAATGGCTTCAATTTGTTTCCAACTGTGGAATTTCAAGGATGGAGAACTTTCTTAGATCGTCTTGTTGGACCAGTTTTTCCAAACCTTGTCAAGGAATTCTGGATTCACGCTGTTGTAACCCCAAAGCCATTATTTCTTTCGTAATAGTTAAGGAAATTTCTATCACTTAAAACATTATTAGAAGATTGCTAAGTTTAGAAGGAGATGGTGAAATTGGTGTCCCAGAAGGAAGACTTGATGTTGATCCTGTGAATGCTGAAATATTCACTTATGGAGAAGCTTCTACGAAAATCAAAGATTTGAAAGATATCTATAAGATCTGGGCAAATATTTTTCATAGTTGCATCCATCACAGAAAGGAGACAAGCTCTCCAAATTACATCAACGCAGATCAACAATATCTACTGTATTGTGTATGAACTAATGTTAAGGTAGATTTGCCTTATCTTCTGTTCATACACCACTGGATGCATGTCAAGGAAACAAGAGAAGCAGAAAGAACCAGAAATCCCAAGGCCAAGAGAAATTGGATTCCTCTAACCAGGCTAATCTCATACATTCTGACTGAGAATGGTCTTATAGCGCACCTAAAAGATGCCAAACTGCTGAAAGAGTTGGATCCTATCTGTGGAAAAGTCTGGAATGGAAAGAATTTGGTAAAGAGGAAGATACTTTATAGACTTCTGGCTAAACCCACGCCATTAGCTTCGGGATCTATCACAAAGAGAAGAGTTCCTATTGCAGTATTCCCAGCGCTCAACTCAGAAGACCATCGGTTGACCATCAGCTGACCATCCAAAACTACATCAGAAGTTGCAAAAGAAAAGGACTTACAATTGATCCATCTTCGCTACAAGGCAGAGATTTTCCAAGCCATGTTAAGAAGACAAAGAAGAGAAAAACAAATGGTGAAGGAGCTTCTGCAAGACCCCCATAGTCTCAGAAGAAGAAGAAACAGGCAACTTTAGGTAGAACTTTTGATCCCATCTCTATTTCTAATCCTGCTAGTATAGTAACATCTGATGCACCAACAACCACTGTTCCCTTAGAATCACTCACTACAAAAAAACTATAGATACCATAGATGTAGATATTAATCTTACTTCCCCATCAGAAACTCTAGAAACCAATCCCCACATTGCTCAAGTTCTATCAGATATAGATAATTTTGATGCCCTTAACACAGAAGTTACACCTTCAACTACTAGCACACAAACTACACCAATTATCACTCCACGAAGTGTATCACATAAAATTCCCGTCTCTTCTCCCAAAACACCTAATCCAAATGCACCATCATCTCCAATTTTTTATCCACACTCAGACAATAGTGAATGGAATTCAGATGTTCCATGTTGGCTATTTCCTGAAATAAATGTCCCCTTGAACACTCAATTTCCATCATTCAATCTACCCCAAACAAATATTTTTGCAGTTTCCAAATCTCCCACACACATCACTACTTCGTTTGCTGAACCAACCATTACTCCTATCCCTACAGAACTTCCACAAACTCCCTCACCAGCACACAACACCATTCCCACAAAACTTCCACAATCTCCCTCAATAGAACAAACCACCATAACCACAACACTTCCACATCCTCACTCCCCTGAAACTACTATTAATCCAACCTCTAAACCTACACCTGCGACACAAAACTTACCACCAGTCTCCACTCCAACACTTCCCTATCCATAAAATCTTGACTCCCCGGAATTTCTTAGAACCATAGTTAATCTCAACTCCCTGACCAAAAAGAAAGTTGTGCATATAAATGTTAGTCTATGCTTGCAGAAGATTGAAACAGAAATGCTGAATTGGCTAGAACTGCTAAAGGAAGATTATGCCAGCAACCTGAGCCCATCTACATCAGCTGATCTATGGAGAACCTTCAGAAGGAGATTCAATATTGAATCCCTAAAACTCAAAGAGTTGTGTTACTCTCATGTTTATGGTCTGAAGAAAGTATCCTACAACATGTGGAACGAAAATCCTCTTCTACAACTTGACAATGCTCCATGGCAACCACCTGCTGGCCACATGGAGATTTCTAATGATGAATCTTCTAAATCAGAAGTCGCTGATCCAAACTCTAGAGCTTTGGTTATGTATAGACCTCCTCTTTTCTGTCCCAGAGATACAAGGAAGAAAGTGCTGACTTTAATGGTTGATCTTGACACACTTTTCTCCAATGCCTTCTGCCCCAGATCTGCTGGTTCTACATCAAGGGTTGTTTCTGCTGAAGATGCTGATTCAACTTCTGTGGTGCTAGAAATTCTGAAGGAGTTAAAGAAGGAGAATGAAGCAGTAAGAGAAAGTTTGGAAAAACATGAACCGTAGAATAAGTAAATCAAGACTTGGATCCAGAAGCAAGAGGAATCTTCAAATAAAATCAAGAATCTTCTGTTGTCACTGGTTTCTCGTCCCACCTAGACCTTCTGTTTTAACAAAAACCTTCTATGCATCATTGTTTTTTTAAGTCGTTTTTTTTTGCCAAACCTCTGTAACCGTACTTTCAAATTAATGTTATAAGTACTTTGCTTTACTTTACAATGTTTTTACGCTGCATTTTTTATTATGACAAAAAGGGGGAGAAAATTGAGATTTTGATCGGATTAACTATAACATGTTACTAGAACGAAAGTGTCAAACATTTCTAACAACAAATATACAAGTGTATTTTCTGCTTCTGGAGTTTACAGGATTACACAAGCTCTGAAAGAAGACCTTGCAAAGACAAAATTCCAAAGCCTTAAACTCTGATGATTCAAGCTCTAAATGAAAAGGAAACTATCATCAAACTCTGATGATTCAAGCTCTGAAATGAAAAGGAAACTCTAAGGAAAAAGGATCTCTGAAAGTTCTGAAAGAACATCTCAGGGAAGTTCTACTATACTTATTTTTCCTTAATTATTAATCTCAGGGGGGATTGTCTATCTCAAGGGGAGATATGTTTCATATATACAATTTTTTTAATCAAAATCTAATATTTTTGTCATCATCAAAAAGGGGGAGATTGTTGGAACATAGTTTGGTTCTAATCACATCTTAGAGTTTTGATGATAACAAGTGAAATAAATTTTGTATAATAGATATGATACTTTGATGTGTATTGTTTTCATTTTAGATGATATTCTGACTTAAGCGCTCAAGAAAAGTGAAATATCAAATTATGTTGAGCAGAAAAAGAGTTAGAAGTTCTAATGATGAAGAGAACTTCTGGACACGCACGCTGGAGAGCAACTTTTGAATGAAGCATGCTAGCGCAACCTCTGACTAGAAGATACTTTGAACAAGGCTTACAGAAGATCATGATCTATTTATATATCATCTTCTAAGACAAAGTCTGCAACAATAATGTTACCCTACAAAGGCTAAGACGACTGAAGTACTTGAGTGGTTCAACTTTCTAGGTTCACTGAGAAAACAAGCACATGCAACTAAAACCTTAATTATATTTTCCAGTAACCAAGACACGCAAAGGGCTGCAACAGGAAAAATCTAGAAGCTATATAAACAACAACATTCAAAGAAGCATATAACAACTTTCTGAAAATAAACTCACACTGCCAAAATCAAAATCATTGTGTTAAGTTTATTTTTTCTATTTTGTGCAAAACATTCTTGTGTAAAAATCAATTTCAGTGATAAAGCTTTTTAGAAGAAACTATATACACTCGTTAGAAGTTTTTGTGCAATTGTTCCTTGAGAGACCAGTTGGGTCAGATTTCTCAAGAGGGCTAGGACTAGTTGAGTCTTAGAGTTGTTAGTCACTTGAAGTTGTCTTGTGCATTGTTTGTTAGTCACAACAATTAGTTATGAAGTTGTAATCTTTTGATTATAGTGGATTAAGTCCTCGTTGAGAGAGGCGAAATCACCTTGACGGATGGACTAGAGTAGTTTGAGTTTCAAACGAACCAGGATAAAAATCGTTGAGTGTTTAGTTTGTTGTTAAGTAAAAGAATAATTTAAAAGGGAAAAACTTATTCACCCCCCCCTTCTAAGTGTTTTCTAAGCCTTCAGATTCTTTTTGCATTGTGTTATACTCTTTGAGGAATTCATTTGGCTCAAGGAAGATTGGAAAATGCACGAGTGAATTTAATTTAGCCTTGGTGACAAAATCGTGTTAAAATATGCTCCAAGCACACCACCAGTTTGTGCATTTTGCGCTACCACTCATTTTTAAGTCAAAGTAAGTCTTGATTTCGTGACAAATCATGTTTAGAAACTTCCCAGGATTAATTAGCACATCAAAACATAAGGAATGGTTGAGTTTTGATGCACATGAAGTTACACTTTCTTCATGACCACGGGTGTGTATGATTTCACTCCAAATTGCATCACTCACCCTCCCTTTTGATCCCATTCACTTCTCCTATAAATAACAAGCCATTCCACTCATTTCTCAAGCTTTGAGAGCCAGAAAATCACTGCCAAACTCACTCTAAACCTCACATTTCTGCAACTTCATTTTCACTCTTAAAGCCATTCTAATTTGAAATTAACCATTCATTATGCTTACTTGAACTTCACTGAAGCTAACAGAACAAGAATCGTGCCTTGAGGTCCCCTGAATCATGTCATCCAAGTCAAGTTTCAAAGATCTGAAAGTGAACTTCGTTCAGGTAGGATTCGGGACCAAATCGTTTCAAATCAAGCACTATTTTATTCTCCTCATCTCCCTGATCCTTGTGATATTCACTATTTGCATTTTCATTGAGAATTGACTCTGAATTTTTGGAAACACGTATTCATTATTTTTCTCTATTTTCTCAAACCATCATTTGTACAAGTGAAATAACCAACCAATGAAGATGACCTACGTGTCTATCTTCAACCAATGATAGAACGCCATGTAATTTTTTCAAATTGGATCTGATGTGTTGGTTGTATCGTACGCGCGTTATAGGGGCCCTTAGATCTGATTACTTTAGTGAGTCGGACTCTATCCAACGCGCCGCATGTTTTTCGTTTTATTTTAATTTGTAATCCGGTGTGAAAACCAAGGAGGTCCATATCAAGAACATCGCTTATGATCCATTGGATTAACCTACTAACACGTTTTGACTGTGATCTAATGGTCCATATTTTTTTGCCTTTTATTTTATTTTTTGATTTTATATTTTAAATGTTTTAAACTTTAAAAAATTATAGAAAATTCATTTGTGACTCAAAAATTGTAAAAAAATTCACAATTTTTTTTTAAATATTATCTTTCTGATATATATTTTTTCATAATTTTATTTTTAGATTTGATATTTTTTATGATTTTTCTCTTTCATTTAGTGTTTTTAATTGTTTTAAAATACCTTTTGACAATTTTAAATTCTGAAAAAAATTATGGAAGGATCCAATGGTCACTTGACAAATATTGGTGACCTCATTTTATTTTTATTTCTGATTTTGATATTTTTGTCAATTTTTTATTTGTTTTATTAATTTCTTTTCCTTTTAAAAATTCAAATATATAGTTTCTAACTTTTAAAATTTCTAGAATTTTTTGTCAACACATGTTGACCCTTGTTTGACTTTAAATAATTTTCTTAGAATTTTATTTGATGTATGAATACTATTTATGTATTTCGTCAATAAAATCCAATTGAATAATCTAATTTCAAAATATATTTTATTTGTTATTTTAATTGCTTCATTTCTTTTTTTACTTTGTTGATTTTGGGTTTATTTGGAGTCATAGACTTCCACAACATCATCGGAACTTGGGTTTTGATAGGCCTCTTGGCCAAATTCACCAAGATAGTTGGTTGATTTTGACGAAGTTAGATCAAATAAATTCATCTTATTCATTGTTGACTCTGAAGCTTGTTTCCTCTTCTCCGTCTCATTATTATTATTTTTTTATTTTGTCTCGAATCGGAAAAATCGTCAATTGGAGGCATGAGCATTAATGTTCAAACAAAAGCCCCAAAAGATGACTTGAGTTTTGATTTTGGCTCAACACCTGTGATACTTGTCGTATGGTCGCTATGATTTTTTGATAAATCTTCTGGAAAGTTTTCACTAACCTTGTCAATTTGAAACTCTCAAGCATGTTTGATCAAGTGATGATTGTTCCAAAACCGGTGATATACTTGACAAGTTTCAAGATGGTCACCTTGCTAACCTTACTAACAATTGACTTTTCGGTGATATATTTGACATAAAGCAATTGAAACTTGTCGTGTGGTCGCGTTGATTCTATCAAGCTTATGGCAAGTCTTCATGCGTAAGCTTCAAGATGATCACCTTGCTAACGACTAATTACTAACAATTAACTTTACTTTACGCTTTTATTTTATGCCTTTATTTTTCCGCTTTTATTTTTTCGCTCTTTACTTTATGCACTTTACTTTTAGCATTTACATTTCATGTCATTTTTCTTTGCTCACTTGAGCATTTTATTTTCTTGTCATTTTGAATTTCCTCACTTGAGCTTTATTTTCCTTTTTCTAAAACACCTAATAATTCAACTTAAACATAAAAAACTTTTGATTGGACTTGGTTACTATCCCTATGCTCGGAGTTTGACCTTTGGACTAAGGATTAGGACCTCTACCTCAACTCGGAGATTTCTATGATTTTGGTGTTATTATTTCTCGCTTGGTTATTTTCTTGTTATGCAGGTGTTAAAATCCAAAATTTCTCCCTATTTCTCTAGTCTATCTACATCTCCATACTCAAGAATTCCTCAAGGGTTGACCAGATGAACCCTCTCCTAAGCAATCAACCCACAACTAGGATTTTGATTCTCTCAAGTCAAGTATGAGTTCCATTGCCTCAAGTGATCATCATACCTCCTCATATGTCTCAAGGGATCATCATTTCAAGTTTCAATCCTCACAGCTTAAGTTTGCTCAGTCAATTGCTCAGATGGTTGAAAATCAGTTGTATTGAACAAAAAGTCATCTATGGTCAACATACAGTTGAATAAAAAATGAAAATAAGATTTTGGAGGTGCCACCTAAGACTATGTGATGATGTGGCACAAAAAATATATAATTTTGTAAACACATGTCTTGATATTATCCACTACTTCAAATTATATATTATATAAAATACTATGTAAAAATTTATGAAATTATATTTTCTTTCATTTTTATAATTAAGAATTATTTTAATACAAATATGAATAATATTCTATAAACTTTATGAAAATATATATATGTGTCAAATTTGTTTAATGTGGAAACATTATTTGTTGAGATTTAGTCAAAATTCAATTATATTTGTCTAATAATGTATTGTATTAGAATAATAAAAATAATAATAATAATAATAATAATAATAATAATAATAATAATAATAAATTTATTGTGAGTAAATTAGTAGGATATTTTTTGAAATAATAAAAGTTAGTAAATAAATATTAGATTATTTTATTTTTGCATTTGTGAGAAATCGAAATCATAACCTTCTATACAGTGTATAAAAATTGGAGATGGATTTTGAGAGATGTCACCTAAGAAAATAAATGATGTGGCACAAAAAAGAGTTGAAATAGTGCAAGATAGGAGTTAAGGTGTCGCAAAATTATTTGAAGCACTGGATTTAATAGATATAATAATAATTATTATTATAATAAATATATAGATAGATTGTTTCTGTAGTTGAATAGGATTTCATGTAACAAAGAAAAAAAGAAACCTTGTATGCCCTCTGCTTTATCAGCTTGGAATTGTTCGAAAGCTAGCCCCCCGAGTCCTTTTATGGTGACTACACATGTCGACCAAGGATGAGGGATTTTAAGGCGCTGAAACCTTGTTCTGGCGATGGCGTGCAGCCGAGCTATGCCTCAATGAGCTCTTATCATGAGTTCAAAGCAGTGGGCCTTAATTATGGTAAAAGTCTCCGGCTATACCTGAACCAACTTACTTGAAGTGGAATCAAGTAAAAGAACCTTTAGAAATACAGAAATTATAGGTTACACCCGAAACCAGTACGTTATTAGACCCAACCGAGGTGTAAAGCTTTGAGGGTTACACCCGAAATTAGTTCATTAAGAGGCCCAGCCGAGGTGCAGAGTCTTGGGAGGTTACACCCAAAACCAGTACCTTAATAGGCCTAGCCGAGGTGTAGAGCCTTTGGAGGTTACACCTGAAACGAATGCCTTAATAGGCACAGGCGAGGTGTAGAGCCTTGAAGGTTAAACCCGAAACCAGTGTCTTAATAGGCCCAACCGAGGTGTAGAGCCTTGGGAGGTTACACTCAAAACCAGCATCTTAATAGGCCCAACCGAGGTGTGTAGCCTTTGAAGGTTGCACCTAAAATCGGCTCCTTAATAGGCCCAACCGAGGTGCAGAGCCTTGAGAGGTTACACCCAAAACCAGTACCTTAATAGGCCCAGCCGAGGTGCAGAGCCTTGAGGATTACACCCGAAACCAGTGCCTTAATAGGCCAAACCGAGGTGCAGATCCTTGGGACGTTACACCAGAAACATGTGCATCAATAGGCCCACCCAAGGTGTATAGCCTTGTGAGGTTACATCCGAAACCTGTACCTTAATAGGCCCATCCAAGGTGCAGATCCTTGAGGATTACACCTGAAACCAGTGCCTTAATAGGCCTAAGCGAGGTGCAAATCTTTGGGAGGTTACACCCGAAACCAGTGCCTTAATATGTCCAACCGAGGTGTAGAGCCTTGGGAGGTTACACCCGACACCAGTGCCTTAATAGGCACAACTAAGGTGCAGATCCTTGAGGGTTACACCCGAAACCAGTGCCATAATAGGCCCATCCGAGGTGCAGATCCTTGGTGGTTAAATCCTATTTTAACTTTACACAGTCTATGTTCTTTATAGGATGCCTCTTTGCCCACGCAAGGGATTAGGACGAAACCTTTTTTTTTGCTTTTGTAAATGTAAACAAGACTCTTTACAATCAGCAGAGACATTTAGCTCGCCTTATACAACAATATTAAGTATACATTTTGCATTCTACCCAGCCTTTTGACTTTATCTTCTATGATTTCCGACCTGTGTTACCTCTGTTTCTATTGTCCATAGTTGTACTGACTTTTTGTTAGATCGGAGCCCCATCGTAGGGATGTTCGAGCTGGACCAAAGCCTTTTTGCGAGTGTGACAAATTTTTAGGCGTGAAAGTGCTTTGGAATTTTTGTCGATTTATTGTATTTTGTATGGTCGGCCGAGTAAGCACTGAGTTTTAGCTAAGGCGACCGAGTTTGTAGGCCGAGTGTTTATATTTACACTACCTAAGCTCGTCTTATCACATATTGTTTACATTTTGTTTGGATCGATTTCGATTCCCTCCTAGATTTACCTTAATAAAAATATGGTGTCTCCCACCCACGCAGGGGGAAAGGACGACACCTTTTGCTTAGTAAATTTATAGGATTTATTTACAACCGACAGAGATATTTTCTCATCTTATTACAACAATTTAGTATATAATATAAACTATGCATTTACCTTGCGTCTTGGATTTATTAGTTTCTCTAGGCTATACTAGCTTCTAACCGGGATGTTTATATAATTCCCCAAGGCGTGAGGCTTTGTCGAAAATCTTGCATGTCAAGCCTCTGTTTTATATACAGTCGCTCCAATAGAATTGCTTATTTCCGATTTCGACTTTAACTCAAATGAGGTGGTGCCCACTGTCTGTTTATCAGTGTCTTTTTTGAGAAGATATTACTTTGCCCAAGTATTTACTAACGTTTTCCATCAACTCGACCAACCGTCACTTTTGAAGACGTTATCCTCTTAGTGCAACCATTTAAGAATTTTGTTACCCTGTATGAGATCGGAGCCAAAGTCGGTTTTTAGTACTGTGATTTTGTTTTCTCCCTTGTTTCCTGATTTACAATTAGCCACCGAGGACTAATGGAGCAGCTACAATCACTTGAAGCATTGTAGCTCAGATCATTTTTTATGCTTCTTCACTTGCTATCTGTTATGTATGAACTATTGCCCACGTTCCGACTCGATTCATCCCCACGTATCCGCAGTATATATGCGTGCAATGTAACTGTGATATTACAACAGTAACACAATCATCATATCAGAGCAAATTGAGTATCACCTATTCACGCAATATTCTTGAACGTTAACATTATGGCAAAAATCTCAAATATAAGTTGACTGAATATAAAGAACAAGAGAGGACAGAATGAACATTATTACTTATACTACTTAAGAAATTGTGAACTTCACCATTTAGCCTATGCTTAATTCAACTCACAAATAGAGTAGCGATATACTAAATGAATGTATAGGAATCACTTATCCTTCAGCTATGCCGCCGACATCATTGCAGCACTGTGTTTTAGGTTTGAAATAACGAGTTCTATCTACAGCCATGTGTAAGTAATGACCGTGTCTCCGATGTCTTTGATGAGGAAATTGAGACCAATAACTATCAGCGACATTCGTCAATTGGACTCCCAGTTTATGAACAAAGAGTGGCTTTGTTCAAGGCAACTCTCGGGGATCTTAGTTAAGATCCTGGTTCGACATATCTCAACTCAGTTTCGACTATAACCTAAGGCAATTTAGAATCGCCTCCCTGATCCCTTCGACGATGTTCCCTGGTTTTCAATCCCTATAGACCTGCCATTAAAATCACATTGCGCAACAAACAAGCAATTACCGTTCTCAGACGTTACGAGAACCACAATTTTAACTTGACAGCCATATCAATAGGCGTTACAAACAAGAGTTGATTATGGTGTGCAAAATACTTATTTGACATGATCCTAGTAAAACGTCCTGTAATTCAACAGTGATTGATAAAATGCACTAGATATGTTTATTCATGCTTTTCGTTGGGATGCCAACCGAAACAGAACCTGGAAAAGTAAAGCAGGTTTGTTAGATTACAACCAATCAGGATTCTAAAAGTGAGGAACTTGTATGAGATAAACATTTTTCTAAAAATCATCAGTCACACTCTTCTCTCCATTTCCGGTATTTTAGTCTATGATCCTTCGGAGAAATCCCTGATCTTCTCCAGCCATGGCTGTCTCTGCTTGCAGAAAACGGATTCACGATGTTCTGACTACAATTGAGGCCTTAATCATAGTGCTCCTCTGTTAGCAAAGCTATGGCCGAGGACATTTTCGAGATGGCGTCGCCGAAAGATCCGACGACCTTGAAGAAGCTGAAACCTGTAACTTATCGGTTTAGAATTACACGCCCCAATCGTAGTCACCGAGAGCTTTTGCGGCTGCTTCCGATCATTCATGATGCTTAAAGTATCAACTTCCCCACTGGGTTCCGATGTTGGGTCGGGAAAAGCATTACATTTGGCTCCAGATCAGATAATGTGGATCCAGGTGAATTGGTGACGAATTTTGGAATTCGCGTAGTTGGCTCTACGATTCCTTCGTTTAAGACCCTGCCACCTTCGCGATCAGATTTGCTGTGGATTTTGGATAATCCCTCCAAGAAATTGACCCAGTACTGACTATGAGATCTTCGGCAACGGCGAGCTGCACCGGTGGAGACGATTCCAATGTTTAGAAATTTGTGTAGCCATGGTTACTGTAACACATTCCACTCATAACAGGTGAAAGGGAACTTTTGGTGATGACATTAACGCAAATGTTATTTGCATGGATGATTTGGAAATTTGACATCGCCCTCCACTGTACTGGGATAATGAGAGGACTAAACCAATGAGCTTGGAATAGTAATTGCGTGGCCTTCGAATAATTTTACCGGGGTCTTACGGTAGACGTCAAATGTTGTTGCTAAGAAACTAAATATAATATTTTAAGGGATTTAGAGGCTCAAGTGAGATAACTTGGTCTTCAAGTGATAGATCTAGCTTACCCTTCAGTCGGGAACTCTTAAGTATAATGTATGGACTCTCTCTTAAGCAAATAGCTGAGAGAGGAAGTGAGAGAGTGATAGAGAACTGATCTTGGATTCGATCTCCTTTATCAACCTCCAAGGACTCCTCATATAAGAAAGCCCTTGAGCTTATGAATTTTAATGTGATATGATAACGTTCGTAACCGATTACTTAATGACTTCTAATGTCTATAACCGACCCATAAATATTTTTATTTATTATTAAACAAAATTTTATTAGCTTAATAAAATTTATAACTATATTTATCAAACTTTAGTCATTTAATGAATAAAGGGTTGAAATGCTAGTTGCTATAGCAAATTAATTATTATTTTCATATAATTATTTTAAATTTATTAATGTGTTTGTAAAAAAATTTATTTGATTTTATTGTTGTTATCAATTGAAACATGTGCCTTCTTTTTTTTAGATATTATTTTTAATATTTTTGTTATATTAACTATTGTCACTATTATAAAAGAAAAAGAGTAAAATATAGCTGACTTTGGTAATATATATTTGTGAAAAAATTATATTTATCCTACTTAGTAGGTAATTGATATGTTAATATATTTTATGACTATAATTACTTTGATATTAAAAAAATTTATTTTAAGTATTCACTTTCTTATGATTTTAAAGAAAACATAATTCTAAATTTTCAACTCAAACATGAACGGTCTTTTTTCAGATATTATTTTTAATATTTTTATTATACTATCTATGGTCGATATTATAAACGTAAAAGAGTAAAATATAGTTGACTTTAGTAATATATTCATGAAAATAATATATTTATCTAAGTTAGTAGGTAATAGATAGGTTAAATTAATTTTTAACTACAACTACGTTGAGATTTAAAATATTTTTTTAAGTATTTTTTTTAATGATTTTAAAGAAAATATAATTCTAAATTCAGTGTTTAGAACTTTAGATTCACGTGTGTATTTTAACATTAGAATTTAAGAATATATAAATAGCTAAAATAATAATTGTCTTGTTAGATTATTTTAGTTAATAATAATAATAATAAATAATAATAATAATAATAATAATAATAATAATAATAATAATAATAATAATAATAATAATAAATAGATAGATTGTTTGTGTAGTTGAATAGGATTTCATGTAACAAATAAAAAAAAAAAGAAACCTTGTATGCACTCAGCTTTATCAGCTTGGAACTGTTCGTAAGCTAGCCCCCCGAGTCCTTCTACGACGACTACACAAGTCGACCAAGGATGAGGCATTTTAAGGTGCTAAAACCTTGTTCTGCCGATGGCATGGAGCCGGGCTATGCCTCAATGATCTCTTATCATGAGTTCAGAGCAGTGCGCCTAAGTTATGGTGAAAGTCTCAGGCTATGCCTGGACCAGCTTACTTGTAGTGGAATCAAGTCGAAGAACCCCAAGAAATACAGGATGCGGATTCACGATGTTCTGACTACAATCGAGGCTTTAATCATAGTGCTCCTCTTTTAGCAAAGATATGGCCGAGGACATTTTCGAGATGGCGTCGCCGAAAGATCCGACGACCTTGAAGAAGCTCAAACGTGTAACTTATCGGTTTAGAATTACACGCCCCAATCGTAGCCACCGAGAGCTTTCGCGGCTGACTCCGATCATTTATGACGCTTAAAGTATCAACTTCTCCACCGAGCTCCGATGCTGGGTTGGGAAAAGCATTACATTCGGCTCCAGATCATCCACTACTGGATAATATGGATCCAGGTGAATTGGTGACGAGTTTTGGAACTCGCATAGTTGGCTCTACGATTCCTTCGTTTAAGACCCCGCCACCTCCGCTATCGGATTTGCTATGGATTTTGGATTATCCTTCCGAGAAATTGACCCAGTACTGACTATAAGATCTGCGACATCGAGGAGCTGCACCGGTGGAGACGATTCCAATGTTTAGAAAATTGTGTAGCTATGGTTACTGTAACACATTCCGCTCATAACAGGTGAAAGGGAATTTATGGTGATGACATTAACGCAAATTTTGTTTGCATGGATGATTTGGAAATTTGACATCGCCCTCCACTGTACTGGAATAGTGAGAGGAGTAAACCGATGAGCTTGGAATAGTCATTGCGTATGAGTAATTGCTAAGAAACTATATATAATATTTTAAGGGATTCAAAGGCTCAAGTGAGATAACTTGGTCTCCAAGCGATAGGTCTAGTTTACCCCTCAGTCGAGAGCCCTTAGGTATAATGTATGGACTCTCTCTTGAGCACATAGCTGAGAGAGGAAGTGAGAGAGTGATAAAGAGGTGATCTTGGATTCGATCTCCTTTATTAACCTCCAAGGACTCCTTATATAGGTAAGTCCTTGGGCTAATGAGTTGTAATGTGATATCATAACGTTCGTAACCGATTACTTAATATCTTCTAACGTCCATGTCGTAACGTTTGTCGTCTCTGGGTTCCGTACACCAACTCGATGCGGCACTAACCGGCCAACATAGTTATGCCGTGGACATATGACTAGCACATCACGCCTTAATACCCAGATCTGATCATGGGATGTCGCCGAGGTGCTGCATGTTTATTATAATTGATATCAAGTTAAGGTAGTGGTAGGTTTGTGTTTGTGTATGATGATTTTGATGAAAATTGATGAAATTGGTGAAAATCATGTATTGAATAATTAAATGTTTGAATCCTTGATGAATGTATGATGTTAGGACCTCTAAATAGGTGTTATAGGTTGTTATGAATGTTATATAATCGTAGGATTTCGAATTCTAAAACTGAGACTTTTTATAGAATCGAATTCGGAGACTCATGATGATGTTATGATGATGTGCATGTTAATATGTATATGTGCTATATGATTATGTACTTGACTAGTCGCGGTCGTAATTATATGATAATAATGATGTGATGATTGCGTGAATGATGATGCATTTGACTAGTTGTGATCGAATTATATATGTTGTTGTTGTGCATCATACATTCATAACATTTTTGGAAGTTGTTTTCCCATGTAACGTGGTGATAATTGTGGACTATGTGATTTAAGTGATGATTTAATGATGAAATGATGTCTAAATTTGAGCTAGATCCCATGGTTAACGAATTGGAGATCGTCGATTTAGTGAAATTGGTGCAGAAAAAACGAAAATGAGTTTTTCTCATCTTTTCTCTCTTTTGATTCCTTATTTTCTCTCTATTTCTTTTAACTCTAAATTGACACTCTTCACTTAAATAAGTGAGACAAATAAAATATTTATATTTGTGTCTTTCTCCACATAAAAATGGAGCCCAAAGCCAACCATTTCTCAAAAAAGAAAGAAAAAAAACAAAGGTCTACACCTAATTAACCTTATATAACACTTAATTTAATTGCAATGATGCTATACCGGTAAATCCTAAGTCACAACATGCATCGCGGGCAGAACTTATGAGTAGTCACAAAGGCTTCTCTTCCTTTCTAGCCTTTTTGTATTTTTAGTTCATTATCTTAATCTTTAGCGAGATTTAAAAAATTTAACCCTTCCCAGCAAAATTAATTGTGACAAAACGATATAGTATCGAAACCATTATTTCCTACTTTTAGAAGTTTTTGTGACAGGCAACTGCAATCAGCAATCAGTGTTGGAACACCTTATACTTTGATTTTTAGTGCTGGCATAAGACCTTCATTACAAGACTACAAGACCCAGCATTAGAAAATTTTCGAACTTTCTGCCCATAAAATACAAACTTTTTTATTTTACTTCCTGCAACATCCACCCACGGTACAAACAAACCAGCACAGACTTGCTCACTCATCACTCGTGTTCATACTACAAGCCCTCAGTAAAGGCCACCCCCGAGTTCTTCAACCAAACATTACCTTGAATCAGCTGTGCTACCGTAAACTTGCTAGCTTCCGCCGCACTTGTGATGACATGATAACCAGGCCAATTCACTCTCTTGCTCGTACCTGCACCTGGTCCATTGTTCATGTACTCTCCATAGTATAAAGTTTGCAAGAAGTCTTTACTAGCCCGTCCCATTCCGCCCATCCCGTAGGGTCAATGTGGCTGTCCAGAAAGGATTGCAGTACAACAGTTCTAGAGAATTTCTTCCATGGGCGGCCAAGGAAAGTCTTGATTGATCCCACAACTGGTTTAAGGTCTGAGCTTGGTGTTAGGTCACACTGTTGAATTGAAGTTCCTGTGTTCTGGCCCGGGTCTTCTCGACCTTGGGCTGTGAACATGTTGTTTTGATTGCTCATGGGCTTTCGGGCCACTAACTTACACTTCTGGAACACTACTGCTGCGTTTCCAAAGATGAAATCGATGGTACCTGTAATGACTGAGTCGCGGTAAAATTGTCTGTTGGAGTGTGCGTAAAGAGTATCTTGAAAGGCGTCAATGCGGCATCGGTTGATGACAGATCTGTCGGCCCCAACACGTAGAGCAACTGCTTGGTGCTTCGCTGCACCTGCAGTGTTTTGGAACCAAATGTCCTGTGCTATAAACGAATCCCCAACTGCAGCTGTAAAAGTAAAGTCATATTATTATGTGGTTAATGTTGATTTATTAGGTAGGCATGATTCCATATAAAAGACTAACTCTCAGAAATGGCGTGTATGTGAACGAGTGAACGCTCGGAGATGCTCCTCTCAAAGTTTTAGATTCAAATCATACATGGTGCTAACAATTTCTGTGTTGAACTAATCCATACAGAATTTTGCTCTGCATGGACAGTATGATTGATCTCCTCTGGTTTAGTCGGTCTTAGGGCCAGATACCGAGTTTTAAAATAAAAGGCTAGAGTATGAACTTTGCAAAATAATTTAAATCATTTAGATCTAATAGAAGGGGAAGGACACATACCAACAGTAGCACTTTTGAAAGTGGTTGTTCCATCGATAAAATTCAAGCTCCCTGTGATTATTGTTGCATCCATACCATCACCAACGAGCATCACATTTGTTTTCTTGGAACCAATTTCTATGTTCTCTTTATATGTTCCTTTTTTCACATAAATAACATATGTTGTCTTACCGTTGTCAGGTGCAGATGCCACAGCCTCGGCCACAGTCTTGAACTTTCCACTCCCGTCAGTGGCCACCACAACATTCGCCTTTATGTCCCCAACTGAGGACTCCAAAAGCCTCCTATCCTTGCTTGTAACCCACGATGGAAATTCCCCATTCAATGTTTCATCAACAAATTGGTCGTGACCCTTTTGTGGAAAAACAGCTAGAAACACAGCTAGAGAAGTTTTAGCTCTAGATATCAATTCTTGGATGTCACTTTCCATAACGACACGAGATGTACCTTCTAAACCATCCAAGCAAGTTGCATGGTTAGTAAGCACTGTACTTAGCCATGTGTGTGCATCTTGTTGTGAGTCAATGTTATCTTTTGCTAGAGTCAAGACTGAGTCCCAAACTCTATTCATGGACAAGTCCATTAGCTGTTCACAGTCATTCAAAGCTGTTTCCTCTCTAGGACTATTAATTCGACGCTTAATAACATCGACCGTGTCCTTAGCATTTTGAATGCGTGTGGTAGATTTGGTTAATAATGATATGAGTGTACTCAATTTGTGGTCTTTTGTGTTAGCCAAGGTAGGGCCTTGAACTACTTCTGATACATGAGTTAAGCATGATTTTGTATCAAGAGCATGCTCACACAGATTTGGAGCTGAAGAGAGGTGGAAGAAAGAGGTTGGTTTCTTGAGATGAGTAGCAATAAGGGCTGATGAGCTTATGATAGCAGCTAAAGAGAGGATTAACCAGAATGTTTTGGGAAGGGATTTTCTAGGCTTGTCTAACAAAGTTTCTTGGATAGCCATACTAATAAACTAGAATAGTACTGGTTGCTGGATATTTCTTTACTATGATATCTGTTTACTTCAGCATCCTTATATAGACAAACAAAATTTATTGTATTTTGTAGACTATAAAACAAAATCAAGAAAGCATATAGTGCTTTAATAATTGTTTATGTTTTAGTTAGCATAGTTGAGTTTTGGCACATGGTTAATTTCAAACTTCTAGCATACGTTGCTGTAATGGTCTTATGGTCAATGTTATATTATATGGTCAATGTTATATTATTGTTTTTTACAATAAAAGGCTATATTATTTTGCCATGTGCAAACATCTTAAATTTTTAGCTTTTGTATCAATAATTAGGAGATTGGATAAACCTTAATAAAGAAAAGACAAGTGGAAGATACTTATTAAGTGGACATTAAAGTGGTAGCTATGAAAGGCACAAATTTGTTATGTTTATATATTTATGTGCATCAACAACTATTATTATTACTAATATCATCTCTCTTATATGGTTATATAATTAAGGTAGTGTTCACTCCACTTCAGCTATTATTCTAGATCTCAAAATATCAATGTTTGGATTTTAAAATCCAGCCACGTCTATTATACACTAAATTATTATTGGAGAAGTTCGGAGAACAAAGTCCGAAAGTGTCAATGGATCAAAAGTTCATGGTTATAAGAGACCTTGATGCCACATATTCATCGAAAATTTTAAGGAAACAAGGATATGTGTCACCTCTCTTATAAACTCAATATTTCATCTATTCCTAGTCGATTTGGAATTCAACTTTCACACTTGAAACCCAACAATTTCCCCCACAATTGTGAGTCACCCACAAGACTAGCCTTGATCCACACTAGGATCCACTTCTGTTCCTCCACCGAACCAACCAAGGCTCTGATACCACTTATTAGGAAAGTCCCAGGAGCGTGGTCTGAAAATGTCAATGAATCAAACGTTCATGGTTACAAGAGACCTTAATGCTACATATTTATCAAAAATATTAAGGCTATTGTGTGAGGGTTCTCCCACTTATAAATGCCAAAGTCTCCACATTCCTAACTAATGTTGGACTTTCCTCACACTACTCACATTTGTAATTCATTTTCAACACTCCCCCCTCAAGTGTGAGTCTATTCACAATTCTCCACATCAAGTGGGACAAAACGCCCTAATCAAATGGTATTAGAGCCATTTATTTCGAGTGAAGGAATCGACTTACTTGTTTAGAAAGTACATCTCACATGGTGATGGTAAAAGTGTCGCATTGAAAAGTATCAACGATGATACAATTGTATGTGGATAAAAGAGCTTCTACATGAGGGTGAGCATTATGGATAGACTCACTTGAAAAAGAATTACAAGTATGAGTAGTGTGAGCAAGTCCCACATTGGGAATAAATATGAAAACTTGAGCATTTATAAGTGGGAGAAACCACATACACAGTGTTTTAAAAACTAGACCGAACCATCCAGTCAGACTGGGGAACTATAGGAGACACTGGTTTAGTATGATTGTTGGATCATATATGCTTTTAAACTGGTAGGAACCAACCAAAACCAGTCGAAATCGAATAAATTGGTGAACCGACAATTTTGGAAATCGGTGGGCCAAATGCAACCTTTTTTTCTTGGACAAAACGACGTCATTTTGATAATTTTTTTAAAAAATATATAATTAAAATATAATTAGACTTTATTCAAAACTTATTTGGAACAACTTTCCCTTTTAAACTTTATTTAAAGTTGTATATTGTATTATTTTGTTGTGAGTGATTGTTATATTTAGAATTTGAATTTAAAGAATATAAATATAAAATAAAGATATTTTAAAATATTGAAATTTAGTAGGTGTTGTGATATTATTTAAACACTGATTCATCTTGTTCAACCGATTTAATAAATATATAGTTTTATATAGATACTTTTTATTCAACCGAGTTATCCGATTTAATCCAATTTAATCATGCAGTTCCATTGATAACACTGAAACACACTACATATTCGACTCCATTCGCACATGCTTTATTGTCATTTTACTCTTATTTCTAGTATTGTGCTGGTATTTTATCTATGTTTGAGGTACCTTATCAAGTGGAAGTTATTACACGGAGAATCATGACGAATCAAGTGAAAAATGGGGGTAAAGACACATTTTGTACTCATGGCCATCAGCAGGGCGTTCACCAGAGAAGTTTCGACGACGTGGATTAATGAAGCCCACGTCCCAGCATCCCAGAAGCCCATTATCAACATTTTGAACCAGTGGCGTCCGCCATAGGGTGTGTGGCGTTCGCCACACCTTATAAATCTAGAAAAATGTAAATGGCTTTAAATGATCACCCACTTCTCCCTATTTTCTCTCACAGGAACTCAACAGCCTTGACTTCACTTTTGAAGGGTTTGGAACTCCATAATACATGTTAGAATTCAATTTTCAAGGCATTCAAGCTTAGGATAACTTAAGCTTTATATTTATCATTTTAAAGCTTTAAACTCTTCACATCGTAGAGTCATTGCATCATTCTAGTGTTAAGTTTTGACTCTTTATTTGTAGCAGTTGATCTTGCCGACATTTGCTTTACTTTTCAAGTCCTCCGTTGATTTACTTTGTACAAGATTCAAGACTCCTTTGGAGAAGGTTTTTATTATTAAGTATTCTTTAATTATATTGTTTGTTTATTTATATGCAAGTTCTTGTCTTTACTTTAATAAAAATGTTCAATATTTCAATTGCATGTTCTAAGATTTAATCGTTTTTCCTATTATGTCTAATTCTAAGTTTCAATCAAATGCTTTATTATTTACTATGAATATATTTGGATAATCTATTAGTGCTGGAATATAAGAAACGTTGATTCGACGATACTCTATCTGCCATTCTTTGAGAATTATATTTAGGACTGTTTTGGTTTTATCTCAATTTTTCTAGATTAATGTGATTGGTTACTACAAGAGCAAAACCATAAATACGTCGGGTAAGATCGAAAATCGTCAAGTACCGAAGATTAATTTTTTTAAGGTTTTGATTAATAAACACCTCGTGAGCATCTTATTAATTAATTAGGAAAGTTTGATATTTTCATAAAGTGATTTTAAAACTATTTTCGGACACATTTATAAGTATAACATCTGGTTGTCGGAGCGAAAATCGGGGACCCTTTAAAATTTAATTTTTCCAATCAATTAAAACCACTTTTAAATTAGGTAAACAAATATAATTTGTAAAAAAGGTTTTTGCTAATGTAAAGCAAAACACGTAGGGTACGAAAGTGCGATAGTTCCTTTTTAATTAATTATTTTTCAATGAAGAAAATATTGTTCCATAAGTAGTTCGACTTAGGAATAATAAGAGTACCATTGATCGATGAGATCCTCATTCCAGTATTACATTCCTAAATTAATTCAAGTTTATTATTTTATTTTGTTTTACCACTATAATCCTCATTTTTTACCGCCTTAGATAAACACTGTAGCAATAGAAAACGATAGATTGATCATTAGGTCTTTGTGGGTTCGACAATCTTTTATATTATTCTGATACACTCCATATACTTGCGGAAGTAACTCATCATGTTTTTGGTGTAACACCCTACTTTTATTTAAAATGTTTTTCATAATTTGATTATATGATGTTGTGCACTTATATGCGTTGATGGATTTTTGATGTTTTGTGATGCCCTTGGAATGAGGTAGTTGCCTTAGATATATAGAAATTTAGGTGTTCCGTATGTTGTGAGTAACTAATTAGTAATATTAGTTAGTAATTATTTTATTAAAAAAATTAGTTGAAATTATTTGGATTTAAGAATAATTGTTTAGAATTTTATAATAACTAAGTGGGATAAAATGTGTAGAGAATATAAAGGGAAAATTGGTAATTTGTATGAGATTTAGTCAGGGTAAAGAAGTAATAACATGGAAAGGGTCCAAGGGTTAAATTAGTAAAAACAAGGAAAAGATGATTCACTTTGTTTGAGCGATCATCGAAAACAAAGAAGAGAGATTTTGGCTTGGAGAAAAGAGAGAAGAGGAGACTAGGACAAGAGAAATCCAGGGTAGAAGTTTGTGAACCATCAATATAAGATAAGAGTGAGATTCTAACTTTATAAGGGATAATATAATGATGGGTATGTATGGATTTTGATTTTCATGGTTGATAAGTGCCAAAATGTAGTTATTTTGTATATATGTTTTGTGGCACTTATCGGTTCTTTTGTTGATATTCTTCGAATGAATCCCCCGCTTTTTGTATAAATGTGTACGGTTCCGACTTATGGTTCTCAAGATATGGCAAAACAAGATCTTTGATGAGACGTGCTTATCGCGAATCTGCGCTTAGCGCCATTCGAATTCTTTAAAAGAGACTAAAAACTCATTTTTAGGTTATGGGTTGGGTATTTTTGAGTCCCAACACCATCAACATCATTTTTTTGGTAGTTTGCTTAGAAAACAACATTGGAGCTTGCATTTGGATGATCCGGAGTCGAATCTCTCGTCGATTGGTGTTGAAAAACCAAGAAATGTTTGGTTCCTCTTCTTCTCTTCTCTTTGTAATCTCTTTTGTTGGGTTTTGTATGTATATCTACTCATAACTCATGTATATTTGTCGCCTTTAACGTTGTATAAAGCTTGCTTTATGAATCTTTGTTGGTGATTGTCTTAGGTTTTTACTCTATGTTAGGGATTTGAGCTTTACTAGAGATAGATTGCTTAGATTCTTTCCTAGGATGATTATCTGTTAGTTTCTAAATGCTTGAAATGGGTTTAGAGCTGACATTCACTATAGAGTATCTGATCTTAATGCCTTTGCGTTGGTGAAGTATGCTAGAGATGGTTATGGAGGTGACGCAGGTGACTTCTGTGTTGTTGAGATAGGCCAAACATGGCTATTGAGATGATTCGGGAGTATTCTCAATTTGGGGTTAGAAATAGCTTAGGTTGTGAGAGGTATGTGATGACCCGGACGCGTATCGTAGGCTGAGTATGACATGGGTGGTAGATTTAAGTCTATGACGGGTAGTTTACATTCGTTCCAAACAAGTTGTCTATCCTTTATACTTTTTGTTCATTTACTTTTTGTCTTTTATTTTCATTTCTTTTAATCTCAAACTCATTAACGGTTGAATTTTCGAACGACGAATCAATAACCAATCTTTGTGGACACGATACAATATAACCTAACCGGTATATATCACCCGGTAAAAATAATACCAACTCTTTGCTTGTCGCTATACCGCCGCAACAAAATGGCGCTGTTGCCGGGGATTGGTTTTATTGTTTCTGTATTGCGATAATTCCGTTGTTTTTGAGTTTTGTAATTATTGTATATGTTGTATAGACTTTGTATATGAATTTGTATATGTTACTTGTACATGTTGTGTTTACTTTCCATACTTGTACATATGTGTGTTTTTCCTTGTTTTCAAGTATTGTTGTAAGTTGTCTCGTATTTGTAACGTTTATTGTGTGGTTTTTAGGACACTTTCTTTAGGTTTGCGTGGTATGACAATACCATGGCATGACGAGAGGAGGTTACTAGTGCTCGCACAATAAAGGCGTCAAGCTTACGACGTAAAACAAACATGTTTTTGTTTGTTTTTGTTTATGTTGTTTGGTGGCTTGTGTTTTAACAAGTTGAAATAGGACTTGTTCTTAATTTTAAATTTTCACTTTTCAACTTGTTAATTCCTTTTCACCAATTGTGTGTATTGTTATTTGCTTTTGTTTTGTTATGTCTATTTGTTATTTCCCACAAGTTTGTAGTGTTTTAGCTTATGGAAGTGTGTATGTATTGTAAATATTGTTTAGATGTGTAAATGAGATTGTATAGGTGCGTAAGTGGAGCTTGCATAGCAGTTGCACCTGTTGCTATCATTTTTCTGCAACTAGTGTAGTGCGCTTAGCGCGCTCTGCTGGCGCTTAGCGCGCTCTACTATGCAGGGCCAATGAATTCTTTTAAAATTTCACTTGGTTTTCTTTTTTCCCACTTTCACCAAGGCTTTTTGTATTGAATAAAATTAGTATTGTTTTTCTAATTCTTTTGTTGTTGTTTGGACTCAAATTTTGGTCCGGTATCTTGAAGACTTTTGAGGTGATTTTCCGAGTTTGATCGTTTCAACTCGCGGATGTATGGTAATGATAGTTTTCAAAGTTGGTACATGTCAGGTACTCGTTTATCGCTTTCTATAGCATAACATGTTTAGGAAATTTATCATTTGTACAATTACCATGTCATTCATTCTTTTTGCATTACTTGCTCATGAATTGAATCACTTTAGTTCCTCTTTTTACCCATAAATGTGAGGAAGCTTTCCATTGTTTACATATGAGAGTCCACATTCTTGCTTAAACTGGATTTTATTATGCTTAATCTTTTATTTTGTGTTGATTGTATGATTGCAAGAAAATGATCAAGGCATTTTGTTGATTTTGAGCATAACTACCTTGGCCAAATATTCAATTCACCTTGTGAGTGTGTGATCCTTTGTTAGCCCCTTTGAACTTTTATCAACATCCATTTTTATTTGAACTTGATGCTTGCCTATGAGTGTCAATTCACTTCTTTTTGTATGGATGTTGATTTCTTTGTTTCTTGAACCTCAACTATATGTTGTTGTACGGATTTTTACCTTGCCTTAGAAATTAGGGAGCATTCACACATTAATGTTGGTTGAATTCAAGTTGGGGAGAGAAATGTTTATGTACTTATATTGTGGTTGGTATGAGGTTAAGAGAAAAGAAAAAAAAATGGGAAAAAGAAAGATTAGAAAAGGAAAGAAAAAAGAGAAAAGCTTTGAAAAAGAAAAACAAAAAGAGTAGGGATAATGTTATGTTAATAAGTGAGGTGTGTTTGGTGTGAAATTTGTGATGAATAATAAGTTTGATTGAAATTATATTGTTTTGAACTTTGTGAGTTGATCACTCCCTTAGGTTTAGGCAAGTTTTTGTTTCGATTAGCTTTAGGACTTATCACTTGTTTGTTAACAAAGCCACATTACAACCTTGAAAAGCCCTTGTGATTCTTGAATTTGTAATTTCAATACGTTTTTGGATGAATGCATAATTTAGTCTATTGTTTGCAAGATTATGGGGGAGTGTGTTTTATCCCTCACCTTTGTGTGTTCTTCATCTACCGATGAATTTTTGCTAGGTGTGATTCATGATTGAGCTTATTTTGTTTTATAATGTTTTGCATGATTTTTGTACTTAGGATTTGTTTCGTTTATATGTTATTGTTGTAGTATAGTGGTAAGTTTGTATTTGTCGTGTACATTTTCATTTGAACCATACATTTGTTTTCAGTTTTAAAAACTTGTTGATTCGTGATTATTTGATTATCATTCTTTTTTTCTTAGGTTTACTTGACTTTGTTTGAGGACAAACAATGTTTCAAGTTGGAGAGAGTTGATAAGTGCCAAAATGTAGTTATTTTGTATATATGTTTTGTGGCACTTATCGGTTCTTTTGTTGATATTCTTCGAATGAATCCCCCGCTTTTTGTACAAATGTGTACATAACAGAATAATTGAGTTTTTGTATAAATATTGTATCATTTGATAGTTTTTCATCTATTTTATAGGTATTCATTCATAATTGGAGCATTGAGTAATAAAGTGTCGAAGACACGGCTTCAAACGCACGATTTGAGCAACTCATCAATGAATAAAGTTCAAAATCAACAAAATAAAAATCATTAATTTGCTTGATATTTATTCATGGTTAGATAGAGCATTGAATAATTTTTCCAACTCTTCAAACTGGGCGCAATTCCGAGTTACGGTTCTCAAGATATGGCAAAACAAGATCTTTGAATGCCGTGCTTAGCGAATACCGCTTAAGCGCCCTGCTTTCGAATTCTTTAAAAGGGGCTAAAAACTCATTTTTAGGTTATGGGTTGGATATTTTTGAGTCCCAACACCATCAACATCATTTTTTTGATAGATTTGCTTAGAAAACAACATTGGAGCTTGCATTTGGATGATCCGGAGTCGAATCTCTCGTCGATTGGTGTTGAAAAACCAAGAAATGTTTGGTTCCTCTTCTTCTCTTCTCTTTGTAATCTCTTTTGTTGGGTTTTGTATGTATATCTACTCATAACTCATGTATATTTGTCGCCTTTAACGTTGTATAAAGCTTGCTTTATGAATCTTTGTTGGTGATTGTCTTAGGTTTTTACTCTATGTTAGGGATTTGAGCTTTACTAGAGATAGATTGCTTAGATTCTTTCCTAGGATGATTATCTGTTAGTTTCTAAATGCTTGAAATGGGTTTAGAGCTGACATTCACTATAGAGTATCTGATCTTAATGCCTTTGCGTTGGTGAAGTATGCTAGAGATGGTTATGGAGGTGACGCAGTTGACTTCTGTGTTGTTGAGATAGGCCAAACATGGCTATTGAGATGATTCGGGAGGATTCTAAATTTGGGGTTAGAAATAGCTTAGGTTGTGAGAGGTATGTGATAACACGGACGCTGTCATACCCCAAAATTTTCCCTCCATCTTCTCAAGATATTCCATACATCCATGCTCAAGGATTCTTCAAGGGTTGATCAAACAAACCCTCTCCTAGACAATCAACCCAAACTTGGGTTTGACAATTCTCAGATCAAGATGGACTTCCAACATCTCCAATGGTCTTCATACCTCCTCATATGCTTCAAAGATTCTCCATGTCAAGTTTCAAGCCTCACAAGTCAAGTTTCCTCAGACAATTGCTCAGATGGTTGAAAATCAGTTGTATTGGACAAAAAGTCAACTGTGGTCAACATACAGTCAAACTTCATAATTTTTGGTCAACATCCTCATTTTGAAGTTACATTCATCATTTGATCAAGGGTTGATCATGATTCATCAAGAAAACACAAGATTTGCTCAAAAGTCAAACTTTCTAAATTAGGGTTTCTTAGTGAAAAGTCAACCAAACTTTGACTGAGCATAACTTCTTCATACTTTCTCAGAAATTTTTCCACCACCTCTTGTTTTGAAGTAAATTCAATTCTCTACAACTTCATGTCTCACAAGAATGTTCAAAAAATGCTTCATTTGGAAGGTATGGATCAAAACATTACAGGTCCTTTTCAAAGTCAACAAAAAGTCAACTTTTCTTTTTGAAGATATATTGAGCATGGAACCTCCAATTGAGATGAAACCAAAGAGTTTGGTTAGAGGACTCTTAGAGCTTTCCAAAAAGTCCAAGAACACTCAAAAATGTGGAAAATTGAGCAAGATACACTATTCAGAAGTTGGGCAATTTTGGACAATTGCACAAAAGGAGATATTGGTCAAAATGCAAAATTTTCCAAATGGGCCTATAATCTTATGATCCAAACTTGTTCATGACATTATTTGTGACTCATAAATGCTTGGCCATGGCATTTTTTTCTATTTTATTAATTTATTTTTGAATTTTAAACCATTTAATTCAAAATTAAATTATATAAAATATGAAAATAAGATATTTTTTCAAGAGGAGTGATTTTATATCATACTTGAGGTCCAAGGAAGCCCATCACACATACCAATTTCGTGCTTGATCATCCATTTAAGAGAAAATCAAATTTCTTTCAAAAATTTGATTTTATTTGAAAATCATTCAATGCATTCAAAACCAAATCTTTTTTCCTTGTTTTTTCTCTCCTAATTCACTCTATAAATAGCCAGCATTACACACAACAAAGGACACGAAACCCTAGCCAAAAACACAACCCTTATTTTGTCAAAATTTTTCAAGAAGTTGGAAAAATCGAATTTTATCTTGCAGCCTCTTTCAACCATCCAAACGTGCTTAGGGGGTAAGATTGAGTAAGTATACATCATTGTTATTGATCAAAGCAGCCTAAATCGATGCGTACATGATCATACATATTCAAATATTTCTTGATTTTGCATTTTTAATATCCGTGTGTTTCAATCAATTCTAATGCTTTCATTGTGTTCATAAGACTCTATAAGACCGATCTGGGCAATCATTTCACAGCTTGGACGTCGGAATTGCATATTGCCATACCTAGGGCTTTTTGAACTGTTGAGCTTCTAACCGATAGCTACAGGTGTTTTCAATCGAAACTAACACCACCATTGAATTCGGAATGCTCGAATTAGGGGGGGTAGAGTCCTCTTTTCCTTTTTATTTCACTGATTTCGCAAGTTTGGCATTTTGGATCATCGGAGAAGACGACCGGAGCTAGGGCTCCGGCGTGGCTGGTGTGGCGCGATGGAGTGTTCTGATTCGCTCATTCATAAACAATGGGGTCCACGCGTGCTGACTTGTTTTTTCAAACCCATCCCTGACGCGTCACCATTCATATTCAAATGTTCCCAGCTTCACAAACACCAAATGCCAAGTGTCCCAGTGGTTAAGGTGCTAGCTGTTAGAGATTCCCCTCATGGCCATGGGTTCGAGCCTCATCAGGACCAGTTTTGCATTTTCCTTTTACAAACTCATATTTTTCATATTTTTCTATTTTCTTTTTATTTAATATTTGCTTTCATTTTAATTTAATTTGAACAATTTTTATCATGCATTAAAAAACACCAAAAAATATTTTTCTTTTTGCATTATTTCCATAAAATGTTTATTTAATTTATAAAATTAAAAAATATTATTTTGTATGCATATTTAATTTCATTTAATTATTAATTTATCATTTAAATCACTTTTAATTGATTTTTAATTATTAAATTACCTCCAAAAAATCCCAAAAAATTATTTTAGGATATTAATGTTGTTTCTTGCATGAAATATTTTTCTCATTTAAAAATTATCATTTTTGCTAATATTTTTCTCTTATTCGATTTCCTCGTATTTTCCGATTTCTCATCTTTTCACAGGTTATCCCGTTTCGGACGACTTCTTTTTATCGTTTTCTTTTTTTCAAATTATGTAATTGCTCATGGGATGTAATAGTTAATTAGGGCTTTTATTTTCCGCATTTTAAATTATGTATCTGCCCCAAAGCCATGTAATAGCGTAGGATTTATCTTTCCGCACCTTTACATTCCTGCATTTTAATTTCCGTATCTTATAAACTATTAGTAATTAGGCGTGTATGGCAAGACTAAAATTAAACATAGCTCACTATAATTTTCAAGATAACATGAATTTGAAATCAACACACTCTTTTCACACGTGCACCCCTTAGGGTAATTCTCTCTCGTTGCCTTTACGAATTCAAATGGTCATGTCCCTCGAACGTAGAGGTATTCTAGCACCGTTGCCTTCAAAACAAATCATCATAGTCCCTTCGATACAAAGATCATAAGACCCACGATGTCGCCTCCGAATACATGATCTTCACCCTAGATTGTCGCCTACGAAAAATGATGATAGTCCCTTCGAATGTGCTAGGATACTTCCTACAAGTTGCTTTCTATGACCATCCGATGTCCCTTCGAATGTCCCGCTTACATCCAATGAATGGGGTTACCTACCAACTAATGGTATGGATAACGCTATTCTAAAGGAAAGTAAAAACAACACGAAAACGACCAATTCTGAGTAGGTAGTAAGACTTTTAGTTGCTTGCTCTATCAAAATACTTTTCACACCACACACTTTTTTGTCAAAGTTCAAACTCTTTTCAAAATGAAACATTTCCGAACACTTTGTATACATTCCTACATGAATCATTACAAAGTCAAAGCGAAATTCCTTTTTTCAAAACATTTTTGTCAAACACACAGAAAGCAATTTTAAAGTGATCTAAGAGCAACTAAGAGCCCGTAGATAACTACGGATGGAAAGGGGTGCTAATACCTTCCCTTTTCATAACCTTCTCCCTTACTCAGAATCTAACGAAGGTCTTTTTCTGTACTTTTTACCTTCCCTTAATTGGATAAAAGAAAATTCGGTGGCGACTCTTGCTATCCGCACATTTGCGATACAAAATCCTACAAAGTCAGTTCACCGTGTTACAGAACTGGCGACTCTGCCGGGGAGACACCCTAAAGAGAGAATGCCTTAGGGATTTCTAGATCACCTTTATTGCTTTTTGTTTGACTTGTATGCTTTATCTTTAAGGGTTGCTTGGGTATTATATTGTTGGGGGATCCTACTCCCGGATCCGGGTTTCCTTTTAGGTAAGTAGAAATAAATCGTCGCGGCCGTTAGACGTATATCGAAACGGTCAACATGATGGCTACGTTAGTATGACACTTTGGATGTCCTGATACTCTTCATTCCCAAGTTGAGGATAGTATTTGGCTTCTGCGTGGTGTCATCAAGCACTAACTAAACTTTTAGAACCTTAATTGACCCATCTTGGCCATTAGAAGGTAGTGAGATGGCTGGCTTTGGTGCAGACTAAGGTTGGTTGATACTCGATGCTACGCTCATTGAGATCAGACTTTTGGGATATTTTCGGTCGACCACTTGGTAGTCGTATTGAAATAAACGCCTACGAGAAAGATCAATGATGTGAGATTCCTAGAACCCGGTTACTATTATAGGACAGGATGAACCAACTCAAACTTTTGGTGGGGTAATCACCTATACCTCATGCAAGCCTTAAACCTAGGCTCATTGTGTGAATTGTTTGTGTGTGCTAAACATGACATCATGACATCATTCGCATTGCATATCATTTCTAACTATTTCAAGGACCTAGGGATTTATCTTTGCTCTGTTTTGTAAGGATTATGGCTTCTAGAAAGACTATCTGAATCAACTTCATGGGTATACCTTCTCAGCTCAAAGAATTGGTTTCAGAGATTCCCGACCATGCTCAATTCATCAAAAGACATGGTTATCTGCTTGACTTGGTTATCTCCCAGTTTTGAAGAAGATATGATGCATGTCTTATTCCAGTTCTTCCGATCCGAAACACCATTGCTTTTTACATTCCCAGATTATCAGTTAGTTCCTACCTTGGAAGAGTTCTCTAAGCTACTTGGGGTACCTATTCTTGACCAAATGCCATTCACCGGTTTGGAAAAGGTCCCTAAGTACGAAGACATTGCATCAGCCTTACATCTTAAGCGCCAAGACATTGAAGCCAATTGGGAAACCAGAAGTGGAGTTAAGGGTTTGCTTTCCAAGTTCTTAATTAAGAAAGCCCGAGAATTCCTCAAAGTTATGAGTTTCCATGCATTTGAAGACATTGTGGCCTTGCTAATCTATGGTTTGGTTCTATTCCCTAACTCGGATCAGTTCATAGATGTCAACGCCATCAAGTTGTTTCTTACCCACAATCCTGTGCCTACTTTACTTGGAGACATTCTGCATTCTCTCCACACTCGTACTATCAAAAGACAAGGAACTCTCATGTGTTGCATCCCGTTACCTTCTAGGTGGTTTATTTCGCACCTTCCTCCATCAGTTTTGAAGAATGAACAAAGGTTGAGATGGTCTCAAAGGTTAATGTCACTCACTCTCTCATTCAGATATCCGTTGGAGTCTTTTCTCTCAAAAGGACTTCACCTTCATCGAGCGTTGTGGAGAATTCCCTAATGTACCACTACTTGGTATAAGGGGAGGTATTACTTACAACCCTTCTCTAGCTCTACGTCAGTTTGGTTTTTCCCGAAGAGATGGTCCACATGATATGCTTCTCCAAGATATTGTGTTCGACTACAATCACGATCTCCAGAATTACCGACGAAGGTTTATACACGCTTGGAGCATGGTAAAGAAGACTGATACCAAGACTTTGGGGCACCAGAACTCCATTCCTTGGGAACCTTACCTCAAATGGGTGAGAGCTAGAGCTCAAAACCTCATGATTCCATTCACGCCTGTTCTACCAGTAATTATGGAACCTGTTGCTATAGGTGACGAGTCCTATACTGTTCTCCATCCTGACATGCCTACTGATTTTGAAGACTTGAAGAGATCTTGGATTCAACTTAAAGAAGAAAGGGATACCTTTGAAGCTCAGTGTTACGCAAGCGAGAAGAAGGTACTAGAGTTGACAAAGCTACTTCATGAGGAGCGGAACATCAACGCCTACCTCGGCACTAAGAGGAAGTGCCCATGGGAGACTTAGAGCTTTAGGAGTTATATCTTTTCTTTTATTATTTTGAACTGCCTTTTGTACTTAAAAAGAAAAAGAATAATAAAAAGAGTACTAATAAATGTTTGTTCATGGCTTGTTTAACAAATTTAAATCTCTAAGCTCCTTGAAAACATTGTATTGCATTTGCATAAACATTGCATATCATAGCATAACATTGCATCACAGTTACATTGAAGATTAGCTTTCTCATTTGCTCGCTATTTATTTTAGCAGAAATGGCTCTCGAACAGTCTGTCAAAGATCTCCAGGCTCAGAATGCTCAGTTCCAACAGATGTTCACCAGTTTGGTCCAAGGCCAAGAAGATCTGAAGAAGCTCATCAACAGAAAGAAGAAGGTTGTTGGTCTTCTTAACATGGGCAGACGCTACAAAGGTGGTCCTAAGAGGGTCAGTCGGATAGAGCTCTCTGAAGGAAGTGTCAAGAATGAAAGGAGTGTCGAGGGTAATGAAGATGACCAGCGTGAGCCTAAGAAGGAGGGAGAAGATCGCTCTGACCATAGCCAGTACTCTGATGAAGATGACAAGTACAAACAACTTGAAGACCGCCTGAATGCTGTGGAAAACCTGAAGATGTCCGGGTTGAATTTCGATGATCTGAGCCTTGTCCCTGGTGTGGTGATTCCTCCTAAGTTCAAAGTTCCAACTTTTGCCAAGTATAATGGCATTTCTTGTCCGAAGCTGCATTTGAAGTCCTATGTTCAGAAGATCAACCCCCACACTGATGACAAAAAGTTGTGGATGCATTATTTTCAAGAGAGTTTGTCCGGAACTCAATTGGAGTGGTATTATCAGCTAGAGAATGACCGTATCCGTACCTGGAGTAACTTAGCAGATGCTTTCTACAAGCAGTATGAGTACAATGCTGAATTAACACCCACTCGCATGCAACTACAGCGCATGTCTATGGGTCTTGATGAGAAGTTCAAGGAGTATGCTCAGAAATGAAGAGATCTAGCAGGCAGAGTTCAGCCACCCTTGTCCAATAGGGAATTGGTTGATATGTTCATGGGAACACTGACAAGCCCATTCTTCAATCATCTGATTGGAAACTCTTCAGCCGGATTCACCGAGTTGATATTGACAGGAGAGCGTATTGAAGCTGGTATCAAAAGTGGAAAGATTCAGATAGAGACATCTTCAAATGCTGCGAAGAGATCTTTTGGTGGTAAGAAAGAAACTAATGCTGTGTATGGTCAGAAAAGCCGAGCCAAGACTGATTGTGCTCAATCTGTGGGGGCAGTTGTGATCTCTAATCCTACATCAGCACAACCTCAACGAGACAACGCGCGTAGCCAGAACGCGCCACGAAGACAGTTTACGAAGATCAACATGCCGTTGTCGCAAGCCTTGCAACACATGTTGAAAGCAGAGCTGATCACCTTGAGGGACCCTCCTCAAAACATCAACACTTCCTCTCCGAGATACAATCCTAATGCTAAGTGTGCTTACCATTCCAATAGCCTTGGACACAGTACTGATGACTGTTGGGCTCTGAAGAACAAGATTCAGGATATGATTGAAGCAAAGCAGATTGAGTTTGACCCTCATGTTGAGACTCTGAATGTGATCAACGCACCTATGCCTAACCATGACAAGAGTTCCAATGTTGTTTGCGATGATACTTATGTTTTCAACATAGATGACTTGACCATTCCTCGATGATAAGAGAAGAATTTGCTACAAGCCGTGTCAACCAGATGCCCGAGAATTGTGCCCATCCGCACTGATGGTTGTGCTTGGTTGAGAAGACGTGTTCGCATGATGGATAACCGTGAGATACTATTTCTAAAACCACCGTGCGGTCGTGAAGATATGTCTAAACGAAAATCGAAGATGTGAACAAACCGCACCATCTGTGGGATACCTTGGGGCAGCCAAGTGGAAAGTACGATTACATGGTGAAGTACATTTCTCGAAAGCTACAAGATTCCTATTGAAGATGTTAAGGTGACCGGATGGGGTGACGATTTCCGTAAGACTATGCGATGTTAACACAATAAGAATTTCCTCTGCGATTCGTGCCTAGAGTGGCACCTCTCATCATTACTTCTCCACCAGACCATATTCCTCCGACAAGGCCATCCCTTGGAATTATGGAGTGATGTTTACTATCATGGCGCCAAGCAAGACCCTCCGACTATTGAAGATCTTACTTGAAGCTACCATTCCCGACATTGACAACATCACCGGATCAAGTAAGGTGACCGAACCGAAGGGTTTTCCCAAATCTCTCCAAAAGACACCGCGACTCAGATTCCACTATTCAATCCATTCCCAAGAACCAGTGACTCACCAAGTACCAATGGAAGTTCAAGACACCTCCAAACAAGAAATGGAGGAAATTAAGATCATCAAAAGAGTGATTACAATGTGGTGGAAAGTTAGGGCAAACTCCGTCCAAGATCTCCATGCTTGCTCGCTTGTGCTCGAGGCTCATGCTAATGCCTTGGTGAAGTTTCAAGAATGCTCACGTGCAAGACACTACTACCGACCATTTGAAGTTTGTATTGCTAGCCTGGCTGCCAACAACGGCCAGCTTCTCGATGTCGATTTGACTCACGAAAGAAACATAACAAAGCCTTGCACATCTCTCCGAATGCAAGGCGTTACATTATCTCATGTTTTGTAGATATGGTTCGCCTCAATATCCTACCAAAGACCGCTTTTGATCGACTTGATATCGGGTTGGTTTTGAGACCCGTGATATAATTGTGAGAGCTTTTGATGGTTCTAAGCGAACAATACTTGAGAGCTCATTCTCTTAAGGTCGGTTCCCACTTTGATTCCACTTTATTTGTCATGGACATCCATCCACTTACTCTTGCCTACTTGGATGCCCTTGGATACATGGGGCGACTTACTCTACCTTGCATCAGACGTTGAAGTACCCGGTGAAAGGGAAGGTTGTTACAGTGTGTGGAGAAGAAGAATATATGGTCAGTCATCTACAGTCATTCCGATACCTCGAGATGGAAGGTGAATTCTTTGAGACTCCCTGTCAAGATTTTGAAACAATCCCCAGAGTCATGCCTGTTGACTCTCCTGCCACTCCTGGTTATGCAAGTTCCGCCTAAGATGGCCTCGCTGAAAGATGCTCAAGCTGTTGTTGAAGGAGGAGGTAGTGCTATTTGGGGTCAGCTCCCTGATCTTCCTCTCAAATTTGACAAGACTGGTTTAGGCTTCACTATCAAGGGTCAGAAGATGATACGCCGCGAACGCGCCGACCAACTTCCTTTCCGCATCAGCCAGAGTGGAATCCATGCTATAGAAGACGACGACAACGACTTCGACATTAGCAAATGGATCTTCCCAACTCTAGACAATGGGCTCAGCAATTGGAAGACTGAAGACGTCATACCAATCTCCTTTAGTCAGGAGTAATTGCTCTTGTTTTTGTTTTTCTTTTCGTATTCTTTATGTTTTGAACAATAAACTCTAAAGCCTAGTGCCTTGCCCGGGGCATCATGGCTCGTTTGTGAGGGTTATTATCTGTCATTTGCATATTTTCATTCAATAAAATCGTTGGACTTTTGCATTCTATTTTTGTTTTCTTTTACTTTATCACCCCTTCAAAAAGCTATGTGTTTCTTACACACACCCACGTGATACATCGCGAATCACTCGAATCACGTTGATAATTTATGCTATTGCTAAATATGACTTGATAATCCGATCTACCAAGTCAAGACGAAAGTGAGGAAGATTGTGAAGTGCCAGAGAACTTGTCGATCGCTACAACAACAAGAACGAGTTATACCACACAAGAAAGTTGAGGTTGTGAATTTGGGTACGATGTGATGTAAAAGAAATCAAGATAGGAGCGGGTCTTGAGAGCAGTGTTAAAGAAAGATTGGTTCGATGCTACGAGACTATATTGAGATTTTGCTTGGTCATACGACATGCCAGTTTGACATTGATATTGTGGTACACCGATTGCCAAAAGAAGGTTTTCTCCAAGAAATAGAAGGTCATGCGTCCCGAGATATCGAGAAAATCAAAGTCAAGTTATGAAGCAGTTCAACGCCGATTTCTTAGTCATACTTCCTATCCACAATGGGTTGCGAATGTGGTACTGTGCCTAAGAAGGATGTTAAAGTACGAATGTGTGTGGATTACGAGATCCGAACAAAGCAAGTCCGAAAGACGATTTCCACTTCCTCATATTGATGTTCGTTGACAACACCACTCAAAGATAAGGTTTTCTCCTTAATGGATGGTTTCTCCATAAATCGATCAAAATGGCTCAAGACATGGAAAAGACTACTTATGTTGGGGCACTGCTATAAGGTTATGCCGCTCGATCGAAGAACGCGGCGCCACTTATCGAGCTATGGTGACATTATTCCATGACATGATTCATCACGAGATAGAGGTCTACGCGATTTACATGATAGGTCGATCATGATCAAGAAGAACATCTTGATCATTTGCGTAAACTGCTTGATAGGTTGAAGAAGTATAGATCGAGACTTAATCCTAACAAATGCACCTTTGGAGTCGATCCGTAAACTCCTAGGGTTTGTTGTCGTGGTAAAGGTATTGAAGTTGACCCGCCAAGGTTAAAGCTATTCAAGAAATGCCGCCCCCGACCGAGAAGGAAGTCGAGGTTTCTCCGACTAAACTACATTGCCGATCTATCATGCATCTAACTGCTACTTGGAGCCAATCTTCAAGTTACTTAAGAAAGATCAAGTGGTAGAATGCAACGACGATTGCCGATCGCTTTGACAAAATCAAGGAGTACCTGTAATCCTCCTATCCCGATGCCGCCAAAGACCTCTTATCATGTACTTGATAGTGTTAGAGAACTCAATGGGGTGTGTGTTGGGGCATGACGAGTCCGGTCGAAAAGAGCATGCAATATACTACCTTAGCAAAAGTTTACCGATCGTGAAACAAGATACTCACAACAAGAAAACTTGCAACGCTTTGGCTGTCACGACTAAGACAAGATATGTTGACTCACACTACCTTGTTGATTTCAAGATGGATCCAATAAAATACATATTTGAGAAACCACTCGAAGAATAGCAAGATGGCAAATGATCTTGACCGAGTATGACATCCAAGACACTTCTAAAGCGATCAAAGGGAGTGTAGTAGCCGATCATTTGGCTCATCGCCGTAGATGACTATCGCCTATGCGTCAATTTCTAGACGAAGATGTTTTACTAGTTACTGATTGTGAAGAACCAGGCCCGGACGAAGGACCTGAACAAGGATCCCGATGGACCATGGTCTTTGATGGAGCCTCAAACGCACTTGGCAATGGCATTGGAGCCATCATTATATCCCCTGCAGGCGAACATACGCCTTTCACCGCCAGACTCTGTTTCAGCTGCACTAACAACATGGTCGAATACGAAGCGTTCATCATGGGTATCAAAGCTGCTATTGACTTAAGAATCAAGTTCTTGCAAGTGTATGGAGACTCAACTTTGGTGATCAGTCAGATTAAGGGCGAGTGGGATACGAAGCATCCGAATCTTATTCCGTATCGAGAGCATGTTCTGAGTTTGATCCCCTACTTCGAAGAGATTACTTTCAATCACATTCCGCGAGAAGCGAATCAGTTGGCAGACGCATTAGCTACTATGTCATCTATGTTCCAAGTCAGATGGGACAACGAAGCTCCCCAGATCATCATTGAGAGGTTTGACGAACCAGCGTATTGTTATGAACTTGATACGGACGAGAAACCTTGGTACTATGACGTGAAGAGGTATCTTGAGACTCAGGAATATCCCGCAGGGGCATCTGTCAATGATAAGAAGTTTTTGAGAAGGTTCGCCTCCAAATTCTTCCTCAGCAACGACATCTTATACAAGCGCAACCACGATTTATGCTTACTCCGCTGTGTAGACCGGAAAACAGCAGAACGTATCATGGAAGAGTTACACAAAGGCGCATTTGGTACCCACTCTAGTGGACACACCATGGCTAAGAAGATTTTGAGAACAGGTTACTATTGGTCCACCATGGAAACTGATTGTCACCGCTACGCTCGATCTTGTCACAAATGCCAGATATATGCAGAAAGTGCACGCACTCCGGACCGAATGTTCTAATAGCTCCTTGGCCTTTTGCAATGTGGGCATTGACATGATTGAGAAATCAAGCCCACGGCTTCCAACGGACATCGTTTCATCCTTGTGGCAATTGACTATTCCACCAAATGGGTGGCTCGCATCTGTTACCAAGAATGTTGGCCCGATTCATCAAACATAATCTTATCTATCGATATGGAACTCCGAAAGGATTATCACGATAACGGCTCTAATCTCAACAACAAGATGATCACCGAACTCGCACGCAGCTTCAAGATCAAGCATCACAACTCTTCTCCTTATCGGCCTAAGATGAATGGCGCAGTGGAAGCCGCCAACAAAAATATTAAGAAGATTATACAGAAAATGACAGTGACTTACAAAGATTGGCATGAGATGTTACCATTTTCTCTTCATGGTTATCGCACTACAGTACGCACATCAACAGGGGCAACCCCCTTCTCTCTTGTATACGGTATGGAATCAGTCCTACCCATCGAGGTTCAGATACCCTCAACCAGAGTCCTCCAGGACACAGAGTTAGGCGAAGACGATTGGATTCAAACTCGCCTTGACCAGATTAACTTGATTGATGAGAAACGACTCGCATCCATCTGCCATGGACAGATCTATCAGAAACGAATGATTAGAGCATTTAACAAGAAAGTCAAGCACCGAGTCTACCAAGTCGGTGATCTAGTAGTCAAGCGCATCATTCTTCCACAAGGTGATCCCAGGGGCAAATGGACTCCCACCTACGAGGGACCGTTTGTAGTCAAGATAGTATTTTCCGGAGGAGCTATGATACTTAGCACCATGGATGGTGAAGACTTCCCACACCCTATGAACGCAGACATAGTCAAAAAATATTACGCATGAAAGTGACCCGCTAGGTCGACGGACCTAGGCAAAAATAAGGGCATCCTGGCGAACCAAAAGGGTTCGGGCAAAAGTTAAGGATATATACAAAACATGTACACCCGGCAAGTCGAAAACCTGAAAAGGCGGCTTGGACAAAAAAGGGTATCCCGGTAGACTGAAAACCCGAAAGGGCGGTCTAGGAAAAAGTTAGGGATTTAAGCGTACGACTATGTCTCGTCCAGATCACCTATCTACATATTACTATCAGCATTCAAGATTCAAATGGCAAATCACCGCTCACTTTCTAATGACAAAGAAGGAGATGAGATAGTTGAAATATATGAGTACTAGCATAGTTGGAACTTAACGTGATTGTTTCCGCATAGCTTTACTTTTCATGCATACAAACTACTTGGCCATACGCCACCTTTCAAATAAATACAAGTTCTTTCTTTACAATTTTTGCTATTGCTGTTTGCATAAAGTCCAACGTTTGCTTTGAATGATTATATGCATCTAACAATAAAAATATATTCACAAACATGCAAAAAGTGAACATACGAAAGTAATTGCTACAGGCTCTAGGAATTGAGATGACGACGAAAGTCACCAATGCATTTCCCCCACAGAGCATGATCCCCACAGAGATGTCACTCAAAACCTTCCCCAGCAAAGAAGAGGAGGACCCCCAAGCAGTGATTCCACTCAACTTAACAGGCCACACCCATCTTCGAGCAATAACATTTCATCCCCCAGCCGAGGTATTTATCCCCAACAAGGCATCTCTCAACATTCCCCTTTTCCCCGACAGCAGCAGTATCCAGACTTGAAACTTGGTCAGGTAGTGCACCAGAGGAAACCTATATCCTTGTTCCCCAGCTAGAGATTACAACGGGCCCCCAGATCCTTCTAACCCGGTCTCTCAGCAACTATCAAACACTCTCCAGCAGGATTTACGCGCAAGATCCCCGGCAGAGTACCTCCCAGACTCTCCCCAGCAGGATCTATGTATGAGATCCTCAACAACGTGTTTCTCGATCTCTACCATCCTCAACAATATCTAGGCCCAAGACTTGGTCAGATAGTGCACCGGAGGAATCAAAGTTTTCTTTCTTCTCAGGGTTTCCGTCCCCAAACAGAAGTCAGAAATCTTCCAAGCAGAACATTCGCATCTTCTTCAAGATGGATATGTTTTGAAATACCACAACATCTATCGTACATACATTTCTCATATATGCATATGTCATTCATACACATCGTCATGCATCATTCCTTGCATAAGACTAACAATATTTTATCAAAGTTTCTCTTGTTTTCTCCAAAACAGGTGAAAATCACTTCTGAAACGACAGGTCCAGGATTAATGCCCGAAGCCAGACGGGAAAACTATCTGAACGACCGTCCTAGTTGTCCTCTGACAACTGATCCAGGATTAAGACCCGAATCCAGACGGGAAAACTATCCGAACGACCGCCCTTGTTGTCCTCCGACAACAGATCCAGGATTAATACCCAAATCCAGACGGGAAAACTATCTGAACGATCACAAGTTATCCTCCGATAACAGGCAGTGGATCAATACCCGATGCACAACAGGAAATTTATCCACATTATTACCAACTACTACCCCCCTCAGAGTAATCAACACGAAGATGTATTCTGACCCTCTCTTATTATCAACAGCAACTACAGAGTCTAGCGTACGACTCAGTTGCCTTGGATGGCATCTTAAGCCCATCTCCGACTACTTGTCAACAACTCTCCACCTTCAGAATGCTGCATATTTGGTTTTAAAAAAAACCAATACAAACCAATAACTTCTTTCAAAGATGAGCACGAAGTCTAATGTACGACTCCCTCCGGATGGCATCTTAAGCCCATCCCCTTTCACTTCCAGAAACATCTACAGAGCCTAGCGTACGGCTCACTCCTCAGCACCGACCTTTCCGGATGGCATCATAAGCCCATCCCCGTCAATTCTCCTATCAACCATCTCAAGTCTAGCGCACGACTCATTCCCCAACGAAGTCCCCAACTTCTCCAAATGGCATCTGTAAGCCCATTCCCGCATCATCAACCAACCGCGAGTGCAAATTTTCAGGTGTACTCGAGTGTTCAATCATCTTCTACCTCCAGGTCACGAAAGGCGAACATGCCAATCTAACCCTTCCAGTACAAGAAGATTGAACAGGGGCAGCTGTCATACCCCAAAATTTGCCCTCCATCTTCTCAAGATATTCCATACATCCATGCTCAAGGATTCTTCAAGGGTTGATCAGACAAACCCTCTCCTAGACAATCAACCCAAACTAGGGTTTGACAATTCTCAGATCAAGATGGACTTCCAACATCACCAATGGTCTTCATACCTCCTCATATGCTTCAAAGATTCTCCATGTCATGTTTCAAGCCTCACAAGTCAAGTTTCCGCATAATTGCTCGATGGTTGAAAATCAATCAGATTGGACAAAAGTCAATCGTGGTCAACATACAGTCAAACTTCATAATTCTTGGTCAACATCCTCATTTTGAAGTTACATTCATCATTTGATCAAGGGTTGATCATGATTCATCAAGAAAACACAAGATTTGCTCAAAAGTCAAACTTTCTAAATTAGGGTTTCTTAGTGAAAAGTCAACCAAAATTTGACTGAGCATAACTTCTTCATACTTTCTCAGAAATTTTTCCACCACCTCTTGTTTTGAAGTAAGTTCAATTCTCTACAACTTCATGTCTCACAAGAATGTTCAAAAAATGCTTCATTTGGAAGGTATGGATCAAAACATTACAGGTCCTTTTCAAAGTCAACAAAAAGTCAACTTTTCTTTTTGAAGATATATTGAGCATGGAACCTCCAATTGAGATGAAACCAAAGAGTTTGGTTAGAGGACTCTTAGAGCTTTCCAAAAAGTCCAAGAACACTCAAAAATGTGGAAAATTGAGCAAGATACACTATTCAGAAGTTGGGCAATTTTGGACAATTGCACAAAAGGAGATATTGGTCAAAATGCAAAATTTTCCAAATGGGCCTATAATCTTATGATCCAAACTTGTTCATGACATTATTTGTGACTCATAAATGCTTGGCCATGGCATTTTTCTATTTTATTAATTTATTTTTGAATTTTAAACCATTTAATTCAAAATTAAATTATATAAAATATGAAAATAAGATATTTTTTCAAGAGGAGTGATTTTATATCATACTTGAGGTCCAAGGAAGCCCATCACACATACCAATTTCGTGCTTGATCATCCATTTAAGAGAAAATCAAATTTCTTTCAAAAATTTGATTTTATTTGAAAATCATTCAATGCATTCAAAACCAAATCTTTTTTCCTTGTTTTTTCTCTCCTAATTCACTCTATAAATAGCCAGCATTACACACAACAAAGGACACGAAACCCTAGCCAAAAACACAACCCTTATTTTGTCAAAATTTTTCAAGAAGTTGGAAAAATCGAATTTTATCTTGCAGCCTCTTTCAACCATCCAAACGTGCTCAGGGGGTAAGATTGAGTAAGTATACATCATTGTTATTGATCAAAGCAGCCTAAATCGATGCGTACATGATCATACATATTCAAATATTTCTTGATTTTGCATTTTTAATATCCGTGTGTTTCAATCAATTCTAATGCTTTCATTGTGTTCATAAGACTCTATAAGACCGATCTGGGCAATCATTTCACAGCTTGGACGTCGGAATCGCATATTGCCATACCTAGGGCTTTTTGAACTGTTGAGCTTCGAATCGATAGCTACAGGTGTTTTCAATCGAAACTAACACCACCATTGAATTCGGAATGCTCGAATTAGGGGGGGTAGAGTCCTCTTTTCCTTTTTATTTCACTGATTTCGCAAGTTTGGCATTTTGGATCATCGGAGAAGACGACCGGAGCTAGGGCTCTGGCGTGGCTGGCGTGGCGCGATGGAGTGTTCTGATTCGCTCATTCATAAACAATGGGGTCCACACGTGCTGACTTGTTTTTTCAAACCCATCCCTGACGCGTCACCATTCATATTCAAATGTTCCCAGCTTCACAAACACCAAATGCCAAGTGTCCCAGTGGTTAAGGCGCTAGCTGTTGGAGATTCCCCTCATGGCCATGGGTTCGAGCCTCATCAGGACCAGTTTTGCATTTTCCTTTTACAAACTCATATTTTTTCATATTTTTCTATTTTCTTTTTATTTAATATTTGCATTCATTTTAATTTAATTTGAACAATTTTTATCATGCATTAAAAAACACCAAAAAATATTTTTCTTTTTGCATTATTTCCATAAAATGTTTATTTAATTTATAAAATTAAAAAATATTATTTTGTATGCATATTTAATTTCATTTAATTATTAATTTATCATTTAAATCACTTTTAATTGATTTTTAATTATTAAATTACCTCCAAAAAATCCCAAAAAATTATTTTAGGATATTAATGTTGTTTCTTGCATGAAATATTTTTCTCATTTAAAAATTATCATTTTTGCTAATATTTTTCTCTTATTCGATTTCCTCGTATTTTCCGATTTCTCATCTTTTCACAGGTTATCCCGTTTCGGACGACTTCTTTTTATCGTTTTCTTTTTTTCAAATTATGTAATTGCTCATGGGATGTAATAGTTAATTAGGGCTTTTATTTTCCGCATTTTAAATTATGTATCTGCCCCAAAGCCATGTAATAGCGTAGGATTTATCTTTCCGCACCTTTACATTCCCACATTTTAATTTTCGCATCTTATAAACTGTTAGTAATTAGGCGTGTATGGCAAGACTAAAATTAAACATAGCTCACTCTAATTTTCAAGATAACATGAATCTGAAATCAACACACTCTTTTCACACGTGCACCCCTTAGGGTAATTCTCTCTCGTTGCCTTTACGAATTCAAATGGTCATGTCCCTCGAACGTAGAGGTATTCTAGCACCGTTGCCTTCAAAACAAATCATCATAGTCCCTTCGATACAAAGATCATAAGACCCACGATGTCGCCTCCGAATACATGATCTTCACCCTAGATTGTCGCCTACGAAAAATGATGATAGTCCCTTCGAATGTGCTAGGATACTTCCTACAAGTTGCTTTCTATGACCATCCGATGTCCCTTCGAATGTCCCGCTTACATCCAATGAATGGGGTTACCTACCAACTAATGGTATGGATAACGCTATTCTAAAGGAAAGTAAAAACAACACGAAAACGACCAATTCTGAGTAGGTAGTAAGACTTTTAGTTGCTTGCTCTATCAAAATACTTTTCACACCACACACTTTTTTGTCAAAGTTCAAACTCTTTTCAAAATGAAACATTTCCGAACACTTTGTATACATTCCTACATGAATCATTACAAAGTCAAAGCGAAATTCCTTTTTTCAAAACATTTTTGTCAAACACACAGAAAGCAATTTTAAAGTGATCTAAGAGCAACTAAGAGCCCGTAGATAACTACGGATGGAAAGGGTGCTAATACCTTCCTTTTCATAACCTTCTCCTTACTTAATCTAACGAAGGTCTTTTTCTGTACTTTTTACCTTCCCTTAATTGGATAAAAGAAAAGTCGGTGGCGACTCTTGCTATCCGCACATTTGCGATACAAAATCCTACAAAGTCAGTTCACCGTGTTACAGACGCGTATCGTAGGCTGAGTATGACATGGGTGGTAGATTTAAGTCTGTGACGGGTGATGCAACTAGATTTTCAAAAATCATTTAAATGAATTTTCAAAATAATGAAATCGCCAGCTAATTTTATTTGTTCTAGAAAGAACGGGGAAATATAGATAAAACCCACAAAAATCGGATAAGGCGGTCTGCAAGACCAAAAAAGGATGGATTCGGGAGTCGGTTACGCAAGAGGAAGGTATTAGCACCTCTTACGTCCATCGTACTCGATGCGACCCAGTTAGTTCAAAAAGTGTTTGTGTGTGTGTAACCGCTAATTTCTAAGTCATGAATAAGAAAAGGCGTTTGTTTATTATTATTTTGAGTTTGACACGGTTTTGAAACCGCGTGCGTATTCCCTTGTGCAATGGGAAAGTCAAAACTCCGTAGTTCTTGTTGAAAATGTTTGAATTGGTTGTATTGATTTTAGTTGAAAATTTTTTTGATGACCGCGTATGAGCGGAAATGGAATTTGAATGGGTTGAATTGATTTTAATTGTAGATGACAAGTACCAAAATGTTGGGCTATCCTCTAACGATTCAATACTTGAGATTGGTGATTGAGGTCAACCGATCATCTCTCATCCAAAATCTTTGTTATGAAAAGAGTGAGGTGAAACAAAGTTCACTTTTATTAAGTGTATGGAATAAAGTATTTAAGTCATTGGGTTACCCTCTAATGGCCCAAATACTTTACATTTTAACTAAATCGTCGGGCTAACCTCTAACAATTTAATTAAATACCACAACACTATGTTTTTTTTTGTTTTAAAGAAAAATTGATTTTTTGAAAGAACAAGTTCAATTAATTATTTTTGAATTGAAAGTGTTTTGAAAATTGCGGTGTTGGACGTAGAGAAATGATATTTTGGGTTATGATTAACCAAGTATGTGGACTTGATTAACCTCGTGAGGATAGGTGCTCCTATCCCCAACCATGAGACCCTGGTGCATGGTGATTGGTATGTGGACCAATTGTTTTTCGGGTTATGATTAATCAAGGCAACGAGGGCCTTAATTAACCTCGTGAGGATGGCCATGCCCATCCCCAACCATGAGACCCTTAGAGAATTTGGTGTGGGTAACCAAAAATGAGAGATCGGAGGCGTTGTTGTTTTTATGTTAATTAATGAGTGGAGTGTACAATCGCATAACAAAAATACAAGCGAATAACATAATAAAGCGGATAATAAAAGAAAATAAATTAACACACAATACAAACCGGAATTTAAATAATTATTAGGATAGATTTTTTCTACTTGATAAAAAATCAACTAATAATTTAATTGATAATTTAGCAAATAAAAACTATCTTATACTAATTATTATTTAATACATCAAATAAAAAACTTGCATAATAATAATAGTAAAGAGAGGGTTAGAAATGGGCCTGATTGGAGCTTTAAATCCGGGGGTGCAAACAGCAAACTGAGCCCAAGCCCAAAAAAGGCTGCTGGATCTTGTATGAGTGCTTCCATGAGGCATACTGTGGTCCACCATTCTGGAGCGTTGGATATGGATTTCAACAGATCTGACGGCTTGATGCAGGAGGGTGCAAAACGGATACCATACACATGCCTACACCAGATTTCGAACAGGCCACACAGGTGGTGACAAGTGTCACCACCTGAACTAAACAACACAAATCCTAATCATATCAAAACTGAAACTAATCTAAACCCCTTTTTTATAACTCAAATGAATAAATAAAACTGATTCTAAATAATGGACTAATACTAATCTTAAGTTATTATTCTTTATAAAATAAAATAATATTAGTTATAATCTGAAAACTAAAATTAATTTATTAACTTAAGTTCTAATTACAAAAATAAAACATGATTATTTTTCAAACACACTCATCCTCTCAAGAGGAAACACAGTCTCTCATCCTCTCTTCGTAAACCCTAAGCGCCGCTCTCATCCTCACGATCTCTCATCGTCGCCGTCGCCGCTCTCGTTGTCCTCTCGATCTCTCATTCTCTCAATCTCTCTCGTTCACGACCCTCATCGGAAACTCGTCTCTCACCCTCGCACGATTCTCACGGGAAACTCGTCTCATCTATTCGAGCTCTCTCATCGCCGCTCTCTCACTCGATCGATTGCTCTGTTACTGCTGCCTTTTAACGATTTCTTGATGCTTTGTTTTGGTTTTCACAGGAACCGAAAAAAATGGAAAGGGGAAAAAGAGGAAACCTAACTCCTATTTGGTGAAATCGGCGCTGTCAGAGGGAGAACCTATGATGGACATGCAACAAAACGAAAAGCAAAAAGGCTATGGTGATGATTCAAAGGTCGAAACGGCGGCAGACGGAGGTTTACAACCGCAACCCCGGTGAGACCGATCCATTTACCTTAAACTCTGCTTCTGTTGCCTCGTTTTTGCCTTTCTGAAGGGTTTTTTTCTCGGGAAATAATGATATCAGATTAGGGTTTGTAGCCGTTTTTAGGGTTTGTTGAACAGTAGTCCCCTGTTTCTTGTGTCTTTAATGTTTATATAGTGTCTGAGCTAGGGTTTGCTGGTTCTTGTTATTCTGATCTTTTACAAGAAAGGGTCTTACGAAAATGCTTGATGGGCTTCCAACATTTGCATTGGGCTCATGATTTCTGACTTTACTGGCTGTCTTGATGTATTTGGCTGCTATATGTTCTGATATGCTGGCTGTTTGATGCTGTTTATGGTAAAATATTGCCCGAAATGATACCTGTCCTTGCTGCCCTGTGTAAAGCTTCTGTACTACGATGCCATGCTGAGTTATCTGTTTTTTCTTCTTCTTTCTACACCTCCTACTGTGAACCAAGAATTAAACATTCTTGAGGATTTGTAGTAGTGAGTTTTATGGTCGATGATTTGCTATGAGGCCTTGTTGGTTACGATCGAAACCCTTGCAACCTGATTCCGAAAAAAAGGATCCTAATGGTGAGATAAAACAATGCATTGTCTTGTATCTTGTTAATGCTGTCCATTATTGCTAACTACTTTCTTTCTGTTGTTTCATGAATATGAGTACCGCTACGAGTTCGGAAAAACGATGAAGGAAAGCTTGGAGGAATGGAAAGCTTGAGAACGAAGTCAAGAACACATTCATGAAGACTTACAGCTTGAAAAATCCACACATAGCTTAGAAAATACTAGCATTGTAGGGACTTTGTAACTTGTATTTTAAGATTTTGATGAATTGTAACATATGTATCTTGATTTGTTCTTACATTCTTGTACAAATAAAACTTTGGAGAAATGTGAAACTCTTGAATTTTCATGAATGCAAGATTTAAAGATTATGTACCAACTTGAATTCTCGGTTTTAGATCTTCAAATACTACTAATGCGATCTTCAATCGTTGTAGCAATTGTGTACGAAAGTTGGAAATTGTGTATGAAAGTTGGAAATTCGTTGTGAACCAAATATTCTAAAAAAAATGTCATGAACCAAAATTAATTTGGTTAAAACAAACCAAGTCGAAATGTTGATTAAAATATGCGCCCAATTCCAAATTATTCCATAACTCCAAATCGTAGTCTTGAATCAAACGAGTAGTATGTGAAACTTGAGAATTAAACTCTAAATGCAAGGATGGTTTGATGACTTAGATTTTAGAAATACTTGAATTCCTTTGAGTTTCCCGGCCACAAAGCTTTCATGTTTATCCGTTCATGTAGAAATTCGGAGCCCTTTGCCACTTGAAACAAAAATTGAAACTCTAAGTTTCAAATAAAGTTCTTGATTCAAAACCTTAGTCAACTTGACGATTTCATGATTCTTTAAGAACTGAGCGATAGATTCCACTTGAAATTAATGGAATTATCACCGCATTTGCAAATCGAAACATATTCGGTAGTAGAGAAAGATTTGAAACCAAACGAATTTCATAAAGAAACTTCTAAATTTTTCAATGAATGCTTTGAACCTCGTGAGCGATGAACGTGACCAGAAAAGGCCTAGACAGGTGGCAACTTGATATTCTTGAATCTTGTAAACAAACCCTCTAGATGAGTATTTTCACACACGCCATACATCAACTGTTGAAGAACGAACTAAATAATCAGAAGAAAGACCCATGCATCAGACTTTGCAGAGTAAAAAATCTCGAACCACCAGCAAATCCTAAACTCGTGATGGATTGATCACTTGAATCAGGAGGAAATGATATTCAATATAACAAAACTTCCATAGTTCCATCAAGAAAGAGACCACTCATTTCAACAATCAAAAATCAAGCCCAAAAACCGATAGATAAGAAAGGATAAGATTCATTGTTAAACCTCATCGTTCTCAAATATCCTAGATTGGTGGAAAGCGCCACATCTTTTCTGCTCAAAGGAAAATCTTTGAAAGTCAACCTCAACCCGTAACCATAGAACCAGCGGTATGAATGCAGGTGAATGTTATGATAAACGTGAAATTTAAACCAGATAAAATTGAGATAAGAGGGCAAATTTTGGGGTGCAACAACGGGTAGTTTACATTCGTTCCAAACAAGTTGTCTATCCTTTATAATTTTTGTTCATTTACTTTTTGTCTTTTATTTTCATTTCTTTTAATCTCAAACTCATTAATGGTAGAATTGTCGAACGACGAATCAATAACCAATCTCTGTGGACACGATACGATATAACCTAACCGGTATATATCACCCGGTAAAAATAATACCAACTCTTTGCTTGTCGCTATACCGCCACAATAATGGTTGTTGTGTATTTGTTCATGATTTTGTTTTCTTTTAATGAATGAAATCATTTGATGAGTTGTTGGTATGTGTGGACTTAAATTGGTGAAAGTGATGTTATAGAATAAATACAAATATTGTGTAATATGTATGTATAAATTTTGAAAGTGAGATACATGGTTTTGGTTGCAATTTGGAGTTTTGGGATTGAAAAAAGAGAGCTTTCGTATTTTCAAAAATAGTATATGTTTTACTCTGGTTCATGTTTAATCGATTACCAATATGGGGCTAACCGGTTACCTGCTGAAATTTTGGTATTGGTTCGCTACTATTTTGTAGTGTAACCAATTACCAGTCTGTAGGTAACCCATTACCATTTTGTTGGACAAAAAAATTTCAAAACTTTAAAAATCCATAACTTTTGACTCGAGTTTCCTTTGACGCACCGTTTGAACTTACAAAAATCTAAAAATAGTTTCTATCATATAAAAATAATTTTAAACAAAGTGATTGATTATTTGTTGGGGGCTTATGCCCTTCTGTGTACAATTTTGTTTGTTATGCTGAGATATGTTCATGGAAATATGTTTGATGATGTTGTATGATATTGTTGAAGCTCTCTTGTTATAATTTTTATTTTTTATTCACATTAAGAATGTCATAACAACTTTTTACTATGATATAATTATTATTTGGAGTGGCGTGTTTTTGTTTGGTTGGACCGTTACAGTGGTGACGACTGCATATTTCATGTGTGCATCCCTTGACGATATCGTTCTCCTTCCTTCCATCCATTCTTCAAATCATCATCTTATCATCATCACCATGATTATTGCCTCATACCTCCTCTCACGGTGAACGTCCTGGAGAAGCTCCCACAAGATCCCACAGATTAGCATTGTAGAATTATGGAGAGTCCAACAATGTGCACCCCATATTTACTTCAGTTTTGGCCCATGTTTCCATTTTCTATATTTTTTATTTTTTATTGTTTTTTTTAAGTTTCGTTGTATCATTTTATATAGATAAAATAAAAAATATATGTATGTTTAAATGATTAGTTCTTTTAAATAATTTTATATAATATTATTAATTAATTTGTTAATTAATATTATTAAATAAATATTTAATTTAATTAATTATTTACTTAGTTCGACTGGGTGATATTGTTTGATTTAATATTGGACTTTATTTGTGTGGTTATTTAAGTTGGTTCCATTCCCATTATAAAAGAGTACCCCTCTCTTCACATGATGTAATAATTATGTAATCATGCTTTATTAATTTATTTTAAATATTATTCATTATCATGCATCAAACTTTTCAAAGAATTAATTATCGGTGTCGAGTCAATGTTGTCACCATAATTCGGCAGTTTTGTGCCGCAATCGATCTCACATGACTTCCCCTTGGACCTTTCAACAATGAAACACATTCACACTAAACACATGCACACTTACATAAATTCATAGTTTTTCTTGGGCTTTCCTTCAGTGAGCGTATCCGATTGATTATTTCTAATTGTTCGTTTAGAAGACTAACCCACTTTGATAGTAGCACTTAGATATTAGGATTAATCTGTATTTAGTTTTATTATTTCTACTTGTGTGACTCATCGTGTATGGGCTTGTGTGCTTTACTTATCTATTATGATTCAACAAGTGTATCCCTCTATTTTGGACGTGTAATAGCTTAATAGTTTTATTTTGTCTTTATTAGTTTATTCACTATTGTACACTTGATTAAGTCAATCAAACCCCAACTTCTTGGTCCATATACCAAATCATAACCAAATTTGATAAGTCGAGTTTAATTTGCAATCACAACCAACCACCCCAAGCATCTTGGTCTATATACTAATCCCTAACCAAATTGGTAAGTCGAGTTCGCTTTTGCAATCGCAATCAACCTTTTGATGTCTTCTTAAAACACTTTCATAAATAAACTCAACGCTTGGTCCAAAGCCAAGTCGTTTTTAAAATATGAAAATAGTTTTCTTAATCAACAAATGGATTAAATGGAAGAGGCCGACTTCTATCTTCCCTTTTCCTAGATCAATCTTAGACATATTTGCTTATGCGTCTTTGTTTAATTACGATATGACCAAAATACTTTAAATCAAACAAGTTCAGACAACTTATCTCACTCTTTCGTAAAGAAGAATAAATGGATAAGTTATGGGCCTACCTAATTTTCATAAGTGTGGGTTCCAAATATCTACTTTGGTCGCTCAAACACTGCTTCCTATAAAAATAACTCAACTCATTCAAACATTTTTCCATTTGGCTTTTCTTTTTGAAAATCTTTTCATAAAAGAATGTGTGTTAGCCATTTCAATACGAAACAAATACACGAGACTTAGCCTCTCATACGAGCAAAACAAGTCAAGGTTCAAATGTTTTAAATGTCTAATGCATCATTATTCTAAAATCCACCAACAAACTCTTAGTCTTTTCTAGCCTAACTATAAGGCTTTAACTTTCCCATTGCACTAGGGTGTATGTAGGCACAAAGATGTGATGTTTTATCGATCCCAATAAACTAAAACATAAAACCCCTTCTTCTTTCTTTCTTTTCTCGATCATTAAGTAAAGGATTGTAAACTATCATACTACCACTAAAACACACATACAAACTAAATGGTTACCATCGAGTACGATGGATGTGAGGGGTGTTAATACCTTCTCCTTGCATAACCGACTCTAGTACCCTTATCTTGGTTGCGATGACCATCTCTTTAACGAGTTTTATTCGATAGTTTCTCGTTCCTTTTGGAACAAATAAAACTTGATGGCGGCTTCATTGTTTTATATTTTTTGAGGCACTTTAGCAGCTAAATTCTTAAATTGCAGAATTGGCCTTGTATCGTTTAAATACTTAGGTCTCCCAATGGGGTGCAATCATAAGAGGCTTGGGTATGAAAATTGGTGGTGGATATAGTTAGAAGAAGGCTCTGATTTGGAACAATAATCAATTATGGATAGAGGTTTAATAGTCCTATTAAAGTTTGTTTTACTCGCTTTATTGATTTACTATCTGTCGGTTTTCAAAGTTCCAGTAGGTATTATTTCTAAATTGGAATCCCTGTTTAAGAGCTTCTTGTGGGGGTCGGGAAGAAAAGAGGAAACTTAATTGGGTAAACTAGGAAAAAAGTTTGTAGAGAGAATAAAGATAGTGGATTAGGGATCAAAAATTTAAAAGTCTTTAATTTAGCTATGTTACAAAAGTAGAGATGAAGGATGCTAAGTGAGCATAATAGCTTATGTGTTAGAGTCTTGAATTGTAAGTACCAGGGTGGTTAGAAGAAGGGAGGTAAGGGTTTTTAAAAGAATTGGTGTGAAGGACAGATAGAGATGGGAAAAAGGTGAGTATTTGGTAAAGGAGGCTTATTTATCTATCATGAATTATTTCCAAAGGTTTGATGGAAATGAAAAGGATCTTGCGATCATTTGGAACAAACTGGTTCTATTAAAAGTATCGGTGCTGGGTGGAAGATCTGTTAAAACAAAATCCCAACTAAAGTTATAAAAATGAGGCATCTTGGTAGATTCTCAAAATTATTGTTTGTTTGGATGCAAAGAAGAAGAGAGTGTCTCACACATTTTCTTCGAATGTCCGTTTGTTTTTTTGGCATGGTGCGAAGTCCTAAGATAACTAAACTTTGATTATATATCTCACTCTTCTGCAATTCTTGCGAACTTATTTCATTTTGCAGGTTTGGGAAGCGGTAGCAGGATTCTCAAAGATTTTTTTCGTCTTATGGTTCACGTGTATCCGGTCAATCTGGAGATTACAAAATGATAAGGTTTTCGATAACTCAGACCGGAGGGATGCATGTTTTTTGGCGGAAGTCCAGTCAACATCCTGGAGATGGCTAGCAGGAAAGGTGAAAAGAATCACTTATTCCTTTGGTCAGGGGATTTTGAACCCGAAGGATTGCTTGGGCTAAGTGGCGGAAGTTAGCGATCGGTGCTTGGTGTTTTTCGGTGCTCTAGTTTGGTCCATAGGCTCCTAGAGCATCTGCCCATAAATAGGTTGAGGTATGTTTTAGGAGTGGCAGTTACCCAATTTCGTGAATTTTTCAAACGTTCTTTTTTTCTTTTTTTGGTTATGTTCGAGTTTGTTTAGGTGTATGTATATATGTTATAGGGACTTGGGAGTTTTGTCAAGATGATTTATTCTTGCATTAGATAGTTTCTGGTGGTGACAGAATTGAATTCCTACTGTAATTAGTTTTGCTTGCATTGTTGGTGTTAGTTTTATTTACGTGACATTTTGGCTTTGAAAAAAAACTAAAGAGATGATAACTATAAAATTTTGGGAATGGTTTTTCTAAGCTTATCTAGCAAACTTTATTTTATAATCATTAGGGGTGTTCAGATCCAAATCAATCCAAATAAAAACCGCAAAGCGATCCCAAAAATCAAAACCCCAAAAAACCAAAATTTATTGGATGTGTTTGGATGTCATTTTATGAAAATCGTTCAGTTCGGATCGAATTTCGGATTGATTTTTCAAAACCGATCTAAACCAAACCAAATCGCATGCATATATTCTTATACTTATTTATTTTTTATTAGTATGATATGTTATCTAAATTTATTATTAGATAATAATAATTATTATTATTAATAATGTTTATTATCTTGGTTTAATCTATTTATTATTTCAACCATAATCGATCACTCTCATTTTATAATATTAATTTTTAATATATTATATGTTATATATGATATCAAACCTATGATTTATTAGTATTTTTGTAATATTAATAAAAATATAATATGTAATTTGTATATCTAAAAACGAATCCAAGTTAAACTGCATCAAATTAGATCAAATCATATCAGTTTTTTTATATATCATCCAAAATCGAACCAAACCACAACTAAAATTATCTTTGAATCAAATGAGTTTTTGTCTTAAAACCGATCCAAAACGTGAATACCCCTACTAGTCATACTAATCTATAAAACATATACAACTTTGTGAGTTATCGTGTTGCAGTGTTTGACATGTGTTGGCGTCTGACATGTCAAATAGAGGGTTTTTTCTTTTTTAATATATATCTGTTGAGTTATTTATCTAGGAGGAGAAAGATTAGGAGATATCCCAGCCTATACAACACGACACATGCTAAAATTAAGGGATTTGCTATGACTTGATTTGGCAACAAGTAATTACAATTTAATATTAGTGATTCTAATGACTCACTAATGACTCATGCTAACAGTCCCCCTCAAGTTGGTGTATAAATATCCTTTATTCCCAACTTGCCAAGGGAGTCATGGAAGTTCTTGCTAGAAATTGATTTTGTAAGAATATCCGCCAATGGGTCTTCCAAATTGACAAAAGGAAATCGAATAATATTCTCCTCAAGATTCTTCTTAATGAAATGTCGACCTACTTCCATATGTTTTGTTTGATCATGTTGAACATGATTTCGTGAGATATCAATTGCAGCTTTGTTGTCGCAGAATAGATTCATCTCCGTGCTAGGACCAAAACCAACTTCTATCAGTAACCTTCTAAGCCATAATAGTTCACAAAGTCCCTTTGCCATGCCTCTATACTCAACTTCAACGCTAGACAATGACACTCACTACCTTTTTCTTTTACTTCTCAAGTAACTAAATTCCTCCCACAAATGTGAAGTAATCTGATGTGGATTTTCTATCAAGGATATTCCCTTCCCAAACTGCATCTATTTACCTTAAACACTCAAGTGATTATTCTTAGAGAACATCAAACCCTTTCCTGGTGAGGACTTCAAATAGCAAAGTATTCAGTTCATTGCATCCATTTGTTCATCACTTGGATTATGCATGAATTGACTTACAACACTTACTGCATAAGCGGTATCAGGGCGAGTATGTGACAAATAAATAAGTTTTCCCACCAATTTTTTATACTTGACTTTATCTGTTGGCACTTGGTCCGGGTGTTTAGTGAGTTTGTGATTTTGGATCATTGGTGTATCTACTGGTTTGCATTCCATCAGCCCCATTTCAGATAACAGGTCCAACACATACTTTCTATGAGATAAGAAGATGCCTCTTTGTGACCTTGTTACCTATATTCCCAAAAAATATTTTAGTCCACCTAAAATCTTCATCTCAAATTCAGCTGCCAATTTCTCTCGTAGTAGTGAGATTTCTTCAGTATCATCTCTCATAATAATCATGTCATCTACATAGACAATCAGAGTTGTCACCATCCCATGTTGATGCTTTATGAATAGAGTATGGTTTGCACTACTTTGATCAAAACCATACTTTTCATAGCTGAACTAAATCTACCAAACCAAGCCAGAGCTGATTGTTTTAATCCATATAATGCTCTCTCTAACTTGCATACTACCTTGGTACTAGAAGAGGGCATATAGCCTGGTGGAATATCCATATAGACCTCTTCTTCAAGATTACTGTAACACGGTGGGAGAACTGACTTGTTTGTTTTGCGTTTGATTGCAAATATTGCGGATAGCAAGAGTCACCACCGACTTTTATTTTATCCAATTAAGTGAAGGCGAAAAGAACAAGAAAAGACCTTTGTTAGATTCTGAGTAAGGGAGGTGGTTATGAAAAGGGAGGGTGTTAGCACCCTTTCCATCCGTAGTTATCTACGGGCTCTTAATTGCTTAGCTCACTTTAATTGTTTTTGTGTGTGTATTTGAAAAGATTTTTGAAAAGGCATTTCGCTTTGACTTTGTAATGATTCACGCTGGAATGTATACGAAGTGTTTGGAAATGTTTTGTTTTGGAAAGAGGAACTTTGTAATGATTCACGCTAGAATGTATACAAAGTGTTTTGAAATGATTTTGAAATGTGTGAGGTGTGAAAAGTATTTTGATTGAGCAAGAAAAAGAGACTTATTTACCTACTCAGAACGGTCGTTTCCGTGTTATTTTTCTTTCCTTTAGAATAAGGCCATCCATACCATTGGTTGATAGGTAACCTTATTCATTGGATGTAAAGGGACATCAGATGGTCATAGAAGGCAACAACCGAGGGACGAGATCATGTATTCGTAAGCAACATCGAGGGACTATGATCTTTTAAGTCGAAGTGACTGTGATGATATATTGTAGGCAACTGCGCTAAGATACCCTACACTCGAGGGATATGACCATTGTTTTGTAAGGCAACGAGAGAGGATACCCTAAAGTAGGTGCATGTGTGAAAAGAGTGTGTTGTTTTCAGATATTTATCTTGTGGTTAATGATCTAGATTGATTAAGTTAATCCTGCCATACACGCCTAATTACTAGTAATTAATAAGTGCAGAAAGTAAATTGCGGAAACGTAAAGGTCCTACGCTATTACATGGCTTTGGAGAAGATACATAATAGGAGGTGCAGAAAGTAAATTCGGAAAATAAAACCCTACGCTATTACATGAAAATAAACTTGCAACCTATACATCCTTTCTAGAATTTAAAATGCAAGAAAATAAATAGCAGAAGAAAAATGATCTAAGTGAAAAAACTAAGTCCTAGTATTTTGGTATTTTTGAAAATTAGAGTTTATGTGAGAAAATCCTATTTCTAATTGATTTTAATTAATTAAGAAAATGAATGAATATTAACCTAAATTAAGCTAATTAAATTAATTAAAAACATGAAAAAGTTATTTAGAAATTATCTAATTAACCTAATTAATTAACCTAATTACTAGTTTAATTAATTAATTAATTAAGAGGGAAAGCAGAAAATAAATAAGAAAAAAAGAGTAAAAGGAGCTTCGCGTGTCGGGCCTTTGAGAGTGGAGTGGGCATCCGTAAATTGAGTTTCGCGAAATCACCGACAAGCCCACAAACTGGAGCTTCTGCATTTGAAGGGGTCCGTGTCGGGCTTCGGAGATTCTGCTAGGACGCCCGTGTCGGAGCTTCTAGGAATTTGAGCTTCTAGGAATCAGTGAATGGTCCGTGTCGGAGCTTCTAGAGATTTTGACCTAGAACGCCAAAAGTGGAGCTCGGGGCTCTATTGTTGAAGGGATCCAAAAGTCGGAGCTTTTGGACATGATGTCTCCTCCGGGGATCTAGAAGTCGGAGCTTCGGACATGATGTCTCCTCCGGGATCCAAAAGTCGGAGCTCGGACATGATGTCTCCTCCGGGATCTAGAAGCTGGAGCTTCTGGACGTGATGCTTCTGAGGGATGTCCAGAAGTTGGAACTTCCGGGGTTGGCACCAAAACGCGCCAAGGATCGTCTTCTTCATTTGAATTTCCAAACCTATGCCAACAGATTTGCTGCATCCTTTTCCTACGGATTTTGGTTCCTAGCTATAGTACCTGTAAATCAAAACTTGACAAATAACAAAGATAAATTATATATGAAATCATGGATTGATTGGAATTGATCCACTGAACATGACCATGCCCTTAGTTTGCTCTAATTTTGGCTAATACGAAAAACCCCAAATCAAAGCTTCAAACCCTAACAATGGCAGATCTTGGTTCTTGCATCTAAACTTGAATTAAACTATCCAGAAAGTATCGAAACATCAATACAAACACAAATATATGATCAAATTGAATTAAACAAGCATGTATGTATGAAATCAAAAATTGAAAATATGCATGGAAACCGAAACTGTGATTTTACGTTTCAGGAGCTTGTGCGTGCTTGAAAGGGTCTGGAATGATTCAGAGGAGCACCAGGAAGTTGTTTGAATGCTTGGAATGGCCTGGATCGAAGCAAAACTCTGGCTGCAAGTTGCTTGAAACACACGATTTTCTTGAGCTTAGTTAGGGTTCCTCAAGCTGCCAAAAAACCTCTCTAGGGCTTAGAAATCCTCTGAATTTATAGAGGATGGACTCAAGTTGAGCATTGATGAGAAAATATATCCCATTCAATGGGAATATATTTGATTTGCCAATCTTGTCAATCTTGATCAATCTTGATCAAATATTTCCAATCTTGTATCAATCACTTGCCAATCTTTCAATTTCGAATTTCAGGTCATTTAATAGGTATCTTGGACCTCAAGAATGTCAAATATACACCCTTGCATTGGTTGATTTTTTTTTTACTATTTTATTTTAATTAAATTGATTTTAATGAATAAAAAATCAAAATAAATAAAATAAAAAGCTCAAGAGCGTGGCATTGGGCTTGGAGGTTCTAATTATGATTAGAAACAAGTTTGAACCAAGAAAAGTTAAGCCCATTTGGAAAAAATTTGATTTTCTCAAGTATTTCTCCTTATGCACCTCCTCAAAAATGTCCAACTTGTACAACTTGTATCTTGCTCAATTTTTAACATTTTTGGGTGTTTTTGGACTTTTTAGAAAGCTCAATATGTCTTCTAAACATCCCATTTGGTTTCATTTTCATTGAAGTTTCCATGCTCAAGAACACGTCTTTGCAAAATGATAACTTTTTGTTGACTTTTAAAAGGACCTATAATGTTTTGATCCATAACTTCAAAGTGAAGCATTTCTAGCCAAAGCTTGTGAGACATAAAGTTGTAGATAATTGAATTCTCTTTAAAATGAGCTTTGGGGGAAAAATTTCTGATAAAGTATGTGAAAGTTGTGCCTGGTCAAAGTTCTGTTGACTTTTGTATGAAGAGTCCTAATTTAGAAACTTTGACTTTTGATCAGATCTTGACTTTTCTTGATGAATCATGATCAACTATTGATCAAATGATGAATATTACTTCAAAATATTTATGTTGACCAAAAATTATGAAGTTTGACTGCATGTTGACCGTAGTTGACTTTTTGTCCAACACAACTGATTTTCAGCTATCTGAGCCATTGGATGAGCAACTTTGACTTGTAAGGCTTGAAACTTGACATGATGATCCCTTGATGCATATGATGGGATATGGTGACCACTTAAAGTACTGGAGATCCATCTTAACCTGAGATGTGCAAAATCCTTGTTTGGATTGATTGCTTAGGAGGGGGTTGATTTGAGCAAACCTTGTAAAATTCTCGAATATAAAGCCATGGATTGATTGTCTTGAGAGAAAGGAGGGAAAATTTTGGGGTATAAAAATTACCATGGAGAAACACATTCTTCACATCGAGTTGGAGAAGTGGCCAATCTAAATTTTCTACAAGAGATAATAGGACTCTCACAATTTTTAGTTTGGCAACTGGTGAAAAAGTCTCTGTGTAATCTATATCATAAGTCTGTGTGAACCCTTTCGCCACTAACCTTGCCTTGTATCGGTCAATGGAACCGTTAGACTTGTATTTAATTGAAAATACCCATTTACACCTAATTGCTTTCTTCCCTTCAGGAAGTGGTATCAGCCTTCATGTATTTTTTTTTTGTAAAGCTTCTATTTCCTCTTGTATGACTTGTGACCATTTGTGATCAGCTAAGGCATCCTCCAATTTATTAGGAATATGAAAAGAGGACAATACTTTTGTGAAGGTTTGAATAGGCCTTGATAAAGGTTGAGTAGACACATAATTTGCAATTGGGTTTTTGGATCTCCTTTCTTCAACATCTGGGGAATACCTATTAGGTGGCCTTCCTCGATTGTTCCTTGCAGGCAAAACATATCTTTCAGAAGCATTAGTTGAAAGAGAGATAGTAGGAGAGCTTACCTCAAGATTGTTCTCAGCGATAAGGTTGGGTACTGCAGAGAGAAGGGGTTTTGACTTCCTTGATCGATAAAGTTTGAATTGACAGAGACCATTTCACTAGTGGATGATTTTTTATTTGTTACATCCTTTTCACACTCAACTTCTCCTTATAATCCTCATACTCCTTATACTCCTCAACACAATGGTCTTGCTAAACGAAGAAATCAAACTTTTCTTGATATGACGATAAGTATGCTAAAAGAGAAGAAGCTTCCTCACAACTTATGGGGAGAAGCTGCTGCTACTGCAACATATGTGCTCAATAGGTGTCCAACGCAGAAGCTGAAAGGAATTGTTCCTTTAGAGAAGTGGACTCGAGAGAAGAAAAGTGTTAGTCATCTGAAGGTTTTTGGTTCTGTGTGTTACAAACATGTTCCAGAAGCTAGAAGGAAGAAGCTGGATGATAGAAACAAAGTGATGTTACTGGTGGGGTACCACAGTACAAGTGTATACAAACTTTATCGTCCAAAATCTAACAAAGTTGAATTCAACATAGACGTTATTGTGAAATATTCAGAAACTTGGGATTGGAGAAAGTCTCAACCTATTTTTATTGTAGAGATAACTTCTGAAGATGAGTCAGAAGTTGAAAGTTCTGAAGAAGAGTCAGAGTCAGAAGATAAATCTGAAGATGAAGATGATGAATCTAATTCTGATCCAAATTATGATGATGATCCAGAATCTGGTGGTGATCATGCTTTTGGAAGGGAAAACTCTGAAGACGTAGGTTCTGGAGGACAAGCTTCTGGAGATGATCATGTTTTTGAAGGTGGTAATTCTGTAGATAGGGTTTCTAGACAAGGTCTATAAGATAATGTTGTTCCAAGTTCTGGAGAATATTCAGAACAAGTCCAGAGGCCACAAAGAATTAAAACAATACCTAGAAGTTTGCTGATTTTGACATGTTGCAAGACACCGAAGTTGACTCAGAGGGAGAAGTCATTCAGTGTGCCATGTTAGTAGATTCTGAACCATTGGATATAGAAGAAGAACTCAAGAAGAAAGTATGGATGAATGCCATGAAAGAAGAACTTGAGGCTATAGAAAGAAATAAAACTTGGGAGTTGACCAAGCTTCCAAAGAAGAAGAAAGCCATCAACGTTAGATGGGTTTTCAAGGTGAAGCTTAAGCTTGATGGATCAGTTGGTAAGCACAAAGCAAGGCTAGTGGCCAGAGGTTTTCTTCAGAAATCTGGACTAGATTACTCTCATCATCTCCGCCGCCAGGGCCACCACGAGATATTATTTCCGGTGACTCTGCCCACGCAAAAATGCACGAATCTACAACATCAACAGTTTCGACCCCCTGCTTGTTGTCGACATCGATCCGTCCCCTTTTCCTTTTTATGCTTTCAATTTGTTTTATTTCTAAAAAAGAGTTTGATTTATTCTTGATTCGTGTTGATTTTGAAGAGGAAAAATATCTTAGAAAGATAAATCTTGTTATTAATTTTTTCTGTTTCGCTTAGTTTTAGTGAGAGAGGAAGAAACATAACATACATGCTTTTAGACAAGCTTTTAATGCTTCATGGATATAATATTCTTTTACAGATAAGCAACCAAAAATGAACACATGCTCTTCCTGCAATCTTAAAAGAGTAGGTTTGTCTCCCAGTTGAAGCAAACTTTTTAGTTATATTAGTTTATTTATTTCTTAATTATTTCTATAAATAAAAATTATTAATTTAATGAAATAAAAATAATTGAATAATTAAAACTAAAATTTTTACTAGAATTTAAAAAATAAATTAAAATTAAAATAAATGCCAGATCAACACTGTTAACTAACACCTCATCACTGTTTGTGCCACATCACTTTTTTTAAAACGGAATTTGTTCTTAAGGGCAACACTGAAGACATTAGGTGACATAAAGGACCTAGTTGTAGCGAAGATGACATGAAGGACCAAACTGTTACAATTAAATAACTTAAAGGACTTCGAGGATAATTTAGCCATTAAAAAAATTAAATAATACTGTTATTAGATACACTTTTATTAAATTAAACTAGTAATATATAAAAGTAGTGTATAGAATAATAATTAAAAGATATAATTGCAAAAATAATTATTATTTTTATATTGAAAAGTGATAACGACATTTATTTAACAACAAATTTTATTTATTAAAATGAAAACGTAGGAAATTTCTTAACCAATCTTATAATTGAGTAAAAACCTCTACCTATATGCAGGGACTCTTACCCTATCCTTTCAATATAAGTAAGTCCGTCCCTTCTCAAGAGAGACTTGTTTATAGGAGACACACCACTTGTCCACCTAAAATCTTAAGTTGATAGGTGAGTGTCTTCTCCTACTTATAAATCCTCAAGTCACCATATTATTATCCAATGTGGGACTATTTTCTCACACTCACACTTGTAATATTTCCAATAAATTGTAGTTTCACCTTTAAAATGTAAAAAATAATTCTAAAAATATATTTTTGATATAAACTGAAAATACACTTCCGATTTATAGTTATGTATAGACAGTGATATATACACGTTGCTTGATATAAGCAGCAACACCTTCTTGAGGACTTTTTTCAGTGCTCTGGTTACTTGTTCCGGTGTTATTAAAGGAACAAGCCTAGATTCATTAATACCAATTTCTTGGATTGAATAATTTTTAGAAAATGAGCCTTGACTGTAACCAATTGGTTCTTTCATATTTACTAAACTTTCAATGCCCTTAATTGGTGAAGAAAGTTGTTGTACAGTGAGGATTGATGTTAGACTTGCTGTGTAACTTGAAGTAATTAAGAGCACTACAAATAATCATATCAGTAGCACGCAACGACCAAGCGTGCTCACTGTATTTTCCCTACATAGTTTAGAAAAATGCAACTTGATTAATTAGAGAAGCTAAATTTTTTACTATATAGGAGTATGTCATAGAATACAAAGAATTTTAATTTACTATGTGAAAAGAACATTATTGAAAAGCTAAACCTGCCAAATACAACAAACAAAATTAAATCCATGTATTGTCTATGTAGCTTTAAAAATAAATCGAAAATATATTTTTAATTTATATCGAAACTGCATCTTCAAAAAAAATTTGTTATAAAATAAGGTGAATCACAAAAAATAAATAAAGTATATGTATGTTAAAAGATCGAAATATATTTTTAATTTTAGAGAAATTTTTGAAATTTCGCATAATACCTAAAAAAAAATATAATGGGTTAAGAAATCACAAAAATTATAGTTTGTAGACGGTAAACAAATCCAAAGAAGTATTTGATTTGGCTTAAGATTAGCTAGCTTTTCTATTTTTATTTAATACTTTTGGTATTTTTAGTGCAAATAAGAAGATAAATACATCATTAAAAAATATTTTAAATAGGAAATGAATAATTAACAAACATGCAGTAGTAAAGTCTCAAATTCCCGATTGATTTTTTGTATGAATAACTCTTAACATAAATATTCCTAACACTTCTATAAGAATTTCAACAATAAAAGAGTGTTCGGATATATTTGCTAGAGTGTATCATAGCACTTTAAATTTAATACTGCTATCTTTAAATCTCCATAATTGAGTACTAGCCCGTGATTGATTTCAAACCTTTGGCATAGGTTGTTGGAAAACTCTAACGAATGGCTGCTAGTGGAATTGAACTCGATGATCTTAGGTTTAATTCTTTTTTGATTACAAAAGTGTAAATTGCTTTGCCATGTGCAAATTAAGTACATATATTAAAGTAGTAGCTAGGAGAGGTAAAGTGGATAGGCATTATTAGTAGAGCCATCTGCATATACTTTATTATATTAACATATTTATGTGCATGGACAACCATAAGAAAGGTTTAATAATATGGAAGACAATTATTACACTAGTAACCTTTAGCCCTTCCACTTAAATTTGTCCATTGTATTTAACATTTCATGTTAGTGACTCTAGGCTTTTAATTAGAATATAGGAAAAGTTATGTTATGCTCCCAAAAATAAAAGAGTATGGCAAAAGTTGAAAGAAAAACCAAGTGGGAGTTATTAATTGAGTAATATTAGGAGAAGCACAAGTGGGTACACATTTTGTTACTATAGCTATCTTTATAGTTGTTGCAGAAGTTTTTTTAATACTATACACATTATTATTATTATTTAAGAAAAAGTGATACCTACTATATCGTCTATGGCAGCATTTTTATGAAGTGATTTCTAAAGACGTTCTTTAGCAGTGCTTTTCAAAAACGTTTTTTAAAGTGTGGGTTCCAGCAGTGTTTTTTAAAAGCGCTATTGTATGTATGACCTTTAATAGTGTTTTTAAGAAGCGCTTCCTAAAGTTAGGCTGTAAACTTTTTCAATTTAATATATAGTTTTAATTTTTTTTTTTTGAATTTATAGCAGCGCTTTGGGAAAAAATCATTGTCTATGGAGTGCTACCTAAAACCAGTTTTGGCGTAATGCAATATCATGCATTACATTGAAGCCAATTTGAATTTCTTTTGTTTTAAAGAACTTGAAAGATGGTGAGTTCACAGATGATGCCACGTAAGTTTGTGAAGAAATATGAAAAAATTAAAAAAAAATATTTTTTATCTAGAGATTCCAAATGGTAAAAAAATGGAAAATAAATTTGGTAAAACGTGATGCCAAAATATGGTTTGGAAATGCTTGAAAAGAATTTTCAAAGTTCCATTCTCTATTTTATTACTATCTTCTAGTTTTCAGATACCAAAACTTCCAATTTTGAGATTTAAACCTTTGATAAGACGACTTTAGATATAAACTACCATCTTAAAAAAGTCGAAGCATTAAAGGTTTTTAACAATGAATAAAATTCTTGAGAAAATCCTAAGATAAAAGCCAACTCTTCCCATTATTATGTCAAGTGAGAACAAAGTTTGTTCTACATCTGGTCTTATGTTTTGATGATAATTTAACATGTTATTCTTAAGAATAATTGTATACTCTAACAGGTTTCAGGCTAGTGTGTGCCTTTTGTCATGTAGGTTCTAAATCTAATAAGAAGGTGTGTGTCGTCATCAGGTTTTGAACTCAACACTCTGGAAGAATATATTCGGTATTTTTCAAATTATGTCAAGATTAAGGAAAGCGTCTTATGCAACGGTTCTAAAGAACATTAGTAAAGAGCTTCTGATCGTGACTTATTCAAGGAAGCTTTGGAGGCCTTCTAAAGCTTTACTTGACTTTTGTTGTTCTATGTTATGAATATGTTGAAGACAAGGTTCTACTGAATGAATTTATAGAGATCTGAAGACACCTTTCTGAATACCAAGTGTTGAAGACTGTGAAGGCAACAGTTCTCTGAACAAACCTTTTGTTAAAGTTCTAAAGACTTAGGTTCTGAAAGATACTAGTTATGATCCTTCTCCAACAAGCTTATTTACACAATTATATCAGAAGCCTTTGAAGTCATTGAAGACGAAGATCAAGACTAAAGGGATTGTGTGTGATGGTGAGTATAAAAGTACAAAAGTACATTATGACATCTACTCTCTAGAGTGGTGTGTCATACCCCAAAATTTTCCCTCCTACTTCTCAAGACATTTCATACATCTATACTCAAGGATTCCTCAAGGGTTGATCAGACAAACCCTCTCCTAGACAATCAACCCAAACTAGGGTTTGGCAATTCTCAGATCCAGATGGACTTCCAACATCTCCAATGGTCATCATGCCTCCCCATATGCTTCAAAGATTCTCCATGTCAAGTTTCAAGCCTCACAAGTCAAGTTTCCTCAAACAATTGCTCAGATGGTTGAAAATCAGTTGTATTGGACAAAAAGTCAACTGTGGTCAACATACAGTTAAACTTCCTGATTTTTGGTCAACATCCTCATTTTGAAGTTACATTCATCATTTGATCAAGGGTTGATCATGATTCATCAAGAAAACTCAAGATTTGCTCAAAAGTCAAACTTTCCAAATTAGGATTTTTTTAGTGAAAAGTCAATTGAACTTTGACTGAGCATAACTTCTTCATACTTTCTCAGAAATTTTTTCACCACCTCTCATTTTGAAGGAAATTCAATTATCTACAACTTCATGTCTCACAAGAATGTTCACAAAATGCTTCATTTGGAAGGTATGGATCAAAACATTACAGGTCCTTTTCAAAGTCAACAAAAAGTCAACATTTTGTTTTGAAGATTTATTGAGCATGGAAACTCCAATTGAGATGAAACCAAAGAGGTTGGTTAGAGGACACTTAGAGCTTTCTAAAAAGTCCAAGAACACTCAAAAATATGGAAAATTGAGCAAAATACACCCTGCACAAGTTGGGCATTTTTGAAGAAGTGCACAAAGAGAGATACTTGTAAAAATAACTTTTTTTACAAATGGGCCTAGTTTTTCTTCATTCAAACTTGTTCCTTAGACAATTTGGAACATCCAAGCCCAATGCCACGAATTTTAACTTTATTTTTCTATTTAATTTGGATTTTATTCATTTAAATACAAATTAAATTAAAAAAATAAGGTATAAAATCAAAATTAAATGCAAATTGATTTTTTCTCTCATCCTTGAGGTCCAAGCAACTCACCAAAAGCTGTCAATTTCGAAATTGGTATTGATTTGGCAAGGAATTGATGAAAATTGATCGAAAAAGATAAGATTTGATTTTGTACAAAATCAAATAATCTTTGCATTGATTGATGATTATTTGTTCCTCAAATCAGCTCAATTTTCATGTACTATAAATATACAAAGCATATCACACAAGAAAGAACAGAAAAATTGCTTGGAGGAACCCTAACCTAATTCAAAAAACCGTGCACTACAAGTCACTAGCAGCCTTGGTTCTAGCTTGTTTCAATGAATTTTGAGCATTCCATCGTGTTTCTTGGGTTGTTTAGAGTCGATCCAGACCTTTACAAGTTTCAAAAACATCAAGAATCAAGCAAATACGATTTCGGTTTGTCACACTTTTTCAAAAATCGAATTCTGTTATCCATGCATTTTTAACATGTTTTGTTGTTTGTTTTGTGTTTAGTTTGAAGTTTGCAAGCTTTCTGGATGGTTTAATTGCATTTCCATGGCTTGAAACACGAACCACCATGATTAGGGTTTTCTGAACCAAATTGGGGTTTCCTTAAAACGGAAAAATTGGACCAAAAGACCACCACCATCGTGTTTAGAATGTCACTTACAATCGATTCATGTACTCACAATTCATTTATATTATGTGTATGAGATTTTAGAAATTGCAGGGGCCTTAGCGTCAAGAAAGACCGACGAAATTCCTGAATTCAAACGAAGAAGATGAAGCTCTTCGCTCGCAATCGAAGTGACACCTTAAAAACAATTCGTTGTATTTTCCTAACACGTGACGCCCAGTTGGTCAAGGCGCGTGGATGTGAAGCCAAGGTCACCGGTTCGATTCCTGAGGGGACCAATATATTTTTGCTCTTTACAAGTTTGCATATTTTTCATATTTTCTATTTTCTATTTTCTTTTAATATTTTCATACTATTTAATTTATCTTCTAATATTTTTACCATGCATTTAAAAAACACCAAAAATATTTATTTTTTGCATACTCATCAGAAAAATGTTTATTTTATTTTTAAAATTAAAATCATTATTTTTGCATGCATATTTAATTTAATTGCTAATTTATCATTTAAATAGCTTTTAATTGTTTTTTAATTATCAAATCAACTCCAAAAATTCCCAAAAAATTATTTTATCATATTAATGTCATTATTTGCATAAAAACTTTTTCTCATTCAAAAATTCTTATTTTTACTAACATTTTCCTCTTATGCAATTTTCTTCCGTTTTTTCCGATTTCTCATCTGTTTAAAGGTTATACCGTTTTGGACAATTTTTATCGCTTTTCTTTTTAAATTATGTAATTGCCTATGGGATGTAATAGTTTAATTAGGACTTTTATTTTCCGCACTTTCAATTATGTATCTGCCCCAAAGCCATGTAATAGCGTAGAATTTATCTTTCCGCACTTTTACATTTCCGCAATTTAATTTCCGCACCCTATAAACTGCTAGTAATTAGGCGTGTATGGCAAGATAAAATTGAACATAGACCACTTATAACTTCAAGATTAAATATCTGAATTTGACACACTCTTTTCACACATGCACCCCTTAGGGTAATTCTCTCTCGTTGCCTTTACGAATACAAATGGTCAAGTTCCTCGAACGTAGAGGTATTCTAGCACCGTTGCATTCAAAACAAATCATCATAGTCCCTTCGATAAAAAGATCATAGACCCACGATGTCGCCTACGAATACATGATCTTGACCCTCGATTGTCGCCTACGAAAAATGATGATAGTCCCTTCAAATGTGCTAGGATACTTCCTATAAGTTGCCTTCTATGACCATCCGATGTCCCTTCGAATGTCCCTTCTACATCCAACAAATAGGGTTACCTACCAACTAATGGTATGGATAGCGCTATTCTAAAGGAAAGTAAAACAACACGAAAACGACCAATTCTGAGTAGGTAATAAGACTTTTAGTTGCTTGCTCTATCAAAATACTTTTTACACCTCACACTTTTGTCAAAGTTCAAACTCTTTTCAAAACGAAACATTTCCAAACACTTTGTATACATTCCTACATGAATCATTACAAAGTCAAAGCGAAATGTTTTTTTTTTCAAAACATTTTTGTCAAACACACAGAAAGCACAATTTTTTAAAGTGATCTAAGAGCAACTAAGAGCCCGTAGATAACTACGGATGGAAATGGGTGCTAATACCTTCCCTTTTCATAACCTTCTCCCTTACTCAGAATCTAACGAAGGTCTTTTCCTGTTCTTTTCACCTTCCCTTAATTGGATAAAAGAAAAGTCGGTGGCGACTCTTGCTATCCGCACATTTGCGATACAAAATCTCAATGTCGGTTCACCGACATGTAATCAAGCGACTCTGTGGAGACACCCTAAAGTGAGAATGCCTTAGGGATTTCTAGATCATTTTTACTGCTTTTTGTTTGACTTGTATGCTTTATCTTTAAGGGTTTCTTGGGTATTATATTTGTGGGGGATCCTACACCCGGATCCGGGTTTCCTTTTAGGTAAGTAGCAATAAATCATCGCGACTGTTAGACGTATATCGAAATGGTCAACATGATGGCTACGTTAGTGTGACTCTTTGGATGTCCTGATACTCTTCATTTCCAAGTTAAGGATAGTATTTGGCTTCCGCGTGGTGTCATCAAGAACTAATTAAACTTTTAGAACCTTAATTGACCCATCTTGGCCATTAGAAGGTAGCGAGATGGCCGCCATTCATACCCCAAAATTTTCCCTCCATCTACTCAAAAGATTTCATACATCCATACTCAAGGATTCCTCAAGAGTTGATCAGACAAACTCTCTCCTAGACAATCAACCCAAATTAGGGTTTGGTATCTCTCAAGTCAAGATGGATTCCCAACATCTCCAATGGTCTTCATGCCTCCTCATATGCTTCAAAGATTCTCCATGTCAAGTTTCAAGTCTCACAAGTCAAGTTTCCTCATAATTGCTCGATGGTTGAAAATCGTGTATTGGACAAAAGTCAACGTGGTCATCATACACAAACTTCATGATTTTTGGTCAACATCCTCATTTTGAAGTCACATTCATCATTTGATCAAGGGTTGATCATGATTCATCAAGAAAACTCAAGATTTGCTCAAAAGTCAAACTTTCTAAATTAGGGTTTCTAGGTGAAAAGTCAATCAACTTTGACGATCATAACTTTCTCATACTTTCTCGAATTTTCCCACCACCTCTTGTTTTGAAGGAAATTCAATTCTCTACAACTTCATGTCTCACAAGAATGTCCAAAAAATGCTTCATTTGAGAGGTATAGCCCAAAACATTACAGGTCATTTTCAAAGTCAACAAAAAGTCAACTTTTTGTTTTGAAGATATATTGAGCATGGTAACTCCAATTGAGATGAAACCAAAGACATTGTTTAGAGGACTCTTAGAGCTTTCCAAAACGTCCAAGAACACTCAAAAATGTGGAAAATTGAGCAAGATACACCATTCACAAGTTGGGCAATTTTGAAAGAATGCACAAAGAGAGATACTTCAAAAAATCAAATCTTTTGCAAATGGGCCTACTTTTTCTTCATCCAAACCTATTTCTCATGAAATTAGGAATGTCCAAGCCCAATGCCACGATTTTCTATTTTATTTTCCTATTTAATTTGGAATTTATTCATTTAAATACAAATTAATTTGAAAAATAAAATATAAAATCAAAATTAATTGAAAGATTGATTTTTATTGCTTGCTTGTGATCCAATTAACCCATAAATGCCAGCAATTTCGAAATTGGATCAAATATGGGAAGATTAGATTGAAATTGGACCAAAGTTTGAAAATTTGATTTCATGGAAATATCAAAATTGATTTTCATTGATTATTGATCAAATCTTTCCAAAAACAATGCCAAATCCATCTAGCATATATACTTGATGCATACCAATTGCAAGAGGACGAAAAAATTGGCTCAGAAACCCTATTCTCAAAGTGAAAAAACCGTGCCTCTCAAGCAAGTGGGAATCCTACTTCCAGCCATTCTCAATCGTTTTTGAGGTGTCCAACAGGTTCCTTGATACCTCTAGAAGCGAAACAGACCTTTACATTGCCAAGAAACATCAAGAATTGAGAAATCACGATTTGGTTTGTTCACACTTTTTTGAAATTCGAATTCTGTTTATCATGCATTATTAATGTGTTTTGATGATTGTTTTGTGTTTAGAACAAAGTTTACAAGCTATCTGGACAATCGAATTGAGTTTCTATGGCCGGAATCGAAATACACCATTGTTAGGGTTTTTCTGAATCGAATTAGGGTCTCCTTAAACCGGTTAAATTAGACCAAAAGACCATTACCAGTGTGTTTAGAATGTGATTTCCAATCGATCCATGTACTCATAACTTATTTATATTACGCGTATAAGATTTTGAGAATTAGGGCTATAGCGCGCTCGAGGCCGACGTAAAATTCCTGTGATTCAAATGAGAACGATGAAGTTCTTGGCGCGTGAATGGTGCAACCGGGCGGCGTCATCCAAAATCCGTCTGTTGCTTTCAATGACACGCGACGCTCCAAATCGATGGCAAAGCGTGGTTTGTGAAGGAGACGTCTGTTCGATCCTCCATGGCATTTGGATTTTAACAAGTTTGCATTTTGTTTCATATTTTTCATATTTATTTAATATTTTCATATTATTTTAATTTCCTTTCACAATTTTATTATGCATTAAAAATTTACCAAAAAAATATTTCCTTTTGCATTTATATTCTAAAAACCTTTATTTAATTTAATAAATTAAAAAATATATTTTTGCATGCATAGTTATTTTTATTTATATTTTTGCATTTAATTCACTTTTAATTGCATTTTAATTATTAAATCTTTTCCAAAAAATCCCAAAAAATTATTTTAATATATTTATCTTATTTCCAGCATGTATTAATTTTCTCATATTAAAACTTGCATTTTTCTAACATTTTTTCTCTTGTTCGATTCATATTGCATTTTTCGATTTCTTCTTTTTGTACAGGTTGATCCGATTCAGACGATTTTCTCTTTATCATTTTATCATATTATTTTCCAATAATGTAACTGTTCATGGGTTGTAATAGTTTAATTTAGGATTTTATTTTCCGCATTTTAAATTATGTATCTGCCCCAAAGCCATGTAATAGCGTAGGTTTTACTTTCCGCACCTTTACATTTCCGCCTTTACATTCCGCATTTTAATTTCTGCACCCTATAAACTGCTAGTAATTAGGCGTGTATGGTAAGACTAAAATTGAACATAGCCCACTAATCTTCAAGATAACATATTCTGAAATCAACACACTTCTATCACACACGCACCCTTAGGTAATTCTCTCGATGCCTTCGATTCAAAATGGTCATGTCCCTAACGTAGAGGTATTCTAGCACCGTTGCCTTCCAAACAAATCATCATAGTCCCTCGATACAAAGATCATAAGACCCACGATGTCGCCTCCGAATACATGATCTTGACCTCGATTGTCGCCACGAAAATAATGATAGTCCCTTCGAATGTGCTAGGATACTTCCTACAAGTTGCCTTCTATGACCATCCGATGTCCCTTCGAATGTCCCGCTTACATCCAACGAATGGAGCTACCTACTAACTAATGGTATGGCTAGCGCTATTCTAAAGGAACGTAGAAGTACGAAAACGACCAATTCTGAGTGGGTAAATAAGTCTTTTAGTTGCTCGCTCTATCAAATGCTTTTCACACCACACACTCTTTTTTTCAAAGTTCAAACTCTTTTCAAAAACAAAACATTTCCGAACACTTTGTATACACTCCTACATGAGTCATTACAAAGTCAAAGCGAAATGCCTCTTTCAAAACATCTTTGTCAAACACACATAAAGCAATTTTTAAAGTTATCTAAGAGCAACTAAGAGCCCGTAGAATAAACTGCGGATGGAAAGGGGTGCTAATACCTTCCCTTTTCATAACCATTCTCCCGAACTCAGAATCTAACGAAGGTCTTTTTCATACTTTTACCTTCCCTTAATTGGATAAAAATAAAAGTCGGTGGCGACTCTTGCTATCCGCACATTTGGATACAAAATCCTACAAAGTCGGTTCACCGTACATGAATCTGCGATCTCTGGGACACACCCTAAAAGAGAGAATTGCCTTAGGGATTTCTAGATAACCTTTATTGCTTTTTGTTTGACTTGTATGCTTTATCTTTAAGGGTTGCTTGGGTATTATATTGTTGGGGATCCTACACCGATCCGGTTTCCTTTTAGGTAAGTGGCATTAGATCATTGCGACCGCAGACGATAACTACGCGGTCAACATGATGGCTACGTTAGCGTGACACTTTGGTTGTCCCGATACTCTTCATTCCCAAGTTGAAGAAAGTATTTGGCTTCGGTGTGTCGCGCTAACTAAACTTTTAGAACCTTAATTGACCCATCTTGGCCATTAGAAAGTAGTGAGATGGCCGCTTTGTGTAGACCGAGGTTGGTTGATACTTGATGCTACGCTCATTGAGATTAGACTTTTGGGACATTTTCGATCGACCACTTGGCCGTCGATTGAAATAAGCGCCTACGAGAAAGATCTATGATGTGAGATTCCTAGAACCAACTTATTATAGGACAGGATGAACCAACTCAAACTTTTGGTGGGGTAATCACCTATACCTCATGCAAGCCTTAACCCTAGGCTCATTGTGTGAATTGTTTGTGTGCTAAACATGACATCATTCGCATTGCATATCATTTCTAACTATTTCAAGGACCTAGGATTTATCTTTGCTCTGTTTTGTAGGGATTATGGCTTCTAGAAAGACTATCCGAATCAACTTCATGGGTATCCTTCTCCACTCAAAGAATTGGTTTGAGATTCCCGACCATGCTCGGTTCATCAAAAGACATGGTTATCTCGCTTGATTTGGTTATCTCCGGTTTTGAAGAAGATATGATGCATGTCCTATTCCAGTTTTTGATCCAAACACCATTGCTTTACATTTCATTATCGCTTGGTTCCTACCTTGAAGAGTTCTCTAAGCTACTTGGGATACCTATTCTTGATCAAATGCCATTCACCGGTCTAGAAAAGGTTCCTAAGTACGAAGACATTGCATCCGCCTTACATCTTAAGCGCTCAGACATTGAAGCCAATTGGGAAACTAGAAGTGGAGTTAAGGGTTTACTTTCCATGTTCTTAATCAAGAAAGCCCGAGAATTCCTCAAAGTTATGAGTTTCCATGCATTTGAGAACATTGTGGCCTTGCTAATCTATGGTTTGGTTCTATTCCCTAACTCGGATCAATTCATAGATGTCAATGCCATCAAGTTATTCCTTACCCGCAATCCAAGGCTACTTTACTTGGAGATATTCCATTCTCTCCACACTGCACTACTAAGCGACAGGAACTCTCATGTGTTGTATCCTGTTACTTTCAAGGTGGTTTATTTCGCACCTTCCTCCATCAGTTTTGAAGAATGAACAAAGGTTGAGATGGTCTCAAAGATTGATGTCACTCTCTCATTCGATATCCGTTGGAATCTTTTCTCTCAAAAGGACTTCACCTTCATTGAGCGTTGTGGAGAATTCCTAATGTACCACTACTTGGTATAAGGGAGGTATTACTTACAACCCTTCTTTAGCTCTACGTCGCTTGGTTTTGCTCAAGAGATGGTCCACATGATATGCTTCTCCAAGATATCGTGTTCGACTACAATCACGATCTCCGAATTACCGAAGGTTCATACATGCTTGGGGCATGGTAAAGAAGACGATACCAAGACTTTGGGGCACCAACTCCATTCCTTGGGAACCTTACCTCAAATGGGTGCGAGCTCGAGCTCAAAACCTCATGATGCCATTCACTGCTTTACCAAGAATTATGGAACCTGCTATAGGTGACGACCTATGCGTTCTCCATCCCGACATGCCGATTTTGAAGACTTGAAGAGATCCTGGATTCAACTAAAGGAAGAAAGGGATACCTTTGAAGCTCAGTGTTATGCAAGCGAGAAGAAAGTGTTAGAGTTGACCAAGCTACTTCACGAGGAGCGAAGCATCAATGCCTACATCGGCACCAAGAGGAAGCGCCCATGGGAGACTTAGAGCTTTAGGATGTTTATGTTTTTCTTTTTATTGTTTTGAACTATCTCTTGTACTTAAAAAGAAAAAAAGAATAATAAAAAGAAGTACTAATAAATGTTTGCTCATTGCTTGTTTAACAAATTTAAATCTCTTAGGTCCTTGAAAACATTGCATTGCATTCGCATAAACATCGCATAGCATAGCATAACATTGCATCACAGGTACATTGGAGATTGGTTTTCTCATTTGCTCGCTATTTATTTTAGCAGAAATAGCTCTTGAACAGACTGTCAAAGATCTCCGTGCTCGAATGCCTGGCCAAGATGTTTACCACTTGGTCCAAGGCCAAGAAGATTTGAAGAAGCTCATCAACAAGATGAAGAAGGTTGTTGGTCTCCTCAACATGGGTAGACGCTTCAAAGGGGTCCAAAAGTGGTCACGGATCGAGCTCTCAAGGAAGTGTCCATACCGAGGGGAGTACCAAGGGTGATGAAGGTGATCGCGTGAGCCAAAGAAAGGAGGAGAGGACCACTCGATTATAGCCAACATTCGATGAAGATGACAAGTACAAACAACTCAAGACCGTCTGAATGTGGAAAACCGAAGATGTTCGGTGAACTTTGATGATCCGAGTCTTGTTCCCGTGTTGTGATTCCTCCCAAGTTCAAAGTTCCAACTTTGCCAAGTATGATGGCATGTCTTGCCCAAAGCGCATTTGAAGTCCTATGTCCGTAAGATCAATCCCACACCGATGATAGAAAGTTGTGGATGCACTATTTTCAAGAGAGTTTGTCCGAACCCGTTGGAATGGTATTATCGCTAGAGAATGACCGTATCCGTACTTGGAGTGACTTAGCGATGCTTTCTGACAAGATGAGTACAATGTTGAATTGACACCCACCGCATGCAACTACAAAGCATGTCTATGGGTCGTGACGAGAAGTTCAAAGAGTATACTCGTGGAGAGATCTAGCAGTGAGTTCAACCACCCTTGTCCAATAGGGAGTTGGTTGATATGTTCATGGGAACACCGACAGCCCGCTTCTTCAATCATCCGATTGGAAATTCTTCATCCGGATTCACCGAGTTGATTTTGACAAAGTATGAAGTGGTATCAAGAGTGGGAAGATTCATGTAGAGTCATCTTCAAATGCAAGAAATCTTTCGTGGTAAGAAAGAAGCTAATGCTGTATGGTCGAAAAGCCGAGCCAAGACCGACCGCTCAACTGGGGGGTGATCTCCAATCCTACATCAAGACAACTCTCAGAGACAACGCGAACGCCGCGAAGATGCTTTTACGAAGATCAACATGCCATTGTCACAAGCCCCAACACATGTTGAACGCAGAGTCGACACCTTGAGGGATCCTCCTCGAATGTCAATACCTCCTCTCCGAAGTACAATCCTAATGCTAAGTGTGCTTACCACTCCAATAGCCCGACGACGACAATTGTTGGGCTGAACAAGATTCAACATATGATTGAAGCTAAGCATTGAATTTGATCCCGCTGAGACCCGAATGTGATCAACGCTATGCCTAACCATGACAAGAGCTCCAATGTTGGTGATGATACTTATGTTTTCAACATAGATGACTTGACCATTCCTCCGATGATTAAGAAGAATTTGTTGCAAGTCGGTGTCAATCCAGGATGCCCAGAAGATTGTCGTTGGTGCCCATCTGCACCTGATGGATATGCTTGGTTGAGAAGACGAGTTCGGTATGATGGACAACCGTGAGATACTATTTCAAACCACCGTGCGTGTCGTGTGAAGAAATGTCTAATTTGAAGATTGACAATGCGAACAAACTGCCATCTGTGGGATACCTTGGGGCAGCCAAGTGGAAAATATGATTACATGGTGAAGTACACTGCCGATAGTTACAAGATTCCTATTGAAGATGTTAAGGCGACCGGATGGGGTGACGATTTCCCTGGAAACTATGCTGATGTTAACACAATAAGGATTTCCTCTGCTGACCCTGTGCCAAGGGTGGCACCTCTCATTATCACTTCTCCAAGGCCATTTCCATATTCCTCTGACAAGGCTCTCCCTTGGAATTATGGATCTGAGGTTTACTATCATGGTGTCAAGCAAGACCCTCTGACCATTGAAGATCTTACTGTTGAAGCTTCTATTCCTGACATCGACAACATCACCGGATCCAGTAAGGTGACCAGAACCGGAAGAGTATTCTCTCCAGATATCTCTCCAGACATCAGCCAGAGTGGAATCCATGCTATAGAAGACAACGACAACGGCTTCGACATCAGCAAATGGATCTTCCCAACTCCAGACATAGGGCTCAAAGAATTGGAAGACAAGACGCTATACCAATCTCCTTTAGTCGAGTAATTGCTCTTGTTTTGTTTTGCTTTTCGTATTTCTTTATGTTTTGAACAATAAACTTTGAAAGCCTAGTGCCTTGCCCGGCATCATGGCTCGCTTCATAGGGTTATTATCTTGTTTGCGTATTTTCATTCAATAAATCGTTGGACTTTTGCATTCAATTGTTTGTTTTCTTTCTTTACTTTATCACCCTTCAAAAGCTATGTGTTCTTACACACACCCACGTGATACACTGCAATCACTCCGAATCTCGTTAATAACTATGCTAGTGCTAAATATGACTTCGATAATCCGATCTACCAAGCCAAGACGAAAGTGAGGAAGATTGTGAAGTGCCGTGAGAACTTGCCACAGCAAAGAAGAAGAGCGAGTTATACCACACGAAGAGCAAGTTGAGGTTGTGAATTTGGAACTTAAGACAGTAAAGAGATCAAGATAGAGCGGGTCTTGAGAGTGTTAAAGAAAGGTTGGTTCGGATGCTACGAGACTATATTGAGGTTTTGCCGGTCATACGAAGACATGCCGGGTTTAGACATTGATATTGTGGTACACCGATTGCCGACAAAGAGGGTTTTCTCCCAAGAAATGTATGTTCGTCAGAGGCCCGAGATGTCGAAAAGATCAAAGCCAAGTTATGAAGCGCTCAATGCAGTTTCTTAGTCATACTTTTATCCATGAGGTTGCTAATGTGGTGCTAAGAAGGATGGTAAAGTACGAATGTGTGTGGATTACGAGATCTGAACAAAGCAAGTCCGAAAGATGATTTCCACTCCTCATATTGATGTTTTAGTTGACAACACCGCCAGATAAGGTTTTCTCCTTCATGGATGGTTTCTCGGTTACAATCGATCAAAATGGCTCAAGACATGGAGAAGACTACTTTACACGTGGGGCACTTTCGCTACAAGGTTATGCCGTTCGGATGAAGAATGCAGCGCCACTTATCGCTTATGGTGACATTGTTTCATGACATGATTCATCACGAGATAGAGGTCTACGCCGACGACATGATAGCTCGATCACGATCAAGAAGAACATCTTGATCATTTGCGAAACTATTTGATGATTGAAGAAGTATGATTGAGACTTAATCCCAACAAGTGCACCTTTGGAGTCGATCCGAAAACTCTTAGGGTTTGTTGTCGAGTGAAAGGTATTGAAGTTGATCTCGCCAAGGTTAAAGCTATTCAAGAGATGCCAACCCCGCACCGAAGGAAGTCGAGGTTTCTTGGGCCGATTGAACTACATTGCGATTCATTGCACACTCGCTACTTGTGAGCCAATCTTCAAGTTGCTTAAGAAAGATCAAGTGGTAGAATGGAACGACGATTGCCGATCGCTTTTGACAAAATCAAGGAGTACCCATGTAATCCTCCTATCCCGATGCCACTAAGGAAGACCTCTTATCATGTACTTGATGTTAGAGAACTCAATGGGTGTGTCTTGGGGCAACATGACGAGTCCAGTCGAAAAGAGCATGCAATATACTACCTTAGCAAAAGTTTACCGAAAACAAGATACTCAACTCGAGAAAACTTGCAACGCTTTTTCTGCTCACCGACTAAGACAAGATATGTTGACTCACTACCTTGTTGATTTCAAGATGGATCCGATAAAATACATCTTTGAGAAACCAGCTCTCTCGAAGAATAGCAAGATGGCAAATGATCTTGACCGAATATGACATCCAAACACTTCTAAAGCGATCAAAGGAAGTGTAGCCGATCATTTGGCTCATCAAGCCGTAGATGACTATCGACCTATGCGTTCAATTTCCAGATGAAGATGTTAGTAATGATCACGAAGAACCGTGCCCACGAAGGACCCGAACAAGGATCCCGATGGACTATGGTCTTTGATGGAGCCTCAATGCACTTGGCAATGGCATTGGCGCCATCATTACATCCCTACAAAGGACACACGCCTTTCACCGCCAGATTATGTTTCATTGCACTAACAACATGGCGAATACGGCGTGCATCATGGGTCTTAAAGTCGCTATTGACTTAAGAATCAAGTTCTTGCAAGTGTATGGAGACTCACTTTAGTGATCACCGATTAAGGCGAGTGATACGAAGCATCCGAATCTCATTCCGATCGAGAGCATGTTCGAGTTTGATCCCTACTAAGAGATTACTTTGATCATATTCCACGAGAAGAGAATCGGTTGACGATTGGCTACTATGTCATCTATGTTCAAGGCGATGGGACAACGAGGCTCCCGGATCATCATTGAGAAATTTGACGAACCAAGATATTGTTATGAGCTTGACGAAGAGAAACCTTGGTACTATGACGTGAAGAGGTATCTTGAGACTCGGGAACATCCGCAGGGCATCCGTTAATGATAAGAAGTTCATGAGAAGGTTTGCATCCAAATTCTTCCTCAGCAACGACATCTTATACAAGCGCAACCACGACTTGTGCTTACTCCGCTGTGTAAGACCAGAAAATAGCAATACGTATCATGGAAGAGTTACACGAAGGCGAATTTGGTACCCACTCCAAAGGACACACCATGGCTAAGAAGATTTTGAGAACAAAGTTACTATTGGTCCACCATGGAAGTCGATTGTCACCGCTACTCGATCTTGTCACAAGTGCCGTTATGCCGACAAAGTACACGTACCTCCGACCTTTGAATGTTTTAACTTCTCCTTGACCTTTTGCAATGTGGGACATTGACATGATTGGAGAAATCAAGCCCACAGCTTCCAATGGACATCGTTTCATCCTTGTGGCAATTGATTACTTTACCAAGTGGGTAGAAGCACCTCGCTCGATCACCAAGAATGTTGTGGCTCGATTCATCAAACATAATCTTATCTGTCGGTATGGCACTCCGAAAGGATTATCACAGATAACGGTTCCAATCTCAACAACAAGATGATCACCGAACTCGCACGCAGCTCAAGATCAAGCATCACAACTCTTCTCCTTATCGGCCTAAGATGAATGGCGCTGGAAGCCGCCAACAAGAACATTAAGAAGATCATATGAAGATGACGGTGACTTACAAAGATTGGCATGAGATGTTACCATTTGCTCTTCATGGTTATCGACTAAGACGAACATCAACAGGGCAACCCCTCTCTCTCGATACGGTATGGAAGCCGTCTTACCCATCGAGGTTCGATACCCTCCACCGAGTCCTCCAGACGCAGAGTTAGGCGAAGACGATTGGGTCCGAACCGCCTCGACCGATTAACTTGATTGATGAGAAACGACTCGCGTCATCCGCCATGGACGATCTATCGAGCGAATGATCGAGCATTTAACAAGAAGGTCAAGCACCGAGTCTATCAAGTTGGGATCTAGTAGTCAAGCGCATCATTCTTCCACAAGGTGATCCAGGGCAAATGGACTCCCACCTATGAGGGACCGTTGTAGTCAAGATGTTTTCCTGGAGCTATGATACTTAGCACCATGGATGGTGAAGACTTCCCACACCCGTGAACGCAGACATAGTCAAAAATACTACGATAAAGAGACCCGCTAGGTCGGCGAACCTAGGCAAAATAAGGGCATCTGGCGAACCAAAAGGTTCGGGCAAAAGTAAAGGATATATACAAAACATGTACACCCAAGTCGAAAACCCGAAAAGGCGGCTTGGGCAAAAGGGTATCCCAGTGAAAACCGAAAGGCGGTCTAGGCAAAGTTAGGATTTAAGCGCATAACTATGTCTCTTCGGATCATCCGCTTCACTACTATCAAGATTCAAGATTCAAATGGCGAAGATCAGTCTACTCACTTTCTACTGACAGCAAGGAGATGAGATAGTCGAAATATATGAGTACTAGCATAGTTGGAACTTAGCGAGATTGTTTCCGCATAGCTTTTTACCTTTCTTGTGTACAAAACTACTTGGCCATACGCCACATTTCAAAATAAATACAAGTCCTTTCTCTTTACAATTTTCACTGTTGTCGTTTGCAATAAGTCCAACGTTTGCTTTGAATGATTATACGCACTCGACAGTAAAATTCTCTTTGCAAACATACGAAAAGTAGACATGCAAAAGTACTTACTACAGGTTCCAGGAATTGGGATGACGACGAAAGTCACCAAATAGTCCCCACGGAGCATGATCCCCACAAAGGTGTCACCCACAACACACCTTCCCCAGCGGAGTATATGTTAATCCACAAGCAGTGATTCCACTAAACCGAGCAATGTTACATCAGTCTCCAAGCAGTAACACTTCACCCCCAGTCAAGGTGTTTATCCCCAGCGAATATTTCTCAATCCTCCCCCTTCTCCCCAGCAGCGGTATCCAGACTCGAAACTTGGTCAGATAGTGCATCGGAGGAAACTACATTTTATTCCCCAGCCAGAGATTACAACGGGCTCCAGACTCTTCTAACCCGGTCTCTCAACAACCATCAAATGTTCTCCAGCGAGATCTACACTGGGAATCCCCAGTAGGACGCCTCCTAAATTTCCTCAGCAGGATCTACATGCAAGGTCCCCAACGGATCGCCTCCCAGACTCTCCTCAGCAGGGTCTACATATGAGATCTCCAACAACGAGTTTCTCAATCTCTACCTTTCTCAACAATATCTAGGCCCGAGACTTGGTCAGATAGTGCATCGGAGGAATCCAGGATATCTTTCTTCTCCTTCCAAAACGGGGTTCTCACCTACTCAATTCCCCAAGCAGGAGTCAGAAATCTTCAAACAGGACATCCGCATCTTCTTCAAGATGGATATGTTTTGAAATATCACAACATTCATCATTCTTACATTACTCATAAAGTCATAATTCATGCATATGTCATTCATATACACTATCATGCATCATACTTTGCATAAAACTAACGAATATTCTATCAAAGTTTCTCTTGTTTTTTCCAAAACAGTAATCCACTGACGCAAGGTCGAGATTAAGCCCCGAATCGACGGGAAAACTATCTGAAAGGCCGCCCTTGGTTGTCCTCCGACGACTGGTCCAGGATTAAGCCCCGAGTCGACAGGAAAACTATCTGAAAGGCCGCCCTTGGTTGTCCTCCGACGACTGGTCTAGGATTAAGCCCCGAGTCGACGGGAAAACTATCCGAAAGACCGCCTCTGGTTATCCTCCGATAATGTGCAATGGATCAACACCCGATGCACAACAGGGAAGCTATCCGCATTCTTGCCAACTACAACCTCCCTCAGAGTAATCAGCACGAAGAGTTATTCTGACCCCTTCCTATTATCAACAGCAACTACAGAGTTTAGCGTACGACTCAGTTGCCTTGGATGGCATCTTAAGCCCATCTCCGACTACTTGTCAACATTTCTTCACTTTCAGAATGCCGCATATATGGTTAAAAATCAATACAGACCAATGACTTCATTCAAAGTGAACACGAAGTCTAACGTACGACTCCCTTCGGATGGCATCTTAAGCCCATCTCCTCTCTGTTCCAGGAACATCTACAGAGTCTAACATACGACTCACTCCCCAGCATCGACCTTTCCAGATGGCATCTTAAGCCCATCTCCGTCAGCTCTCCTATTAACGGCCTCGAGTCTAGCGTACGACTCGTTCCCCAGCGAAGTCTCCAACTTCTCCAAATGGCATCTGTAAGCCCATTCCCGCATCATCCGCCAATAGCGAGTGCAAATTTTCAGGTGTACTCGAGTGTTCAATCATCTTCTACCTCCAGGTCACGAAAGACAAGCATGTCAATCTAACCCTCCAGTACAAGAAGATTGAACAGGGGCAGCTGTCATACCCCAAAATTTGCCCTCCATCTACTCAAAAGATTTCATACATCCATACTCAAGGATTCCTCAAGAGTTGATCAGACAAACTCTCTCCTAGACAATCAACCCAAATTAGGGTTTGGTATCTCTCAAGTCAAGATGGATTCCCAACATCTCCAATGGTCTTCATGCCTCCTCATATGCTTCAAAGATTCTCCATGTCAAGTTTCAAGCCTCACAAGTCAAGTTTCCTCGCATAATTGCTCGGATGGTTGAAAATCGGGTGTATTGGACAAAAAGTCAACTGTGGTCAACATACAGTCAAACTTCATGATTTTTGGTCAACATCCTCATTTTGAAGTCACATTCATCATTTGATCAAGGGTTGATCATGATTCATCAAGAAAACTCAAGATTTGCTCAAAAGTCAAACTTTCTAAATTAGGGTTTCTAGGTGAAAAGTCAACTGAACTTTGACTGATCATAACTTTCTCATACTTTCTCAGAATTTTTCCACCACCTCTTGTTTTGAAGGAAATTCAATTCTCTACAACTTCATGTCTCACAAGAATGTCCAAAAAATGCTTCATTTGAGAGGTATAGCCCAAAACATTACAGGTCATTTTCAAAGTCAACAAAAAGTCAACTTTTTTGTTTTGAAGATATATTGAGCATGGTAACTCCAATTGAGATGAAACCAAAGACATTGTTTAGAGGACTCTTAGAGCTTTCCAAAAAGTCCAAGAACACTCAAAAATGTGGAAAATTGAGCAAGATACACCATTCACAAGTTGGGCAATTTTGAAAGAATGCACAAAGAGAGATACTTCAAAAAATCAAATCTTTTGCAAATGGGCCTACTTTTTCTTATCCAAACTTATTTCTCATGCAATTAGGAATGTCCAAGCCCAATGCCACGATTTTCTATTTTATTTTCCTATTTAATTTGGAATTTATTCATTTAAATACAAATTAATTTGAAAAATAAAATATAAAATCAAAATTAATTGAAAGATTGATTTTTATTGCTTGCTTGTGATCCAATTAACCCATAAATGCCAGCAATTTCGAAATTGGATCAAATATGGGAAGATTAGATTGAAATTGGACCAAAGTTTGAAAATTTGATTTCATGGAAATATCAAAATTGATTTTCATTGATTATTGATCAAATCTTTCCAAAAACAATGCCAAATCCATCTAGCATATATACTTGATGCATACCAATTGCAAGAGGACGAAAAAATTGGCTCAGAAACCCTATTCTCAAAGTGAAAAAACCGTGCCTCTCAAGCAAGTGGGAATCCTACTTCCAGCCATTCTCAATCGTTTTTGAGGTGTCCAACAGGTTCCTTGATACCTCTAGAAGCGAAACAGACCTTTACATTGCCAAGAAACATCAAGAATTGAGAAATCACGATTTGGTTTGTTCACACTTTTTTGAAATTCGAATTCTGTTTATCATGCATTATTAATGTGTTTTGATGATTGTTTTGTGTTTAGAACAAAGTTTACAAGCTATCTGGACAATCGAATTGAGTTTCTATGGCCGGAATCGAAATACACCATTGTTAGGGTTTTTCTGAATCGAATTAGGGTCTCCTTAAATCGGTTAAATTAGACCAAAAGACCATTACCAGTGTGTTTAGAATGTGATTTCCAATCGATCCATGTACTCATAACTTATTTATATTACGCGTATAAGATTTTGAGAATTGCAGGGGCCATAGCGTCGCTTCGAGGCCGACGCAAAATTCCCAGGATTCAAATGAGAACGATGAAGTTCTTGGCGCGTGAATGGTGCAACCCGGAAGCGACGTCTGTCCAAAATCCGTCCGTTCTGTTTCAATGACACGCGTGCGCTCCAGATCAGATGGCAAAGGCGTGGGTTTGTGAAGGAGACGTCCTGTGTTCGATCCCTGGCCATGGCATTTGGATTTTTAACAAGTTTGCATTTTGTTTCATATTTTTCATATTTATTTAATATTTTCATATTATTTTAATTTCCTTTCACAATTTTATTATGCATTAAAAATTTACCAAAAAAATATTTCCTTTTGCATTTATATTCTAAAAACCTTTATTTAATTTAATAAATTAAAAAATATATTTTTGCATGCATAGTTATTTTTATTTATATTTTTGCATTTAATTCACTTTTAATTGCATTTTAATTATTAAATCTTTTCCAAAAAATCCCAAAAAATTATTTTAATATATTTATCTTATTTCCAGCATGTATTAATTTTCTCATATTAAAACTTGCATTTTTCTAACATTTTTTCTCTTGTTCGATTCATATTGCATTTTTCGATTTCTTCTTTTTGTACAGGTTGATCCGATTCAGACGATTTTCTCTTTATCATTTTATCATATTATTTTCCAATAATGTAACTGTTCATGGGTTGTAATAGTTTAATTTAGGATTTTATTTTCCGCATTTTAAATTATGTATCCGCCAAAGCCATGTAATAGCGTAGGTTTTACTTTCCGCACCTTTACATTTCCGCCTTTACATTCCGCATTTTAATTTCTGCACCCTATAAACTGCTAGTAATTAGGCGTGTATGGTAAGACTAAAATTGAACATAGCCCACTAATCTTCAAGATAACATATTCTGAAATCAACACACTTCTATCACACACGCACCCCTTAGGGTAATTCTCTCTCGATGCCTTTCGATTCAAAATGGTCATGTCCCTCGAACGTAGAGGTATTCTAGCACCGTTGCCTTCCAAACAAATCATCATAGTCCCTTCGATACAAAGATCATAAGACCCACGATGTCGCCTCCGAATACATGATCTTGACCCGATTGTCGCCGAAAATGATGATAGTCCTTCGAATGTGCTAGGATACTTCCTACAAGTTGCCTTCTATGACCATCCGATGTCCCTTCGAATGTCCCGCTTACATCCAACGAATGGAGCTACCTACTAACTAATGGTATGGCTAGCGCTATTCTAAAGGAACGTAGAAGTACGAAAACGACCAATTCTGAGTGGGTAAATAAGTCTTTTAGTTGCTCGCTCTATCAAATGCTTTTCACACCACACACTCTTTTTCAAAGTTCAAACTCTTTTCAAAACAAAACATTTCCGAACACTTTGTATACACTCCTACATGAGTCATTACAAAGTCAAAGCGAAATGCCTCTTTCAAAACATCTTTGTCAAACACACAGAAAGCAATTTTAAAGTTATCTAAGAGCAACTAAGAGCCGAGAATAAATCATGGATGGAAAGGGTGATAATACCTTCCCTTTTCATAACCATTCTCCCGAACTCAGAATCTAACGAAGGTCTTTTTCTGTTACTTTTACCTTCCCTTAATTGGATAAAACTAAAAGTCGATGGCGACTCTTGCTATCCGCACATTTGGATACAAAAATCCTACAAAGTCAGTTCACCGTATTACACAGACTAAGGTTGGCTGATACTCGATGCTACGCTCATTGAGATCAGACTTTTGGGATATTTTCGGTCGACCACTTGGTAGTCGTATTGAAATAAATGCCTACGAGAAAGATCAATGATATGAGATTCCTAGAACCCGGTTACTATTATAGGACAGGATGAACCAACTCAAACTTTTGGTGGGGTAATCACCTATACCTCTTGCAAGCCTTAAACCTAGGCTCATTGTGTGAATTGTTTGTGTGTGCTAAACATGACATCATGACATCATCGCATTGCATATCATATCTAGCTATTTCAAGGACCTAGGGATTTATCTTTACTCTGTTTTGTAGGTATTATGGCTTCTAGAAAGACTATCCGAATCAACTTCATGGGTATACCTTCTCAGCTCAAAGATTTGGTTTCAGAGATTCTCGATCATGCCCAGTTCATCAAAAGACATGGTTATCTACTTGACTTGGTTATCTCCGGTTTTGAAGAAGATATGATGCATGTCCTATTCCAGTTCTTCTATCCGAAACACCATTGCTTTACATTCCCAGATTATCAGTTAGTTCCTACCTTGGAGGAGTTCTCTAAGCTACTTGGGATACCTATTCTTGACCAAATGCCATTCACCGGTTTAGAAAAGGCTCCTAAGTACGAAGACATCGCATCCGCCTTACATCTTAAGCGCTCAGACATTGAAGCCAATTGGGAAACTAGAAACAGAGTTAAGGGTTTACTTGCTAAGTTCCTGATAAAGAAAGCCCGTGAATTCCTCAAAGTTATGATTTTCCATGCATTTGAAGATATTGTGGCCTTGATAATCTATGGTTTGGTTCTATTCTCTAACTCGGATCAATTCATAGATGTCAACGCCATCAAGTTGTTTCTTACCCGTAATCCTGTGCCTACTTTACTTGGAGACATCCTACATTCTCTCCATACTCGTACTACTAAGAGACAAGGAACTCTCATGTGTTGTATACTGTTACTTTCTAGGTGGTTTATTTCGCACCTTCCTCCATCAGTTTTGAAGAACGAACAAAGGTTGAGATGGTCTCAAAGGCTAATGTCACTCTCTCATTCGGATATCTGTTGGAGTCTCTTCTCTTAAAAAGACTTCACATTCATTGAGCGTTGTGGAGAATTCCCTAATGTACCACTCCTTGGTATAAGGGGAGGTATTACTTACAACCCTTCTTTAGCTCTACGTCAGTTTGGTTTTGCTCGAAGAGATGGTCCTCATGATATGCTTCTCCAAGACATTGTGTTCGACTACAACCACGATCTCCAGAATTACCGACGAAGGTTCATACACGCTTGGGGCATGGTAAAGCAGACTGATACCAAGACTTTGGGACACCAAAACTCCATTCCTTGGGAACCTTACCTCAAATGGGTGCGAGCTCGAGCTCAAAACCTCATGATGCCATTCACGCCTGTTTTACCAGTAATTATGGAACCTGTTGCTATAGGTGACGTACCCTATACTGTTCACCATCCTGACATGCCTACTAATTTTGAAGACTTGAAGAGATCCTCGATTCAGCTTAAAGAAGAAAGGGATACGTTTGAAGCTCTGTGCTATGCAAGCGAGAAGAAAGTGCTAGAGTTGACCAAGCTACTTCATGAGGAGCGAAACATCAACGCCTACCTCGGCACCAAGAGGAAGCGCCCATGGGAGTCTTAGAGCTTTAGGATTTATATGTTTTTCTTTTATTTGTTTTGAACTATCTTTTGTACTTAAAAAGAAAAAGAATAAAAAGAGAACTAATAAATGTTTGTTCATGCTTGTTTAACAAATTTAAATATCTAAGGTCCTTGAAAACATTGCATTGCATCTGCATAAACATCGCATATCATAGCATAACATTGCATCACAGGTACATTGAAGATTGGTTTTCTCATTCTCTCGCTATTTATTTTAGCAGAAATGGCTCTTGAACAGTCTATCAAAGATCTCCAGGCTCAGAGTGCTCAATTCCAGCAGATGTTCACTAGCTTGGTCCAAGGCCAAGAAGATCTGAAGAAGCTCATCAACAAAAAGAAGAAGGTTGTTGGTGTTCTCAACATGGGCAGACGTTATAAAGGTGGTCCTAAAGTGGTCAGCAGGATCGAACTCTCTGAAGGAAGTGTCAAAAATGAGGGGAGTGTCAAGGGTGATGACGAAGGCAGCCAGCGTGAGTCTGAAAAAGAGAGAGAAGATCGCTATGATCATGACTAGTACTCTAATGAAGATGATAAGTACAAGAAACTTGAAGACCGTCTGAATGCTGTGGAAAACCTGAAGATGTCCGGGCTGAATTTTGATGATCTGAGTCTTGTTCCTGGTGTGGTGATTCCTCCCAAATTCAAAGTTCCTACTTTTGCCAAGTATGATGGCATGTCTTGTCCGAAGCTGCATTTGAAGTCTTATGTTCAGAAGATCAACCCCCACATTGATGACAGAAAGTTGTGGATGCATTATTTTCAAGAGAGTTTATCTGGAACTCAATTGGAGTGGTATTATCAGCTAGAGAATGACCGTATCCGTACTTGGAGTGATTTAGCAGATGCTTTCTACAGACAGTATGAGTACAATGCTGAATTGACACCCACTCGCATGCAACTACAGAGCATGTCTATGGGTCGTGACGAGATCTAGCAGGCAGAGTTCAGCCACCCTTGTCCAATAGGGAGTTGGTTGATATGTTCATGGGAACACTGACAGGCCCATTCTTCAATCATCTGATTGGAAACTCTTCAGTCAGATTCACCGAGCTGATATTAACAGGAGAGCGCATTGAAGCTGGTATCAAGAGTGGGAAGATTCATGTAGAGTCATCTTCAAATGCTGCGAAAAGATCTTTTGGTGGTAAGAAAGAAGCCAATGCTGTGTATGGTCAGAAAAGCCGAGCCAAGATCGATCGTGCTCCATCTGTGGGGGCAGTTGTGATCTCCAATCCTACATCAGCACAACCTCAGCGAGACAACGCGCGTAGCCAGAACGCGCTACGAAGACAGTTTACAAAGATCAACATGCCATTGTCGCAAGCCTTGCAACACATGTTGAAAGCAGAGCTGATTACTTTGAAGGATCCTCCTCAGAGTGTCAACACTTCCTCTCCGAGATACAATCCCAATGCTAAGTGTGCTTACCACTCCAACAGCCCAGGGCACGACACTGACAGCTGTTGGGCTCTGAAGAACAAGATTCAAGATATGATTGAAGCTAAGCAGATTGAGTTTGATCCTCCTGTTGAGACTCCGAATGTGATCAACGTGCATATGCCTAACCATGACAAGAGTTCCAATGTTGTAGGTGAGGATACTTACGTTTTCAACATAGATGACTTGACCATTCCTCTAATGACTGTTAAGAAGAATTTGCTGCAAGCCGGTGTCAACCCAGGATGCCCAGAAAATTGCCGTTGGTGCCCATCTGCACCCTGATGTTTGTGCTTGGTTGAGAAGACGTGTTCAGTGCATGATGGATAACCGTGAAATACTGTTCCTGAAACCACCTGTGGAGAGTCTGTGTGAAGACATGTATAAGAAATTGAAGATCGAAGATGTGAATGAAGTTGTACCATCTGCATGGGATACCTTGGGGCAGCCAAGTGAAATGTTTGATTACATGGTGAAGTACACTGCACCCGAGAGCTACAAAATTCCTATTGAAGATGTTAAGGCAACCGGATGGGGTGACGATTTCCCAAAAGACTATGCTGATGTCAACACAATAAGGATTTCCTCTGCTGATCTTGTGCCTAGGGTGGCACCTCTCATTATCATTTCTCCAAGACCAGTGCCATTTTCCTCCGACAAGGCTATCCCTTGGAATTATGAAGCTGATGTTTACTATCATGGCGTCAAGCGAGACCCTCTGACCATTGAGGACCTCACAGTTGAAGCTACCATTCCTGACATTGACAACATCACCGAATCAAGTAAGGTGACCAGAACCGGAAGGGTATTCTCTCCAGATATCTCTCCTCCAAAAGACACTGCGACTCCAGCTCGCATTCCAACTATTCAATCCATTCCCCAAGCTAGAGGGAAAGAACCAGTGACTCATCCTGCTCAGACAGAAGTACCAAAGGAAGTTTCTGAAGACACCTCCAAACGAGAGATGGAGGAAATGCTAAAGATTATCAAGAAGAGTGACTACAATGTTGTGGAACAGTTGGGACAAACTCCGTCCAAGATATCCATGCTTGCTCTGCTCTTGTGCTCTGAGGCTCATGCTAAGGCCTTAGTGAAGTTTTTGAAGAATGCTCACGTACCGCAAGACACTACTACTGACCAGTTCGAAGTCTGTATTGCTAGCCTGGCTGCCAACAATGGCCTAGGCTTTTCTGATGCTGATTTGACTCCTGCCGGAAGGAAAACACAACAAAGCCTTGCACATTTCTGTTGAATGCAAGGGCACTACATTATCTCATGTTTTGGTGGATACCGGTTCTGCTCTGAATATCCTACGAAAGACTGCTTTTGATCGACTTGATGTTGAAGGACTGGTTCTAAAACCCAGTGATATAATTGTGAGAGCTTTCGATGGTTCTAAGCGAACAGTACTTGGAGAGCTCATTTTGCCTGTTAAAGTTGGTTCTCAGACTTTTGATTCCACTTTCTTTGTCATGGACATCCGTCCAGCTTACTCTTGCCTACTTGGACGCCCTTGGATACATGGGGCAGGCGCTGTTACCTCTACCCTGCATCAGAAGGTGAAGTACCCAGTGAAGGGGAAGGTTGTTACAGTATGTGGTGAAGAGGAATATATGGTCAGTCATCTGCAGTCTTTCCAATATCTCGAGATGGAAGGAGAATTCTTCGAGACTCCCTGTCAAGCTTTCGAAACCATCCCCAGAGTCAAGCCTGTTTACTCTCCTGTCACTCCTGAAGTTACACAAGTTCCGCCTAGGATGGCCTCGCTAAAAGATGCTCAAGCTGCTGTTGAAGAAGGAGGTAGTACTATTTGGGGACAGCTCCCTGACCTTCCTTTCAAATCTGACAAGACTGGTTTAGGCTTCACCGTCAAAGGTCAGAAGATGATACGCCGTGAACGTGCCGACCAACTTCCTTTCCGCATCAGCCAGAATGGAATCCATGCTATAGAAGACGACGACAACGACTTCGACATCAGCAAATGGATCTTCCCAACTCCCGACAATGGGCTCATCAATTGGAATACTGAAGAAGTCATACCAATCTCCTTTAGACAGGAGTAATTGCTCTTGTTTTTGTTTTGCTTTTCGTTTTCTATGTTTTGAACAATAAACTCTAAAGCCTAGTGCCTTACCCGGAGCATCATGGCTCGTTTGTGAGGGTTATTATCTGTCATTTGCATATTTTCATTCAATAAAATCGTTGGACTCTTGCATTCAATTGTTGTTTTCTTTCTTTTACTTTATCACCCCTTCAAAAAGCTATGTGTTTCTTACACACACCCACGTGATACACTGCAGAATCACTCCGAATCTCGTTGATAACAGCTATGCTATTGCTAAATATGACTTTGATAATCCGATCTACAAAGCCGAAGACGAAGGTGAGGAAGATTGTGAAGTGCTAGGAGAACTTGTCAGACTGCTACAGCAAGAGGAACGAGTTATACAGCCACACGAAGAGCCAGTTGAGGTTGTGAATTTGGGCACTTCCTCATATTGATGTTCTGGTTGACAACACCGCTCAACATAAGATCTTCTCCTTCATGGATGGTTTCTCCGGTTACAATCAGATCAAAATGGCTCCTGAAGACATGGAGAAGACTACTTTCGTTACACAGTGGGGCACTTTCTGCTACAAGGTCATGCCGTTCGGACTGAAGAACGCGGGCGCCACTTATCAGCGTGCTATGGTGACTTTATTTCATGACATGATTCATCACGAGATAGAGGTCTACGTTGACGACATGATAGCTCGGTCACAAACTGAAGAAGAACATCTTGATCATCTACGGAGACTATTTGACAGATTGAAGAAGTACATACTAAGACTTAATCCCAACAAGTGCACCTTTGGAGTCAGATCCGGTAAACTCTTAGGGTTTGTTGTCAGCGGTAAAGGTATTGAAGTTGACCCCGCCAAGGTTAAAGATATTCGAGAGATACCAGCTCCCCGCACCGAGAAGGAAGTCAAAGGTTTCTTGGGCCGATTGAACTACATTGCCAAGTTCATTGCACATCTAACTGCTACTTGTGAGCCAATCTTCAAGTTACTTAAGAAAGATCAAGTAGTGGAATGGAATGACGATTGCCAGATCGCTTTTGACAAAATCAAGGAGTACCTACAGAATCCTCCTATCCTGATGCCGCCTGCCAAAGGAAGACCTCTTATCATGTACTTGACAGTGTTAGAGAACTCAATGGGGTGTGTGTTGGGGCAACATGACAAGTCTAATCGAAAAGAGTATGCAATATACTACCTTAGCAAAAAGTGTACCGACTGTGAAACAAGATACTCACAGCTCGAGAAAACTTGCAGCGCTTTGGCTTGGGCTGCTCGCCGACTAAGACAGTATATGTTGACTCACACTACCTTGTTGATTTCTAAGATGGATCCGATAAAATACATATTTGAGAAACCAACTCTCTCTGGAAGAATAGCAAGATGGCAGATGATCTTGACCGAATACGACATCTAATACACTTCTCAGAAAGTGATCAAAGGAAGTGTTGTAGCCGATCATTTGGCTCATCAAGCCGTAGATGACTATCAGTCTATGCAATTCGAATTTCCAAACGAAGATGTTTTACTAGTTACAGATTGCGAAGAACTAGGACCAGACGAAGGACCTAAACAAGGATTCCGATGGACCATGGTCTTTGATGGAGCCTCAAACGCACTTGGCAATGACATTGGCGCCATCATTACATCCCGTACAGGCGGACACACGCCTTTCACCGCCAGATTATGTTTCAATTGCACCAACAACATGGCCGATTAAGAATCAAATTCTTGCAAGTGTATGGAGACTCAGCTTTAGTGATCAGCCAGATTAAGGGCGAGTGGGATACAAAGCATCCGAATCTCATTCCGTATCGAGAGAATGTTCTGAGTCTGATCCCCTACTTCGAAGAGATTACTTTCAATCACATTCCACGAGAAGAGAATCAGTTGGCAGACGCATTGGCTACTATGTCATCTATGTTCAAGGTCAGATGGGACAACGAGGCTCCCCAGATTATCATTGAGAAGTTTGACGAACCAGCATACGGTTGTGACCTCGACACAGAAGAGAAACCTTGGTACTATGACGTGAAGAGGTATCTTGAGACTCAGGAATATCCCGCAGAGGCATCTGTCAACGATAAGAAGTTTTTGAGAAGGTTTGCATCCAAATTCTTCCTCAGCAATGGCATCTTATACAAGCGCAACCATGACTTGTGCTTACTTCGCTGTGTAGACCGGAAAACAGTGTAACGTATCATGGAAGAGTTACACGAAGGCGCATTTGGTACCCACTCCAGTGGACATACAATGGCTAAGAAGATTTTGAGACCAGGTTACTATTGGTCCACCATGGAAGCTGATTGTCACCGTTACGCTCGATCTTGTCACAAATGCCAGATTTGTGCAGACAAAGTGCACGTACCTCCAGTACCTCTGAATGTTCTAACAGCTCCTTGGCCTTTTGCAATGTGGGGCATTGACATGATCGGAGAAATCAAGCCAACCGCTTCCAACGGACATCGTTTCATCCTTGTGGCAATTGACTATTTTACCAAGTGGGTAGAAGCAGCCTCGTTCGCATCTGTTACCAAGAATGTTGTGGCTCGTTTCATCAAGCACAATCTTATCTATCGGTATAGCACTCCGGAAAGGATTATCACAGATAACGGCTCTAATCTCAACAATAAGATGATCACCGAACTCTACACGCAGTTCAAGATCAAGCATCACAACTCTTCTCCTTATCGGCCTAAGATGAATGGCGCTGTGGAAGCCGCCAACAAGAACATTAAGAAGATTATACAGAAGATGACAGTGACTTACAAGGATTGGCATGAGATGTTACCATTCTCTCTTCATGGTTATCACACTACAGTACGGACATCAACAGGGGCAACCCCTTTCTCTCTTGTATACGGTATGGAAGCAGTCCTACCCATCGAGGTTCAGATACCCTCAACCAGAGTCCTCCAGGATGCAGAGTTAGGCGAAGATGATTGGATCCAGACTCGCCTTGAACAGATTAACTTGATTGATGAGAAACGACTCGCGTCCATCTGCCATGGACAGATCTATCAGAAGCGAATGATCAGAGCATTTAACAAGAAAGTCAAGCACTGAGTCTACCAAGTCGGTGATCTAGTAGTCAAACGCATCATTCTTCCACAAGGTGATCCCAGGGGAAAATGGACTCCCACTTACGAGGGACCGTTTGTAGTCAAGACAGTATTTTCCGGCGGAGCTATTATACTTAGCACCATGGATGGCGAAGACTTCCCACACCCTGTGAACGCAGACATAGTCAAAAAATACTACGCATAAAAGAGACCCGCTAGGTCGACTGACCTAGGCAAAATAAGGGCATCCTGGCGAACCAAAAGGGTCTGGGAAAAATTTAAGGATATATACAAAACATGTACACCCGCGGCAAGTCGAAAACCTGAAAAGGCGGCTTGGGCAAAAAAGGGTATCCTGGTAGGCTGAAAACCCGAAAGGGCGGTCTAGGCAAAAGTTAGAGATTTAAGCGTACGACTATGTCTCGTCCAGATCACCCACTTCCAGATTACTACAATCAGCATTCAAGATTCAAATGGCGAAGATCAGTCTACTCACTTTCTACTGACAGCAAGGAGATGAGATAGTTGAAATATATGAGTACTAGCATAGTTGGAACTTAACGAGATTGTTTCCGCATAGCTTTTTACCTTTCTTGTGTACAAACTACTTGGCCATACGCCACATTTCAAATAAATACGAGTTCTTTCTCTTTATAATTCTTGCTATTGTTGTTTGCATAAAGTCCAACGTTTGCTTTGAATGATTATATGCATTTGACAATAAAAATCTATTCACAAACATGCGAAAAGTAAACATAACAAAGTAATTGCTACAGGCTCCAGGAATTGAGATGACGACGGAAGTCACCAATCCGTTCCCCCGTAAAGCATAATCCCCACAGGGATGTCACTCACTACAAACCTTCCCCAACGGAGTATATGTTAGTCCCTGAGCAGTGATCCCAGTCAACTTAACCGGATTACACCAGTATTCGAGCAATAACATTTCACCCCCGGCCGAGGTATTTATCCCCAGCAGAATATCTCTCAACAGTTCCCCTTTTCCCCAGCAGCGGCAGTATCCAGACTTGAAACTTGGTCAGATAGTGCATCGGAGAAAACCCACATCTTTTATTCCCCAACCAGAGATTTCAACGGGCTCCAGATCCTTCTAACCCAGTCTCCCAGCAACTACCAAATACTCTCCAGCAGGATTTACACGCAAGATCCCCAGTAGAGCACCTCCTAGATTCTCCTCAGCAGGGTCTATACACAAGATCCTCAGCAGCGCGTCTCTCGATCTCTACCATCCTCAACAATATCTAGGCTCAAGACTTGGTCAGATAGTGCATCGGAGGAATCAAAGTTATCTTTCTTCTTAGGATTTCCATCCACTTCATCCCCAAACATAAGACAGAAGTCCTCAGGCAGAGCATCTTCTTCAAGATGGATATGTTTTGAAATACCACAACATCTATCATTCATACATTACTCATAAAAGGCATAATCTGTGCATATGTCATTCATACACATCGTCATGCATCATACTTTGCATAAGACTAACGATATTCTATCAAAGTTTCTTTCGTTTTTTCCAAAACAGGTAAAAATCACTTCTGAAACAAACAGGTCCAGGATTAATGCCCGAAGCCAGACGGGAAAACTATCTGAAGGACCGCCCTAGTTGTCCTCCGACAACTGGTCCAGGATTAATGCCCGAAGCCAGATGGGAAAACTATCTGAACGGCCGCCCTTGTTGTTCTCCAACAACAGATCCAGGATTAATACCCGAATCCAGACGGGAAAACTATCTGAACGATCACAAGTTATCCTCCGATAACAGGCATTGGATCAATACCCGAAACACAACAGGGAAGCTATCCACATTTTGCCAACTATTACCTCCTTAGAGTAATCAGCACGAAGATCTATTCTGACTCTCTCTTATTATCAACAGCAACTACAGAGTCTAGCGTACGACTCAGTTTCCTTGGATGGCATCTTAAGCCCATCTCCGACTACTTGTCAACATTTCTCCACTTTCAGAATGCTGCATATTTGGTTAAAAAACCAATACAAACCAATAACTCCATTCAAAGATGAGCACAGGGTCTAACGTACGACTCCCTCTGGATGGCATCTTAAGCCCATCTCCATGCTCCTTTCATTTCCAGAACATCTACAGAGCCTAACGTACGGCTCACTCCCCAACATCGATCTTTCCAGATGGCACCTTAAGCCCATCTCCGACAATTCTCCTATTCAGACGACGTCTCGAGTCTAGCGTACGACTCATTCCCTGGTGAAGTCTCCAATTTCTCCAAATGGCATCTACAAGCCCATTCCCGTGTCATCACCCACAGCGAGTGCAAATTTTCAGGTGTACTCGAGTGTTCAATCATCTTCTACCTCCCGATCACGAAAGGCAAGCATGCCAATCTAACCCTTCCAGTACAAGAAGATTGAACAGGGCATATACCCAAAATTTGCCCTCCTACTTCTCAAGACATTTCATACATCTATACTCAAGGATTCCTCAAGGGTTGATCAGACAAACCCTCTCCTAGACAATCAACCCAAACTAGGGTTTGGCAATTCTCAGATCCAGATGCACTTCCAACATCTCCAATGGTCATCATGCCTCCCCATATGCTTCAAAGATTCTCCATGTCAAGTTTCAAGCCTCACAAGTCAAGTTTCCTCAAACAATTGCTCGATGGTTGAAAATCGGTATTGGACAAAAGTCAACTGTGGTCAACATACGATTAAACTTCCTGATTTTTGGTCAACATCCTCATTTTGAAGTTACATTCATCATTTGATCAAGGGTTGATCATGATTCATCAAGAAAACTCAAGATTTGCTCAAAAGTCAAACTTTCCAAATTAGGATTTTTTTAGTGAAAAGTCAATTGAACTTTGACTGAGCATAACTTCTTCATACTTTCTCAGAAATTTTTTCACCACCTCTCATTTTGAAGGAAATTCAATTATCTACAACTTCATGTCTCACAAGAATGTTCAAAAAATGCTTCATTTGGAAGGTATGGATCAAAACATTACAGGTCCTTTTCAAAGTCAACAAAAAGTCAACATTTTGTTTTGAAGATTTATTGAGCATGGAAACTTCAATTGAGATGAAACCAAAGAGGTTGGTTAGAGGACACTTAGAGCTTTCTAAAAAGTCCAAGAACACTCAAACATGTGGAAAATTGAGCAAAATACACCCTGCACAAGTTGGGCATTTTTGAAGAAGTGCACAAAGAGAGATACTTGTAAAATTTTTTTTTTTTGCAAATGGGCCTAGTTTTTCTTCATTCAAACTTGTTCCTTAGACAATTTGGAACATCCAAGCCCAATGCCACGAATTTTAACTTTATTTTTCTATTTAATTTGGATTTTATTCATTTAAATACAAATTAAATTAAAAAATAAGGTATAAAATCAAAATTAAATGCAAATTGATTTTTTCTCTCATCCTTGAGGTCCAAGCAACTCACCAAAAGCTGTCAATTTCGAAATTGGTATTGATTTGGCAAGGAATTGATGAAAATTGATCGAAAAAGATAAGATTTGATTTTGTACAAAATCAAATAATCTTTGCATTGATTGATGATTATTTGTTCCTCAAATCAGCTCAATTTTCATCTATTATAAATATACAAAGCATATCACACAAGAAAGAACAGAAAAATTGCTTGGAGGAACCCTAACCTAATTCAAAAAAACCGTGCACTACAAGTCACTAGCAGCCTTGGTTATAGCTTGATTCAATGAATTTTGAGCATTCCATCGTGTTCCTTGGGTTGTTTAGAGTCGATCTAGACCTTTACAAGTTTCAAAAACATCAAGAATCAAGCAAATACGATTTCGGTTTGTCACACTTTTTCAAAAATCGAATTCTGTTATCCATGCATTTTTAACATGTTTTGTTGTTTATTTTGTGTTTAGTTTGAAGTTTGCAAGCTTTCTGGATGGTTTAATTGCATTTCCATGGCTTGAAACACGAACCACCATGATTAGGGTTTTCTGAACCAAATTGGGGTTTCCTTAAAACGGAAAAATTGGACCAAAAGACCACCACCATCGTGTTTAGAATGTCACTTACAATCGATTCATGTACTCACAATTCATTTATATTATGTGTATGAGATTTTAGAAATTGCAGGGGCCTTAGCGTCGAAGAAAGACCGACGCAAAATTCCCGGAATTCAAACGAAGAAGATGAAGATCTTCGCGCGTTCTGGGCAATCAGAAAGTTACACCGTTTAAAAACAATTCGTTGTATTTTCCTAACACGTGGACACTCCAGCTCAGTTGGTCAAGGCGCGTAGATGTGAAGCCAAGGATGTCATACCCCAAATTTTGACCTAATATACCACCTTACATTTTGCATCATTGCATAACTAACAGCTCAGACAACATTAATCGGGTGTGGATTTCACAGGTCAAAATTAGGGTTTCATCAGATTTTCATCTGATTCAAGAGACAACCAATTAGGGTTTGAGTTTTTCTCACCTCATTTGATCTATCTTGATCAAATCATCAGCCTCTGATCATCAGACATCCATTTCTCTCACAGATCAATCAAGGATCGACCAATTAGGGTTTTGATCGGGCATGAGAATTCTATGACTTTTTGAACAAGAAATGACTTTTTTGGATAGAGATTGGTCATTATATCTTAGATACAACATCTTGACCTAATTTCTGGAGTCAAAACATCACAGAATTTCACAGACTTCATCAGTCAATTTCTGAAACATCTGATGAATTTTCATCTGCACAGAAAAGTCAAACTTTGACTTTTGGTCAAAATTTTCAAAACAAAACTTTTTCAATCATCAAAATACTTCATATGATCCATCATGATCATAAAAAATCAAAGAATTTGAAAAAGTCAACAAAAAGTCAAAAGTTTTCATACTTAGAAAAATTTCTAAGTGTTGAAATTTCTTATTTTTTCCAAACTTCATGCCATTTTTTCACATAGTTCCAAATTGAATTTGAAAAAACTCAAAACATGAAAGTTGTAGCTTGTGAAATAAGCTTTCCAAAATGTCCAAGAACTCACAAATCCATGGATTCTAGCCATACTTTTGAAATTGAAACATAAGGCTCCATGAACTTGATTTTCAAAGTTCAAAACTTCACATTATAGGTCATTTTTTGGATTTCTTCTTTCTAGAAGCTTGCCACCTTGCCAAAATGAGATATGAACTGATAAAAATCAGATGGGATAATTATGATAAGATTGGATCAAAGTTGGAAATTAACCATGGTTAAAAGAAGGAAGCTTCCTTTTGCATTTAATGCAAAAAAGACTTCCTTGCCCTCTAAGGCAAGTTTGAATTACCAATGCCAAATTGCTTGCCTAACATTTCAGAGACATTGGACTATAAATAGAGGTATCATTCCATGATCAATACACACCAAAGCAAATGCAAAATCATGCTTTCTCTTTACTTTCTTGAAAATCAAGCAATATAGTGCAAATTGAGATATATTGCATTTTTGAAATTTAGCTAAAACCATGATGATCTTTGGTGTCAAACATGTTTCATGATCATTATCAAACTTGTGTATAACTTAAAATCAAACTGAAATCAAGCCAAAAACCAGTTTTCATTTTACATGTTTTCAAACTTATACAAGCTGCCTTAACAATCGAATTCCACTCTAAGCTTGATAAACTTGTGATCTAACTACTCTAACATCATCCATGTACCTCATGTACATGATCCAGATCATTGGCAAGCAACTGTAATTCCATTAACCCCAATTTCGAGTTTCATATTGAACTGACTGTAGGTTGACTTGGTTGGAAGGATTGAAGCAAGCTCGAAGCAAGCATACCATTCACACAGCTTCCATACATGCCGATGAAGCTCAAATGATCAAGAAATCCGTTCTGGAAACGCTCAAAGATCGAATTCGATTCTCACTTTCACAGGTAAGAACACGAAATCCATTCTCATAATTCTTTGATTCTTTTTGAAAAAGCTCTTGGCCAATCTCTTTCTGCATCTAAAACGATCAATAACCCTCAAAAAAATCCAAGAATCATCAAACATACATCATTTAATTTGAATTTTTCAGTTTAGGGTTCATAGTGTTCTTCGAAACCTAAATCGTTCTGGGCTTAAAATAAATGCAATTAACAGTTACTATCATGTTCGTTGTTCAAAATCGATCAAGTTTCGTTTTTACATCATTGAATTTCGTTGAGAAACGAAGATTGTAGCTTGAGTTGAGCAATCTGAAGATCAAAATGAAGAACCCAGGATGCGCGCGTGTTCTTCATTGTTTTCAAAATTTGAATTTTTAAATTTCCAATCTCTCATTTACACGTGTTCTAGCCCACTAAACACAGAAACACGTTTGGCTCAGTGGTATCCTCCTTGCTCTTAGTCTTCTCTGACACGTGTTCCACCCTTTGGTCATGGGTTCAATCCCTCCCAAGACCATTTCTTTTTCATACTTTCCATTTTTTCATGTTTTTTCATAAAACTTTCACAATTTTTTTGACCAATCAAAACTTCTCATTTTGAGATGATTTTTTAAACACTTGTGAATAAATACATCTTGATCATGCATAAATTTCCCAGCCGAGATATAAGACCGGAGGAGGGTTTGTAGACATCCGGGATGGATCTCGGACTGTGGCTATGAGACGCTTATCCGACATAGTTCCCGGAATTCGGATAAGAGACCGGGTCAACCCCGGGATATGACCCGGACCTCTATCCGGGCTAGGAGGGTTGGATTGGTCTCTGTTACGCTATTTATGGGTCGGTTACGGACGTTACGAATCATTAAGTAACGGTTTCACGTATTAAATTGACGGTTGCATCATTATGATCATTAGTAATGGAAATGCTATAAAAAGAGGCCTTAGGGCCATGGGAAATGGATCATTCTCTCATTCCCTCTCTAAACTACACACTAAAGAGTGGATGTCTACTCCATCTATAAGGGCTCCCAACAGCGGGGTAAGTTAGACCGGTAGCTTGGAGGCCATGCGTCCTTCGTATGAGCCTCCGAATCCCTTAAGATCATATATATAGTTTTTCCTGCAAGAACACATCTATTTTATGATAGTGCAAAAAATTTCAGAAACAATTTTCATCTGATTATATTTTAATCGAGCCGAAAACGACGTTCTGAACACTTTTTCAAACCTCCTTTTAAGGTGAAATTTTCAAGTTTTCGACTTCCGATTTTTTTCAAAACTTTTCATAAGTGAACCTCACATTTCAAAACATTTTCAAATCATTTTTCAAAACATTTCATCAAAACTTATATCTTTTTACCACGATCGATCCAATTTAAACGATAAAATCAAATTCGTTTTCTCTCGAATTTCTCAATCGATCATGGGCCACCCTTATGGTGTAAGTCCCAATCCTTTTATGTACATACTTAGTTTTACTTGTACATATTCAAATCATCATTGTCAATATTCAAACATCAAACAAATTTTTTTCGTTTGTTTTCATTCGTTTGTTTATACACTGATACCATTGGTATTGAAAGGAGAAGAATTCCCTGTGAAACTTCTTTTAAACCAATGGGCCTCCTTCACGGTGTAAGTCCCATAACATTCTTTTATGTACATAATATTTCTTTGTACATATCAAACTCTCTTCAAATACATACAAATTTTTATCTGTACATAACATAGATACTTTCTATACTAAAGTACAGACAAACTTCGATCGTTTGTTTTCCACTTCACTTGTGTATACACAAACCAAACATTCTTTATGTACATACATACCTTTTCCTTGTACATATCAATTTCTTTTTCATACAAACTTTTATCTGTACATAATACAGATACTTTTTATAGATAAAATTCGATCGTTCGTTTCCGTTTCATCTGTACATTCAACTAATTGCCATTGGTATTGAAAGGAGCATTATTCCCTGTGAAACTGCTTTCAAACCAATGGGCCTCCCTTATGGTGTAAGTCCCAACCCTCCTATGTACATCCATCTTTGTCTGTACATAAATACTCGTTCGTGTACATATTCATTTCCTTGTACACAGTTCAAACTTGTAAATAATCAAGTTACGGTCGTTTTAAACGTTCGTTTCACAGACACTTGTTTATATTTCATAAACTCTTGTAAATAAACATCATTGCATTGTTTATATTTCCTTCATAAGCTCCTGTGAATACATATCACACACGCACCTGTTTATACAAATTGTCTAGTTATAACACAACAATTAGACTAATCAATAGGTTCCCCACAGTATAGCCTCCGCTTGGGCTTCATACAAGACAATTCATCACCAGCATGAATTAGCCTCCACTTGGGCTTCATACAACACAACTCATCCCCAGTTGAGTCTAGCCTTCTCTTGGGCTTTGTACAAAGAAACTCTCCCCACAGAGTTAGCCTCCGCTTAGGCTTCATATAAGACAACACTCCCCTGTTGAGTCAGCCTCCTCTTGGGCTTCGTTCAAAAGAACTCCTCATTGAGTTTAGCCTTCTCTTGGGCATCATACAATGAAAGAGATAGGAAATCTCTTAACAGCCTCCTATTGGGCTTCTAATACAAAGAATCACCCATGCTAAGATAGAACCCTGAAAGGATGGTTTCCCGGTGAAATCACTTTCAAATCCCCAGAGAGTAAAATTTCCCGGTGAAATTGCTCTTATTCAAAAAAGGATGGTTTCTCGGTGAAATCCCTTTTAACACAAAGCCAGCCATACCCTATAGCTTCCTCTTGAGCTTCATACAAGGACCCTCGATGACCCTCGATGACCCTCGGAATACCTCTGCTTGGGCTAACAATACAAGGACCCATGGGCTTCTTAAAAGCATCGCTTTTAATCCAATCAATTTCTCCTTGAGATTTAGACATCTATCATCTCTATGGAAAAAGTATCTCATCTATCACATCACATACAGTCAAAAACTTTTCAAACTCTTTTCAGACTGTTTTCAAACAAAAACATCTCTTAATTGTAAGTGGTAACGCTTGTACACTCAAGCAAAACACCCAATGCTTACAGTTAAAAGATTCAATCATCTTTTTTTCAAACATCTTTCTTAAACATGTAAGTGGTAACGCTTGTACACTCAAGCAAAACACCTAATACTTACGATGAAAGTTTTTAATCAATAAAATTTTTCAAAATGTATGTGATGAAATAGATTAGATACATTTTTCATTAAGATGACATTTGTCTGTCTCTTACTAACATCCCATTGCTTTCCACTAGCATAAGTGGGAACTACGATTGCTCTGACTTTCTCAACATCCTTTTGAGAATACGTAGGCACAAGGTCTCATCCTTGCCGAGCAAATTTCTTTCTCTCTCAGACCAACAAACCATAGAACCCTGTAGATCCGAGCTACAAATGCTCGATTCCCACTAGGATATGTATGCGAAGATCCACGATCTTTGCGAGCACAATAATAACAAACATTAGGATCCCACATAATCTCTGCTTAAAATCCCAAAGGAGAAACTTTCCCAATCATAGAAATAGCAATTAAAACACACAAACATATCAAATATATTCATATATAAAGCTATAGATAACTATATATATTTAGGGTGCTCCATCTATTCCCTTCATATAACAATCCCCCTTACTCAGAATCTTCCTAATGCGCTGCGTCTAGTTTGCGCTAGTCGTTACGCATACCAATATCAATTGAGGGTATTTCATTTTCCCTTTTCATAATCATTAAATCATCTTTCTTGTGTTGAAAATAATAAAGCTTGATGCTCGAGGCATCTTTATAAACAAATCAAAAAATTAAATCGTTTCGAGCCAGAGAATCCGAACTCACGTTCGCATCCCTCTAGCGCGTCACCTTTTAACGCGAACAAAGGTCACCAATTCGATTCCTGAGGGGACCAATATATTTTTGCTCTTTACAAGTTTGCATATTTTTCATATTTTCTATTTTCTATTTTCTTTTAATATTTTCATACTATTTAATTTATCTTCTAATATTTTTATCATGCATTTAAAAAACACCAAAAATATTTATTTTTTGCATACTCGTCAGAAAAATGTTTATTTTATTTTTAAAATTAAAATTATTATTTTTGCATGCATATTTAATTTAATTACTAATTTATCATTTAAATAGCTTTTAATTGTTTTTTAATTATCAAATCAACTCCAAAAATTCCCAAAAAATTATTTTATCATATTAATGTCATTATTTGCATAAAAACTTTTTCTCATTCAAAAATTCTTATTTTTACTGACATTTTCCTCTTATGCAATTTTCTTCCGTTTTTTCCGATTTCTCATCTGTTTACAGGTTATACCGTTTCAGACAATTTTTATCGCTTTTCTTTTCAAATTATGTAATTGCCTATGGGATGTAATAGTTTAATTAGGACTTTTATTTTCCGCACTTTCAATTATGTATCTGCCCCAAAGCCATGTAATAGCGTAGGATTTATCTTTCCGCACTTTTACATTTCCACAATTTAATTTTCGCACCCTATAAACTGCTAGTAATTAGGCGTGTATGGCAAGATAAAATTGAACATAGACCACTTATAACTTCAAGATTAAATATCTGAATTTGACACACTCTTTTCACACATGCACCCCTTAGGGTAATTCTCTCTCGTTGCCTTTACGAATACAAATGGTCAAGTTCCTCGAACGTAGAGGTATTCTAGCACCGTTGCCTTCAAAACAAATCATCATAGTCCCTTCGATAAAAAGATCATAGACCCACGATGTCGCCTACGAATACATGATCTTGACCCTCGATTGTCGCCTACGAAAAATGATGATAGTCCCTTCAAATGTGCTAGGATACTTCCTACAAGTTGCCTTCTATGACCATCTGATGTCCCTTCAAATGTCCCTTCTACATCCAACAAATAGGGTTACCTACCAACTAATGGTATGGATAGCGCTATTCTAAAGGAATGTAAAACAACACGAAAACGACCAATTCTGAGTAGGTAATAAGACTTTTAGTTGCTTGCTCTATCAAAATACTTTTTACACCTCACACTTTTGTCAAAGTTCAAACGCTTTTCAAAATGAAACATTTCCAAACACTTTGTATACATTCCTACATGAATCATTACAAAGTCAAAGCGAAATGTTTTTTTTTTTCAAAACATTTTTGTCAAACACACAGAAAGCACAATTTTTTAAAGTGATCTAAGAGCAACTAAGAGCCCGTAGATAACTACGGATGGAAAGGGGTTCTAATACCTTCCCTTTTCATAACCTTATCCCTTACTCAGAATCTAACGAAGGTCTTTTCCTGTTCTTTTCACCTTCCCTTAATTGGATAAAAGAAAAGTCGGTGGCGACTCTTGCTATCCGCACATTTGCGATACAAAAATCTCAAAGTCAGTTCACCGTATTACATCGTGTAAGGACAATCCTTTTTGTACTATTGCCTACCAGTCTCACCATGACTATTGGGAACAATACAAATTTATTTGTATGTCCTATTCTACCCTCCAACGACTCTCTTCTTTTCATCTATAAAAGAAGTACCTGGAAGAATTTGAAATCACCGAATCAGTTCAACAAATCTATATTATACTGCTGCACAAAAAACTCTGTAGAGAAATCCTTTTTTGTATACTTTTGTAAATCAGCAAAGCGTTGTTGCTCGTATCTTTCTATAAACACTTTTGTGTTGATGTACTTAAACTTTGCGTAATCTACTTTATAGAAGCATATTGCAAACACAAACACTTGTATTTAATTATTGAGTTGATTGTTTCTTGAGTGACCGAGTGAAGATCTATATACTCAAGAAGACTCTTTTTGCGGTCATAGTTGTTTGCAATAGACTTATTGGGGATTATAATAGGGTTGATCATACTTATTATGGTTGTGTGTAATCTGGTTGATTATAGTGGATTAAGTCCTTGTGTATTAGGCAAATCACCTTGCGGGGTGGACTGGAGTAACTTAGTTGACAGTGAACCAGGATACAAATAATTGTATTCATCTATTTTTATTCAATTGTTATCTTTGTGTTTTTTAGTTGCAAAAAAGATTATATTTAGTGCAACCCAATTCGATCCCTCCTTTCTTGTGTTTCTTGCACATTCATGTCAAAATTTGGAAATTACAAAAAGTGGAATTTGTGGATGATACTCACAAAAAGTATAAAGGTATAATATTTTTTGATGTTCATTATGATCTGCATGCCTTATGATGTTCCAATTTTGTAGGAAGACATGTAAGAGAATTTCTTAATTCACTCCATAGGGTGGAATTAAACCATATGCATTTCCCAAAATGTCCCTCTAAAACCAGAAGTATACTTCTAGTGCGCACCATTTTCTGAAATATTTATGATAAAACCGAAAGTATACATTCGGTTTCATATTAGAAGTATACATCCGGTTTTGGGCATGACAGTTAGCAGAAAATTGAACAAAAGCAATAATGCTACCCAAAAATGTAACAAATTATATAAATTTAACAAATTATACAAATTATAAATCGAACAAAAGACCAAAAACGTTATCCAAAATGCATTTTAATATAATGCTATCCAAAATACAAATTATATACAATACAAAATCAAAAAACTAAAACAAAAATACAAGTGGATGATCAACCTAAACTACTGGGTATGGCGGATGATGAGCCAACCTGTCACCCTCGAGGCATCCCTTTGTTGCCCCCTGTATGACAGTTTCCCCTGATCCCCCGTCATGATGGCCGCCAAAACTCCTCTAACATCTGACCTGTTAGGAAACAACCCTCTATCAATGCAATCCCTCGCAAGCTCCATGATACGACAGAACCTAGGCAGCACGTCATGAGCATGATCCCTCCTCGCCTGCTCGTTCTCTAGGATCTCCTGATGAAATGGCCTGGGTGGGTTCCCTAGAACATCCTCTACCATGTATGGATGTGACACCCTGAAGAACCATATCATGTAATTGTACTCGTAACTCTAGTCTTCTGGAGCCACGGTACTCCTGACCTCATCGGGTACAAGATGATTCTCGAAATCATCAAACAAAACATCCATGTCCCTCCTTTTCACTATCGGAGGAGTACATACAGCAGGATCCTGAGGAATAGTTTGGGTAAACCAAACTGAAGAGTCACCCACTCAGCCATATAAGGAGTAGTCTTTCGAGTCCCGCAGGCCAACCAACCTGTAAATAATGAAACCTCATCAAATAGTATTGTCTCACGGTGGTCGACGTAGGAACTGAAGTGAGTGTCCTCATGCACTAGTCGGTCCAGGTACACCCGAAACAAATGTATCTCCTGGTTCCCTCTGAGAGGCTCGTATGCACAGGCACGCGGCATATCCTCAGTATAACCCTCAGCAAGTGACCAACTTGAAATGCGGAGGAAGTGTTGTAGGATCCATTCTTGAAATAACAAAATTAAATAGTTAGAATAATAATCAGAACAATTAACAAAGGCCACTAAGAGAAAGAATTTATATCGTCATGAGTGACATGTTGTTTGTCATTTGCCTCATTGTTTACAGTGATTTATAGTAAATAACCGCTAGTCTTGCAAATTGAAACAACTTTGGCTACTTACAGGATCAACTAGATCGATCCTAGGACATGTGTCTAAGTTTTGGTATTAAATTCGTATTAGAAACTAGATTTGTTATCCTTTAACTATGATTTGAAAAAGGGACTTAAAGAACATGAACGAAATTGAATTCGATTAAAAATGTAAAGCAAAGTAAATGTTGTGTAAACAAAATATAAAAGACTTGCAAAGAAATAGTACAAGAAATTCAAATAACTTTGAAGTATATGAATTCTGACTCAAAAAGTAAATTGATACTGGAATTTAAATGACTTTAAAAGTAAAAGACTTTTGACTAATTCGAAAATAGAAATGGTGTTTCTATACATACATTACTCTGCAAACTCATTTCCTGAACACTTGGTATTTTGAGTATAAGTGAGTTTCTATACAAAATAAACGCACGAAATCTTAATTCTAAGACTCCTATTTATACTAATTACACCCAAACGGTCTTATCCTAAAATGATGCCACGTCCAAAGACTGCATGTCTTCTGAATTCTCCAGCTTCCATGCGTCCTCTATGAATAACGCCTCAAATTTGAATTCGAATCTTCCACGGATATAGCCGATTCAAATTTTCCTTCTTTTCAAACGAATCATAACATTTGGACTTTATTTCTCTTAAAGCCTAAACAAAATAAAGCCTACCATTTCTAACCAACTTATCGAAATCAATAGCCAACAAATTGCCCTTAAAAAATTTGTATTTCGATACATAGAGAAATACTCATTTTTGAATCATATGTTTTATTTCGATAATCTCAATATTCATGATAACTTTACTTCACATGACATCATAGCCATCAACCACTCTCTTCAAACGTCCCTTCACAACGTCTCTTCAAACGTGCAAGTAGAAATTATTATCAATCATTGTCATTTAAAATATATCAGTTTCCAAGACTTGAAAAAACAACCTCCTCTTTCATTCAATAGTACAACTACACGTGTCTTATTATTTCTCAAACAAAAAACTTTTTCAAAACTACCAACACTTTATAAAAGTTGCATTCTTCACTTAAACATTTTTTACCTTCTTCAACCTTTCAACCTTCAAGCAAAATCAGAAAAACCATTTTTCTCTCTTCAAAGAAAATTCATCAGAAAACTCTTTTCCAACAATGTCATCCGTTCAACCACAATCATCATCCAAGAGCGAGAAATCTGGAAAATCTAAGGCTTCTTCTCCAAAAATAGAGCTCACGAGTCAGATTGTAACTTCTGGGAATCAAGAGTTTATTACAACTCCAAAGTTCACTCAAGAAGAGAAAGCCATTTATGCTTCTGAGGTACTCATTCCCACTTCTTTATTTGGAAAAACCCTAAGCTTTATGGGACGTTTGATTTCCACAGAACAGTTAGAGATATCTATATAATTTTTCCCTATCTACAATGAAACAAAACCCATAGCTAACAAAACTATACCAATAAAAAAGAAGGATAATGATTCCGCAGTGAAACTTACTCAAACTTCTAAGAGCAAAACTTCTGAAGAAGGTACTTCTGTACTTTATGAAGTTAAGATAAAAGCTTTCCATCTTGATTATATAAATGATAACCTTAAACCATTTCGATCATGCCCTTCTTTGGATAGATCATATTTAAACTGGATTTCAAAAATTAAAAATAAGAAATCTCAGGATTGGAAAGTTGTAGGTATCTTCGATCTGATCCAAATGTCAAAACTAAGTGTCGCACCCCAAAATTTACCCTCCTAAGCTCAGGGTTTCAACTTCCGGAAACGACTTTTTAGTTTGTGTTTATGAGGAGTGATTATGAGGCATCCCTTCTTCAAGGAATACACTCTTTTGAAAGTGCACTAACAGTTTCAGAACATGATAGATCGTGTGTGTGCTCCTAAAGTCAAAGTTAGGATTTTTATCAAAATTTCATCTGTTCAAGATATGATCAATTAGGGTTTGAATCTCCACTCACCTCAAGTGATCTATCTTAATCAATCATCAACATTTGATATTCAAATTCCCAATTTTTTCTCATGATCTACCTTGAATCGACCAATTAGGGTTTTGATCGAAGATAGTGAATCATTGACTTTCTGCTCAAGGGATGACCTATTTGCTTGAATATTAATCTTAACATATTCAATGCAACATTTTAACCTAATTTCTTGATTCAAAACATTGCAAAATCCATGTTTCTTCGTCAGACAAATTCTGAACCATCTGATGAAAATTCATCTGCTCAAAAAAGTCAAACTTTGACTTTTGGTCAACTTTTTCAAGTCCAAACTTTTTCAATCACAAAATCATTTCAAATAATCCATCATGATCATAAAAAATCAAGAAATATGAAAAAGTCAACAAAAAGTCAAGATTTGAATTTTTTCTAACACTTAGAAAATTTTTCAAGTGTTAAGAAACATGGTTTTTCCTTACTTTCATGGCCATTTTTCACCTAGATCCATTTTGATTCAAGAAAAACTCAAAGCATGAAAGTTGTAGGTATTGTTACAAGCCTTCTAAAAAGTCCAAGAACTTGAAAAACACTTTGTCTAGCTAGGGTTTTGATTTTGAAACATAGAGCTCCAAAACCATGGATTTCCAAAATCATGCATCAATGTTACAAGTTATTTTGCAACTTTCTCCCTTCTAGAAGCCTTGTCACCAAAAGAGATATGATTTTAGAGGAAAAATCTGATGGAAATAGCTAGGAAAGGATAAAAACACTTGAGATTTTTTAAGTAATGATTAAAAAGATTCCATGTGCATTTAATGAAGGAATATTCTTTTCTTAAGCCTTAAGCTTCCAAGTTGAAAACTCTAAGCTTATCTTGCCTTGCCATTTCAAGAATCCTTTTCCTATAAATAGAGGTTCTTACTTCATTCAAAAATCACACCAAAGCATTCCTAAACAAGCTTTCCTTTTTTCTTTCTTAAATTCCAAGTTTCAAAGTTCTACAAAGGAGAATTGTGCAAATTCCAAGTTTTGCAATTCCTGAGCAAACTTAGGCTTCCAATACTTTCTAAACATCACTAGAGAGTTGTTAGAATCCTCAAGCTAGCCCAAGAACTAGCCAAGCTCAGAATCATACTCCAAAATCCATAAACTTGCAAATTGAGCCTTAACTTGCCATCTCTTAATCCACTCGTGCACTTTCCAAATTATCACTTCAAACATCATCCATTCACTCCATGGAGATGATCCAAACCTTTAGAACATCTCTGTAACTACATAATCATCATCTCCATTATCAAACTAGTCGTGCTGCAACTGGACTTGGGTAGGAAGAATTAGAGACCTTCAAAGCAAGGTAAGTATTAGAACACGTTCAGTAACATCCAAGGAGGCTTTTAGGATCATCAAAACGCAACTGGAAGTTCATATCTGGATTCTGCAAATTCCAGCCAAGGTGAACTTTATGCATTTTTGAATACCATGACACATGTGTTCTTAGCATAAAATTTGCAAAGGAAAGTATTCATATGATCATTCTTAAGCTAATTGAATCCTTAATTGCAATTAAAAACAATCATGTCATGAGAAATTGGAATTTGTTCAGTTAGGTCAAGTTTGGGAATATCCAAAATTAGAGCTCATTTATGATTTATAGCTTTAATTGTTTACATGGTTAAGTTCGTTTTGAAATTCTAATCATGTTTGATGTTTGAAGTTTTTGATTTGGTTGAGAAACGAAGGATCTCAAGTTTGAGCCATGGATGCTCGTGTTTCCCTTTCCACGAAGAAGATGAAGTGGGAAAAACATAAATTTAAAAACTTGATTTATATATATATATATATATATATATATATATATATATATATATATATATATATATATATTTGTGGTTTGATTTAAAACACTGGATGTATAGCCACCCCAGTGGTAAGCCAGAAATCCCCCTGGGACCTTTTTATTTTTCCAAACTTCAAAACTTCATTTTCATTTGTTTTCAAATATTTTTTTTAATATATTTAATTCAAGGTGAAAAAATGACAAGCCACGCACATGGCTCAGTGGTAAAACTTTTCATTTCTAAACCAATGGTCCTGGGTTCAAACCTCCTTAGGACCAAAACCTTCTTTTTATCACTAATTTTCTTAAGTTTTTAACAAACTTCAACATTTTCAAAAACCAATCAAAACTTCTCATTTTGAGATGATTTTTTTGCACACTTGTCATTTAATATACCTATTTTATGATTATGTCAAAAAAATCCAAAATTATTTTCTTTTTTATTATTTTTTAATTAAGTTAAAAATGAGACATTTTAAACATTTTAAATACTTTTCGAAAGATGGTTTCTTCCAACTTTCAAACTTAAATCTTTTTTCAAAACTTCTTGTGAATATCCTTCACTTTTCAAAACCATTTTCAAAACCCCATCTAAAACACTTTCACAATTAACTTACAAACCTCAATCCAACGTCGAGTGCATTTTTAAATTTCTTTTCATAATAAAAACCCAAGTATTTAAATCGTTGGTTGCTAGATCAATTGTTTAAACACTTGTAAAAAAATGAACTTCAAATCTTTAAATCATTGGATGCTAGTCCAATTGTTTACAGATTCTTAATAACTTGAACTTTGTTTCACTTCACTCTTTCATAAGAAAAACTTTGGGATGATAGAAGACTCGTTGAGCATTGAGCTCCTCTTGTTTCTAGTATTTGAATCGTAGGATGCTAGTCCAATTGTTCGGCACTTTTCACCCACTTAAAATCAATTCAACTCGCTCAAATCTCTTTTTCGCTCATATGCGATCATCAAACTCTTTTCTGACAAAGAGTGTGCAATAGTCAGTTCAAACTCAAACGAGGACTTAAGCTTTTCAAACAAACTAAACAAGTCCAAGTTTAAGCATTTGAAATGTCTAATGCACGATTTTTCTTATAAACTCAACACAACCAATTTAAAACCTTTTCAAGAGGAACTACGGAGTTTTGACTTTCCCATTGCACAAGGGAATACGTAGGCACACAATTTCGAAACCGTGCCAAACTCAAAATAATAATAAATAAACCCCGTTTCTTTTATTTCTCGATCATAACTTAAATTAGAAATTTAACACTCAAACACTTAGAACTAAACGGGTCCCATCGAGTACGATGGATGTAAGGGGTGCTAATACCTTCCCCTTACATAACCGACTCCCGAATTCACTTCTTTTGGTCTCGTAGACCGCCTTATCCAAATTCTGTGGGTTTTATCTATATTTCCCCATTCTTTTTAGAACAAATAAAATTAGGTGGCGACTTCATTGTTTTTAAAACAACCGATGAAAAAAAACCAGTCATCACACTAAGCTTCAGCTATAGTCAACATCTATTACTAGCATCCTTGTACTTCTGGGACAATACGTATAACATATTCCATCTCTCTTGTGGAATGATAACTCCCACATTTTTTGATGTTGTTGCAATCACTGGGCTTTCTCCTATTGGAGAAGCTTTTGATCTTAAGGAAGACGCAAAAAATGTTATAGATTTCGACGTTAAGAATGATAGCTTCTCCAATTATATAAACCTTTATCATACTGAAGGAGAAGAAGTATCTGACGTAGAACATATAGCCTTTTTAGCGTTATGGCTATCGAAATTTGTTTTTTGCTGTAAATCCCTACAAGTAGAGAGTAGGTTTATAACTCTAGCTAATCAACTATATCATGGTCGAAAGGTATGCTTAAGTGAGTTATTACTATTGGGGATAGATGGGATTTTAGGGTCTGCTGTGTCCAGATTAAAAAACTACAAAGCTGACACAAATCGGCTTCTTGCTGGCCCATACTGGCTTCTCCAAATATGGCTAAATACAACCTTCGAGTCGTCGCTTCGAACCTTTGGCACGTTTGATGAAGAAGACCTTGACATTATCAATCGAAACATTGAAGGCACCAAACTTCTAAAAGTGACTCTGTATGATGATTGTAACGCCCTGTTTTACTTAATATTATATTATATTAATGTTTTTGAATTACCAATCGATAATTATTTTGCAATGAGAATATTTATATTAATTAATATATCTATTAATTTATCTAGAGATGTTCCGTTCGGTCCGGTAAAAATATTATTCGGATCCGATATTTTAATTCCCCGGAATTATTTTAATTGATTGACTTAATTGAATTGATGATATAATTAGTAAGTTGGGGGTGTGGGGAGCAATTGTTGAGGTTTGGGTTTTCACCCTTGGCTTACTAGTAGAAATACCATTATAAAACCTTTCTCCTCATTTTCCTTCCATTCTTGCATATCAAAACCAAACATAGAAATTGTGATGGCTAGTAAGAAAACAACTTTATAAAACCCTTTTTCCTTTGTTTTCTTCCCATTTTTCCTACACTACCAAAAATAGAAACATAGAGGAAAGAAGAGGGTTTTGGCATGAGAAGAACAAGAGGAGAAGATGAGGATGATCTTGAGCAAGAGAGGAAGCTTGGGGTTGAGCTTTGGAGCATCACCATGGATCAACCAAACTAGAGGTAAGGGGTTTGATTTCCTCCATTTCATTATAGTTAGGGTTTGATGATGTATGTTGGATTTGGAGAAAAATTGATAGTAGGGCTTTATGATTTTGTTGGTTAATGGTTGAAATGTTTAGAGGAGTTGAAAATTGGTGTTGAGGTTTTGAGTTGGGTGTTGATGAATTAATTTCCATTTCACATTGTTAGGATTTGGTAGATTTAGTCTGGATTGAGAAAAATTAATAGTTGGATTATAGGGTTTTGATTGTTTGATTGAAATAGATTAGGAGAGTTGATTTAGAATTATAGATCATGGATGTATTAAGTGCTAGCTTGTAGGAATTAGGAGTATTAAAAATGAAAGTATAAATGGTTATAAGAAAAACAAGAAAAATAAGAAAAACAAGAAAAATAAGAAAAAAACTATAAATTATGCTGTCATTAAGAAGAAGATGGATTAGCCTTAATCCAAGGGGGGAGGCGCTCACCTCAGGAGGAGGGGCGGCCGTCCCCCACATGAGGCCCTCGCCTCCATCTCTTCTAATGATCCGGGACGTACGTCCCCTAAGGAGTGGGAGGAAAACGCATTTTTGCTGTTTTTGCCAATTGTCTGTTTTGCTGGTTTTTCTGTTTTGCTGTCAAACAAACTTACCTGCATAATTTCCTTGCTAAATAGGTTCTGTTTCTTTTAAAAACTCCATATCCACTTAGTAATATTTAGTAACAATAAAATATAATTAGAGGATAAGATAGCCGATTAAATTTAGGACCCGATTATGTTCCGATTTTCTGATTCCGATAAATTCGGCGGCAGAGCAAGTTGCTCCGAATTCAACGAAAATCGACGTGCTAGCTAAGTTCGACGTGTAGAACGTAGTGGTGAGGTTAGTTTCTAGAAATTGTGAGTTTTTACAAAGCGACCCGAAATAGGCCAAGTTATGGTAAAATTGAATCGGGCGGTGTATTAGTAGATTTAAGGTGCGTATGGACAATCCGATTTCGACGTCGACGATTATGATTAATACTGGTTGTTAGGAATGGCTTTCGTGACGATTATAGGTGTTTGACTATTTTCCCGTTTTAGGAATTTAGTGAATTAATTAATAATGATGCCGTGTGAATAAACGTAAGATTTGCGACGGTGTATTTATTAATGAATACTTGTTGATATGCAATGCGATGGTATATGTTTCATACATGATGATGTTATGATTAAATTGATGTTGTTAATATATGCTTCCGATTTGTGAATGCATGACTTTTGGTGAATTTATTAGTCATGTTTGTATAATGCAATTATGATGCGATTATATATTTATCTTGTTTTGGATAAATTATGGCGATGTGGGCTTTGTGCCAATTTGGATGAGCGATGATGATGTTTTTGTGTTGTGTTGTTTTATTGTCGAGTCACATACATTTCATAAGCGAAGAGGGCTTTTATGTCAAGCGATGATGGCTTTTATGCCGAGCGAAGATCGGCTTTATGCCAAGTGTCCCTAATTACGAACAAAGCGATGGGTACCACATGCATAACAGAGTCGTGTCTCATGGAATCGGTTATGTTTATGTTTGAGTTGTTTGGCGTTGGGTTTTGTTGATTGATGGATGATATTGAATTGTGATGATATATGATATGATGATGTTTGTGATGATGTTGTGGTGATGGGCTTTGTCGCACCCCAAAATTTACCCTCCTTATCATAAATTTGTTTGGATTTCTTTGCAAAAAGCGTGAGTTCAGAAATGCGGATCTTATTCAAGTGTTCTAAACGCGTTACAAGTCCATTCAAGGTTTCTTACAAGTTTTGGAATATTTTGCCAAGATTTGTTTTATTCAAAGATCAATACAAGGACCATTTCATCAACATTTCAAGGCTATTACAAGTATGGAACGATTATGTTATGCGATTCAAGAATCAAAGAAACGTTCAAACCATGTTTGTTTTCATTCAAGTTACTAAACTTTTGGTACAAGAGTATTGCAAATTTGGAAGTTTACAAGTTCGCTAAATGTTTGAAACTTCTTACATTTTCAATTCTAATATTAATTTACAATTCAAATTTCCTAAAAAAGAATGATGCCTAACTACAAAGAAATCGCTTTGGTTGCTCCATCTTCAAGCTCCCTATGGTCTTCCCTTTTGCAAGCCTCTTCCTTCGCCGTTTCCTCTTCGAGCGTACCAAGTCGTGCCACATGAAACAAAGAAAAAATCAAGTTAGCAAGTAAACATAATTGAAACAAAATGCACGAAATTATCAAAGAATCGTTTGTCCAAATTCATCATTAGGCGTTGGCGGGAATCAGGTTTCGAACACTAGGCCTCAGAATCTTGTAAAAAGATTAATCATCGGTGAAAAACACTTGCTTGCAAATCACGGGCTAGCCCGGTTCACAAACAAGCAAACGAATCGACAGTTTTAAATCCCGGGCAGCAAAGAAATAGAGGCAACCGATTCGATTCCCACAAGCATACGACGAGCATACGGAAAAGCATACAACGAGCAATCGAAGCGACAATGTTAATTCCGGGCAGCAAACAATACAACAGCGACAGATTAATATTCCGGACAGCGAGCAAGTATTATATCAGTTCACAGTCTAATATCTAAAGCAGCAGGGACAATTGAGAAAGTAAGAGGCAAAAGCACAGCCAGCAAGCAACTCATAATGATCAGGGAAGCATTATCAAACAACTACAGCTAACAATGTAAACCCAAAAGTCAACACAGCAGTAACAAGGCAGCATTATCAAGCAGCATTGAGCCTAACATTACAAGCCTCAAAAGTCAACAAAAGTAGCAAGTGTACATCACAGCATAGCAGGTAGCAGCAGGGACAGTTTGAGAAAGAAAATAAGCCACAAAATTCAGAAAAGCAGAGCAGACAGCATGGGTATTAGCAACTAATGCAAGCCAAAATTCAGAAAAGCAGAGCAGGACATCATTAAAGCATGGTGTTAAACCATAAAGCAAGCAACTGGGACAGAAGAGCAGGGAAGCTAAGATCAAGTGATGATATCTGTTCAAGAGATATAAAAACTACCAGAAATTCAAGAACACAGTGGATATTCCAGACCAACACAGAAAAAAGGAGAGTTCACAAAAAACACCAGCATCAGTTCAAAAGGATAACACAAATTCAAGTCTTCCAAAACCAAACAGCATAACATCAGTTCAAAAAAATCCAAAACATAACATTAACCCGGAAAAAGTGTAGTATATGCCTGTTCAAACCAACACCACAACCCAAAACCAAATGCAGACCTGTTCTAAGCTCTATTGACACAAACGAAAACATAACGAAAACATAGCAAGCCTAATCATCATTTTCTACACCAAACGCCTTCAGAACTTAGTTTTTTCAGAAATCACAGTTCTGTAAACAGAGAAAGAAGAAGAAGAATCGGAACTGTCTCACCCGGAACGAGAGGAAAGGCAAGCCATCGCTGTTCGAAACGTCTCCAAGGCGTAGGTACGTCGCACCGTCGCCGGAATCGCCTCAAGCTAGGGTTCAGTGCTCCTTTCCAATCGGTCCAGTAACCTGTGTCAAACATAATCCAACAATCAGAAAATGAATACCAACATCAGAAGTCAAACATGCAGCGAAATCGAAGAGAGAGATGAGAATCGCGACGGTGAGTCGCTGTGAGGGAGAGGCCGATCGCGGCGAGAGAAGAGAGTAGCGCCGGCAAAGCGAGAGAAGAGAGACGAACCGCTGTGAGTGATCGCTGTGAGATGAGTGGCGCCGGTGAGTTCCGGAGAAGGAGAGAGCGGCGAGGGTTTGTGAGAGAAACCCCAAAACACAGCGTGAGAGGGAGTGAGGAACGCGTGGGGAAGAAGGATACGGGCAAGAGAGATTTTGTTTCACCCTGTTCTTTTTCTTTTCCTTTTTCTTTATTTTAAAATAATAATAATAATAATAAAATAAAATAAAACTATTTTAATTTATTTTCATAATGGTGAGTCTGGTGGTGACAAGTGTCACCACCTTGTTTTATAAGAAAAAAATCTGTTTGTTTTGTTTTATTTACATTTTTTTTTTTTAAACAAAATGTAGTATTTAACAAAAAATGTATATGTGGTGTAATATTGCCGTTTTGGACCGTCGGAGCATTTTGGAACAAGATCTGTCGCACCCAGTTTACTAGCACATATGGAGGTATTTCGGACCGGTCAAAAGTTCAGATGGATTTCTTTGCACACCGTCCAGAATCACGGCATTACAGGCTATTTCTGAATTTTATCTATTTCAATTAATTTATTTTGTCGTAAATAATATTTTGTTGCGATGTACTAAATAATTATTGGATCTGATAGTTTTTATTTGATGATTTATCGATTAAACTATTAGCCGATTTTTCATCAAACAGAAAAAATCATCTCTAATAGTTATTTAAATTTCCGATTGTATTGTATGGTATTTTGCCTGTTTATTTACTTATTCAGCATCTATTCACCAATGTACACTTTGCACACGACGGAAATTAAAATTAATTCGACTTCATCATTGATTGGCTCATATGCCGATTTCTTAAAGGGTCTCATGGTTGGGGATGGGCATGGCCATCCTCACGAGATTGGTTAAAGCCCTTGTTGCTTTAACCGATCATAACCCGAAAATAACATTGGTCTATATACCAATCACCATGCACCAGGGTCTCATGGTTGGGGATAGGAGCACCTATCCTCACGAGGTTAATTGAGTCCATATACTTGATTAACCATAACCCGCTTCTATTTCATCTCAGCACGCGTATCAGATTACCTTCGCAATTTAATTTCAAACCTCGATCCAACGCGAGTGCATTTTCAAAACCTTTTTCATAATAAAATACAAGTTTGTAAGTCGTTGGACGCTAGACCAATTGCTTAAAAACTTGTCCCAAATGAATTCTTAGTCTTTAAGTCTTCGGACGCTAGGTCGGTTGCTTAAAGATTTCTAATTAACATCAGATTGGTTTCACTTCTTTTTCTTAAAAAGAAAACCTCTTGGCCCATAGGCCGATCGATTTCTTAAAGGGTTTCATAGTTGAGGATGGGCAGGGCCATCCTCACGAGGTTAATTAAAGCCCTTGTTGCTTTAGTTAATTCTAATCCGAATCATTCTTTCTCTTTCGGTCCGTCACCGAACCCCATCTAAAACACTTTCATAATTACAATTCCAAACCTCGATCCAATGTCGAGTGTCTTTTCAAAAGTTCTTTTCATAATCAAATACAAGTTTTTAAGTCGTTGGACGCTAGACCAATTGCTTAAAAACTTGTCCTAAATAAACTTTAAGTCTTTAAGTCATCGGACGCTAGACCAGTGGCTTAAAAACCTCTAAACAACGTGAAACGCGTTTCACCTCATTCTTTCATAAGAAAATCTTTTTGGGTGATAGACAACTCGGGCGAACATTCGTTCCTCAGGTTTCTAGTATTTGAATCGTGAGACGCTAGCCTCATTGTTCGGTACTTTTTCATCCACCTAAAAACAATTCAACTCACTCAAAACCCTTTTATCGCTCAGACGCAATCATTAGACTCTTTTCCGACAAAGAGTGTGCAATAGTCGTTTCAAATACGAGCGAGGACTTAAGCTTTTCAAACAAACAAAACAAGTCCTAGCTCAAAGCATTTGAAACGTCTAAACGCACGATTTTTCAGATAAAATCAATACAACCAATTAAAGCTTTTTTAAGAGGAACTACAGAGTTTTGACTTTCCCATTGCACGAGGGAATATGTAGGCACACGGTTCCGAAACCGTGCCAAACTCAAAATAATAAGAAACAAATTCTGTTTTCTTTTAGCATCCATAACTTAGTAAACACACACACAAATGTGTAGAATTAAATGGGTCCCATCGAGTACGATGGATGTAAGGGGTGCTAATACCTTCCCCTTACATAACCGACTCCCGATCCCACTTTTTGGTCACGTAGACCGCCTTATCCGCTTGTTTGGGGTTTTATCTATATTTTCCCGTTCTTTTTAGAACGAATAAAATTAGGTGGCGATTTCACCGGTTTTCGAGAGTTAAAAGATTTTTGAAAATCGAGTTGCTTCAGGCTTTATGCCAAAAGCGAAGATGGGCTTTATGCCAAAAGCGAAGATGGGCTTTAGCCAATTTGTGATGATTTGTTATGTTGCTTTATTATTAGCATTATTTAATGTTGTTGGTTGATGTTGTTGTTTAAGACTCCCGTGCTAATTAGTGATGTATTAGCTCGTGGCAATTTCGTGGTGATAGAGGTTTATGTTTGTTGTGACGTTTTATGCCGATGAGGTTATGGTGATATAGTGTAGAATATACACAGTAGGATGACGAGTAAAGTAAGTGAATTTTGATTATGTGTTGAAATTACACTTATTAATCTATACCCTTATAATTCCGAAAATATATATATATATATATATATATATATATATATATATATATATTATCATGCCTTTAATTATATGTTTTGGAGTATCTCACCGCTTTGTTTCTGCTACCTATATATTGGTAACGTGCAGGTTTTGAAGATGGAGTCTATAGCTGCTGTTAGTCCAGTCGGTGTCGCTCTGATACGTAGCACTCGGGGGGAATTATTTATGTTGTCTTGTTGTTGTTGTTTTATTATTATTCCCTTTGTGAATAAGAACCATAATTTATAAAAACATGAGTTTGATGAGGAAGTTTAATAAAGGAGATGTTTTGATTTCTATGAATCAATTTATGTTTTCCTGCGAGGCTATGTATCCGAAATTTATACTTTAAAATAAACTGTTTTAAAGTGAGTTGTTTTTGATGGTGTAACGCCTCAGTGTTTAATTTATGAAATTTTAAATTTACTCTGATTTTTGCATATAAAACTTTGGGTAGAATTGGGGTGTTACATTAGTGGTATCAGAGCAGGTCGGTCTGTCGACCAAGTTATTAGTGTGTTTAATCTTGTTGTATGCGACATGTGTGTGAAACACTGTCGGTACTTGTTTGTTTCAAATTGTTTATCTGCAGAGATGAGTTTGAAACAAGTGGGGGAGAAGGTTTACTTCTTGGTGGCGCTTGTGGCTTGGGATGGAGCCCCAAGCAGTGTTACGCTTCGGTAACTTGAAGTGTAAGTTTGGAGGCGCTGTTGTAGTTGGTAGAGATGGTTTATGTCACCATCATGATTGTCGACTGTCTATTGACAAATTGAGGGACTGATCATCCTTAATCTCTTGTTGATAGTAGTCGGGAATTGTGTTGGTTGGGATAGACTTGTCTTTCCAGCTTAATAGTGTGTGATACAGATGTGTTGGCACAAGGTAGTATGTGGTTACTCGAGTTGTAGGCGAATTTGGATTTTTGTGTGGAACAAGATTTGGGCAAGCAAGCTTCTTGTTGTCCTTCCGAAGCCTTTTGTGAAGATGTGAGTGAATTACCGCAATAGTGCGAAGTGAAGTTTTGATGGATTTAATTTCTGGATCTAGTTGTGATTCGAAGTATCCTTTAGAGATGTTTATTTCTGAGTAAGAGTTGAAAAGTCAACTTGAGGATTGGTTTGAGCAGAGTTGCTTATTCGAGCGGGTTACCGTGGAGTGCTATCGTTGTGTTGTTTGAGAAGAGCCAAAATTACCCGAGTTGGTGTGTCGTTTGTAGGCGAGTAACGAAGTGGATATTGAGGACGAGTGTCCACTTCCGAGGATTGATATTTGGATGAATCAGTCACTTGGAATTTTTGCGTTTAGTGAGATCGATGTGAAGTCTGGCTGTCTACGAGTTAGTGTGACAGCTGAAGATGTTTAGACAATGCTTTTGGGATGTTCGGACAGTACTCCCGTGAGTAGCGGTAAGAGTTATTTCGTGTTCATGGATATTAATTGGTTCACATCAATTTAAGGAATTGTGGCAAGCATCCGAGCTTTGCGTTATCAGTAGTGAAGTTAGATCAGTGCGTGGCGAGTATTCTAAAGAGAGAATTTTGAACTGTTGGACGTGAGTGCTTTAAGTAAGTGACCTAGACGATGATATTTTGGACGGTTCCGCGAAGATTTATTTTGTATCTTGTAGAAGAATTTAAGGGGTTATTTCAGAGCTTAGAAGTTCCTTTGTTTTGGATGGTTAACTTTGTGAGTTCAATGGAAGATCTTTTTTTTATAAGATGGTTTTGATCGTGAGTACTTTGACTTGAGATGGTTGAGTCGCTATTTGGACTTCGCAGTGGGAAGCGAATTTGTTTAAGCTAGTGGAAAATTTAGCGAATGCTTTGATTTTGGTTTTGTTTGGTACTAGAGAACCTTGAGCGATGTATTGTGATATTTTATTTTGGACTTAAGATGTATTTCGACATAGAGTTGGAAAAGTGTATTAGTACCTTGGAACGATTTGATTTTCATAAGGAAACATTGTCGGACGCGTGAGTTAGAATTTGAGGCGGTTGTGCTCATTTGAAATTTTAAAGGTGCAGGTGTTAACAACGAGGAGATTGGAATTGTTGAAGACGATTCAAGTTTGAGTACGATCCATAAAGAGACTTCGTCTGTTGTTAAGCTTAGTATGTTGATGTCGCGAATAACCCAAGTATATCTGATTTGGGATTTTATTACTGTGAATAATGTTGCATGTTTGTTTTGGAACAATTGTTGAGATTAAGTCCAGAAGAATATTAGGGATTTGTTCACTATTAACTTATGGATTTCGTCAGATACTAATGGTCGCGGTGGATTATTAGGTTACGACCAAGATAAGTCTTGACGGTAAGGAATCTTGTGACGGTTTAGTAGCCACATGTACCTTAAGACGATTGATGTTTTATAAAGGAGAAGGTTCTATCAGTGATTGAAGTTGGTCGCGACGGTGTTCGTGCTGGATTCCAGAAATTTACGTCAGGGTTTTAAGTCCAACCTGTGTTGTAATTGCAGGGGTAAGAGATGGCGTTGATGAGTAGAGTTCTTGAGAGAGTGTTGTGACTGAGTTACCACTTGGGACGATGGAAAGTTATGAAAGGTGTTTCGAATGAGAAGCCTGTGTATTGATTGTTAGCGAGTATGCAAGATTGTTGGATTTGGACTAGTGAGTTATAGTCGCAAGTCGTCTGTATAAGCCCTAGACTGCGTGGTGTATCGCTGTTTTATGTTTGTATAACTTGTTTTGTTCAAGGGTTATACGTTGGTAATCTACAAGGACGATGTGACCTTGTGATTGACTGAGATGAGAGCGATAACTGCAAGTGTGATTCTTGAGTTTGTGCTTATGCGTGTATGATGGCATCTTTTCATGTTTGTGTAGCACGCGTGGTTTTACCCTATTTTGACTGTTTCAGTTTTGGTATGTATAACCATTTTGTCGTTTTCGTTTTAGCGATGGTGACTGTGTTGTGTTGTAGGACTTTATGTTCCTATCTTTGGTGACTCGTTTCCGAGGTGTCGGTTCGAGTGTGTGGCTAATTCTATGGTTGAGACGTTAGGATGGTATCGATCTTGTTTGTTTGGTTCTCGAGTGAACCGATGTGTTTACGGCTTGTTTAGTTGTTGGGTGTTAGTTGGTTGTCGATTGCATTGTATGGGCTTTGCATCTCGGCATGGTTGTTTTGTCTAGACGTTGTGGTTAAGGAGATACCCTTGCGTTTGGTGTACTTTGTATGTTGTTTAATTGACGCGAGGATTGTGTGGACGAATGCGTAGGCATGTCACGTTTTGGTCGAATTTTGAGGACGAAAAGTTTATAAGTAGGGGAGAGTTGTAACGCCCTGTTTTAATTAATATTATATTATATTAATGTTTTTGAATTACCAATCGATAATTATTTTGCGATGAGAATATTTACATTAATTAATATATCTATTAATTTATCTAGCGACGTTCCGTTCGGTCCGGTAAAAATATTATTCGGATCCGATATTTTAATTCCCCGGAATTATTTTAATTGATTGAATTAATTGAATTGATGATATAATTAGTAAGTTGGGGGTGTGGGGAGCAATTGTTGAGGTTTGGGTTTTCACCCTTGGGTTACTAGTAGAAATACCATTATAAAACCTTTCTCCTCATTTTCCTTCCATTCTTGCATATCAAAACCAAACATAGAAATTGTGATGGCTAGTAAGAAAACAACTTTATAAAACCCTTTTTCCTTTGTTTTCTTCCCATTTTTCCTACACTACCAAAAATAGAAACATAGAGGAAAGAAGAGGGTAGAGAAGAACAAGAGGAGAAGATGAGGATGATCTTGAGCAAGAGAGGAAGCTTCGGGTTGAGCTTTGGAGCATCACCATGGATCAACCAAACTAGAGGTAAGGGGTTTGATTTCTTCCATTTCATTATAGTTAGGGTTTGATGATATATGTTGGATTTGGAGAAAAATTGATAGTAGGGCTTTATGATTTTGTTGGTTAATGGTTGAAATGTTTAGAGGAGTTGAAAATTGGTGTTGAGGTTTTGAGTTGGGTGTTGATGAATTAATTTCCATTTCACATTGTTAGGATTTGGTAGATTTAGTCTAGATTGAGAAAAATTAATAGTTGGATTATAGGGTTTTGATTGTTTGATTGAAATAGATTAGGAGAGTTGATTTAGAATTATAGATCATGGATGTATTAAGTGCTAGCTTGTAGGAATTAGGAGTATTAAAAATGAAAGTATAAATGGTTATAAGAAAAACAAGAAAAATAAGAAAAACAAGAAAAATAAGAAAAAAACTGTAAATTATGCTGTCATTGAAGAAGAAGATGGATTAGCCTTAATCCAAGGGGGGAGGCGCTCACCTCAGGAGGAGGGGCGGCCGTCCCCCACATGAGGCCCTCGCCTCCATCTCTTCTAATGATCTGGGACGTACGTCCCCTAAGGAGTGGGAGGAAAACACATTTTTGCTGTTTTTGCCAATTGTCTGTTTTGCTGGTTTTTCTGTTTTGCTGTCAAACAAACTTACCTGCATAATTTCCTTGCTAAATAGGTTCTGTTTATTTTAAAAACTTCATATCCACTTAGTATTATTTATTAACAATAAAATATAATTAGAGGATAAGATAGCCGATTAAATTTAGGACCCGATTATGTTCCGATTTTCTGATTCCGATAAATTCGGCGGCGGAGCAAGTTGCTCCGAATTCAACGAAAATTGACGTGCTAGCTAAGTTCGACGTGTAGAACGTAGTGGTGACGTTAGTTTCTAGAAATTGTGAGTTTTTACAAAGCGACCCGAAATAGGCCAAGTTACGGTAAAATTGAATCGGACGGTGTTTTAGTAGATTTAAGGTGCGTATGGACAATCCGAATTCGACGTCGACGATTATGATTAATACTGGTTGTTAGGAATGGATTTCGTGACGATTATAGGTGTTTGACTATTTTCCCGTTTTCGGAATTTAGTGAATTAATTAATAATGATGCCGTGTGAATAAACGTAAGATTTGCGACGGTGTATTTATTAATGAATACTTGTTGATATGCAATGCGATGGTATATGTTTCGTACATGATGATGTTATGATTAAATTGATGTTGTTAATATATGCTTCCGATTTGTGAATGCATGACTTTTGGTGAATTTATTAGTGATGTTTGTATAATGCAATTATGATGCGATGATATATTTATCTTGTTTTGGATAAATTATGGCGATGTGGGCTTTATGCCAATTTGGATGAGCGATGATGATGTTTTTGTGTTGTGTTGTTTTATTGTCGAGTCATATACATTTCATAAGCGAAGAGGGCTTTTATGCCAGCGATGATGCCGAGCGAAGATCGGCTTTATGCCAAGTGTCCCTAATTACGGACAAAGCGATAGGTACCACATGCATAACATAGTCGTGTCTCATGGAATCAGTTATGTTTATGTTTGAGTTGTTTGGCGTTGGGTTTTGTTGATTGATGGATGATATTGAATTGCGATGATATATGATATGATGATGTTTGTGATAATGTTGTGGTGATGGGCTTTATGCCAAATGCGAAGATGGGCTTTATGCCAAAAGCGAAGATGGGCTTTAGCCAATTTGTGATGATTTGTTATGTTGCTTTATTATTAGCATTATTTAATGTTGTTGGTTGATGTTGTTGTTTAAGACTCCCATGTTAATTAGTGATGTATTAGCTCGTGGCAATTTCGTGGTGATAGAGGTTTATGTTTGTTATGACATTTTATGCCGATGAGGTTATGGTGATATAGTGTAGAATATACACAGTAGGATGACGAGTAAAGTAAGTGAATTTTGATTATGTGTTGAAATTACACTTATTAATCTATACCCTTATAATTTTGAAATTATATATATATATATATATATATATATATATTATCATGCCTTTAATTATATTTTTTGGAGTATCTCACCCTTTACTTGTTTCGCTGTTACCTATATATTGATAACGTGCAGGTTTTGAAGATGGAGTCTATAGCTGCTGTTAGTCCAGTCGGTGTCGCTCTGATACGTAGCACTCGGGGGGAATTATTTATGTCGTCTTGTTGTTGTTGTTGTTTTATTATTATTCCCTTTGTGAATAAGAACCATAATTTATAAAAACATGAGTTTGATGAGGAAGTTTAATAAAGGAAATGTTTTGATTTCTATGAATCAATTTATGTTTTCTTGCGAGGCTATGTATCCGAAATTTATACTTTAAAATAAACTGTTTTAAAGTGAGTTGTTTTTGATGGTGTAACGCCTCAGTGTTTAATTTATGAAATTTTAAATTTACTCTGATTTTTGCGTATAAAACTTTGGGTAGAATTGGGGTGTTACAATGATAAATAAATTTTCAACACATGCTTCACCAACTATATGATGATGTTCTCAAAAAGGCACAAGTGTCTTCCTTCGATGGCCCCATTTGAAAATCAAACTCATGGTCTCTGCTGGTTTACCCTACCTATTGAAGAAGCTCTTGAGGAGGAGAACTCAGAAATCCAAAGCATATAGCGTGCATTCTTGTTCCCTCGACTTATAATTTCTAGTATTATGCTAATTAAGAGTCATGTCTATATGTTGGCATACCAAACCAACTTTGTATCGCGCTATTTTGGATTATGTCAACTTCTTCCTGAGCCTCTATTTAATCGAAAGCGACAAATCTACGTGGAAGGAGTGAATTATGTCGTCAAGGATATTACAACATACTAGGGTTTCCATGCCAACTTTGCTGATTTTACTCTCATTCCTTTCCAACCTGCCTTCTACTTAACAAAAGATTTCCATGCTTGGTGGAATGGGTACTATTCGAACAACATGTTTGACATCGTTCAAATCAACAATACGCCTAACAGAAACATATGTAGGGCAAACAAACCATTCCTTTAAGTTCCTCTGCACAACAAGAAATTCTTCCAACTCCTGGCACTTCTTCACCATATGGAGACTCTATTGGCATTGCCGTGAATAAGGGTTCTTCGACCATTGCGCACCATCCTGAAGCCATCAAAATCCCTGATGAGCAATAAACTTAACCTCCAACAAGAGGTTCCCCTAAAGGGCCTCAACGCACTAGGAAGAGGATTTTTGAAGACGAAATATCCAACGACGGGAGCCCTAGTGATTATTCTCCTAAGAGAGTTTGTTTCGGTGAAGACTCAGAGGCGGAAAGTGATGCAGAAACCATTTGTCACTACATTGCAGAAGACACCGGTGAAGAAGTAACGTAAGACGAAGGAACTAAGGAAAAAGAGAATCTTATGCCTACTGGTACATCCTAAGTCCAGAGCCAAGATCCATCAATCTTAATTTAAGAATAGAACGAGAGACTGAAGGAAACCAGCCCCCTTCAGTATGTGAAGATGATGTTAGCAAAGAGAGGCTCATCCTTTGAAAAGGGCCAATATGAGGCTTCGAACTAATCGAACGTTGCTACCCTCAGGCTTCCTATGATCAACTTCTTTTACAGGTGAAAACTACCATTCTTGAAGTTGACATATTCGTTGTTTTGAGAAAGGACTCTACGACCTACTTTCCTATGAAGAAACTAATTAGCCAAATAGACCTTACTACTTGCCCCGCTGAAGTAGGCAAAACACTCAATTAGCAGTTGATACAACAGAGAAAATGATGTTGAGTCTAAAATTCGATCCAAGCGTCAGGCTTTAACTATTGTCTATGATTAGGCCTCTAAATTTTCTCAAGAGGATGAAGCATTGGAGCTTTCTCAAAAACAGGCGCAGTCGGAGTATGATGTCCATAAAAGGTCAATCCTTCTCTAGGAGTCTTAAATAGAAGGGCTCAAGAAGAAAATTGAAGATGCTCAAACCCAATAGGCCGCCCTCAAAATTGCTGATAAAACTCAACTTGATGCACTTGTCTCGAAGAGTCTGCCACAAGTGGAACTTGCTGAAAGCATCAACGCAGAAATAGGTGCTCTCGAAGGTGTTAAGATTGCTACTCAGTATAAGATGAACTTGGCCAAGATAAAATTTTCCAAACTGAAGCAGAATAATCCTTTCTAAATTGATGTGTATTTCTTATTAAACTTCTTATTTTTTATCTTGAATGTTGTAATATTTAGAACAAAGCCATTTTGAACAATAGTTATCTTCAGCGCCATTTTGGCTTAATGCTTACTTTATTTTCTGTCACTCTGATATGATTTGAATCTCTTGCAAGCATGGCCTATACCTTTTCAATTACTTTCCATTTACTCTTAAAATTTTTCAATCTTCCGCTAACTCTTCGATTTCATAAGCATTATTTGAAAATACTTGTAGAATTTGAAATGGCCTTCCCAATGTGGTGACCATTTTCCTAATGATTTATTCTTTTTATCCATTGGTAGTATACCTTTCCAAACTAAATCATTAATTACAAACAACTTACCTTTAACCCTTTTGTTGTATGCTCTGGATACTCTTTCCTTTTTCCTTCTTAAAACTTCTAAAGCGTGCAGCCTTATTTCGTCTAAATCTACCAATTCGTTCATCATCATTTCCCAATAATGTTCATAAGAAATTTCATCCTGTCTTTTAATTCTTACTGATTGAAAATGAATTTCGACTGGTAAGACTGTGTCATGTCCGAACGTAAGTTGAAATGGGGTAGTATTAGTTGCTTTCTTGGGAGATATTCGACGTGCCCACAAAGCTTGGTCCAGAGTTTTGTGCCAATTCTTTGGATTTTTCCCTACATGTTTCTTTATCAGACTTATTATTACCTTATTAGCTGCTTCAACTTGACCATTTGCTTGCGCGTAGTATGGTGTGGATATTAACAACTTGAAACCCATTTCCTGAGTGAATTCTTGTATTTTTTGACCCGTAAAAACTGATCCTTAGTCTGTTGTAATACTTTCTACGATTCCAAATCTATAAACTATTTGCCTCTGGATGAATTCGATGATAGTTTCTTCATCAACATTTACCAAAGGTACACTTCGATCCACTTTGTAAAATAATCTATTCCCACAAAGCCTTTGGATGAGGCCGGTCAAATTTCTCTAATTAAATCTAACGCCCAACACTTGAAAGGCCATGGCTTTATAATAGAATGAAATTCACTTGCAGGAGCATGTTGGATGCCTACATACACCTGACATTCCTCACAAAATTTAGCAAATTCTATACAATCTTTGAGCATGATGGGCCAATCTATTCCATATCTAAACAACATCAATTTCATCTTATGGCCTGTTTGATGTTTCCCACATGCTCCATTGTGCACGCTAGACAATATTAAATATGTTTAGTTTTCCCCTAGACATTTAAGCAAGATTCCTTCTGGGGTTTTCTTAAATAATTCGTTTCCCATTAAGATGTTGGATAACACTCTATACTTGATTTTTCTTTCCGTATCTATCGAAGGGTCTTTTAGATAGTTTAAAATTGGGCTTCGCCAATCTGTGGCTGCTAAAATATTGATTGCCAACACTTCAAATTCTTCTTTTTTGGCATATCCCCACATTGAATTCTCCAATTCTAGCGGGGATAACCTAGTAGCCATTGTTCTTCCTTTTACTTCGATGAGATCCTAAAGCTTTTCTGCTAACACTTTATATTCCGAGGCTATTTGAGCCAAGTCATTTGCCTCCTGATTTTTTATCTTGGGAATGTGTTTGATGTCTACATATTTAAATTTCTTAAGCAATTTGTTGGAAATAATGAAATACATAATCAAGTGTTCTTTTATACACTTGTATTCTTTTGTTATTTTCTTGATTACTAACTCAAAGTCTCCTTTAATTTCGACCACGTATGCCCCCAATTCCAACAAGGATTTAAGTCCAGCTATGAGTGCTTCATATTATGCCTCGTTATTCGAGCAAGGAGGACCTTCCATCTTATACTTGAATTTTGTTGGAATTACTTCAGGAGAAATTATGAGAATCCCAACTCCACTTCCCTCTTTATATGTTAATCCATCGAAGAATAACTCTTAAGGATGCAATTCAACATAGTTAAGTGTTGAATTTTCGACCACATAGTGGTATACTATGAAATCTGAGACCACTTGACCTTCATAGCCTTCAAAGGAAAAAAAGACTAAGGAATACTAAGTGAGCGCCAAAGCCTATTTACCAATTCGACTGTGCATAATTGGTTTCGAAAGCATATGTTTAATTACATCAAAATGAGATGAAACATAAACCTCAACATGTTTTATATAATGTTTAAGCTTTCTACAGGAGAAGTACAAGAAGAGACACAACTTTTCTATAGTTCTATATCTGGTTTCTGAATTATTTAGTACCCTACTAAGATAATAAATGGCTCTTTCGATTCCATTATCGTCTTCCTGGGCTAACATACTACCTATGGTTACATCAGAGGCGGATATGTACAATCTCATGGGTCTACCCGTAGATGGTGGTGATAAGATAGGATGGTGCACCAAGTACTGTTTGATCTTCTCGAATGCTTCTTGATGTTCCTCTTTCAAGTTAAAATTTCCTTGTTTGAGATGAAGGAGGGAAGAAAAGGCCTGAGTTCGGCCACTTAGGTTAGATATGAACCTTCTTAGAAAGTTTATCTTGCCCAAGAGGGATTGCAACTCTTTCTTTGTTGTTGGCGCCTTTGCCTCCATAATGGCCTTCATTTTGTTTTGATTTATTTCGATCCACTTATTATGGACCACAAAGCCTAGGAAATTTCCAGCCTGCACGAAGAAGGCACACTTAAGAGGATTCATCTTCAATCCATGTTTTCTCATTCTCTCGAATGATTGGCAAAGGCGATCCAAATGACTTTCATCTGATACAGATTTTATTACTATATCATCAATGTAAACCTGCATAAATGATTCGATGAAGTCATGGAAAATAGAATTCATTGCTCTTTGATATGTTTCCCCAACATTTTTAAACCAAAAAGCATGACTACCCATTCATAGGTGCCTATGGCTCCAGAGCATCTAAATGTTATTTTGGGCACATCTTCTTCAGCAATAAAAATATGGTTATACCCATAATATCTATCAAGCATACTCAGATATTCAAAGCCTACAGCTGAATCAATTAGCATTTCTGCCAAGGGCATATGGTATTCATCTTTAGGGGTTGTAGCATTTAGTCACGAAAATCTATACAAACTCTTAAAGAACCATTTTTCTTAATAATTGGAACTATATTAGCCAACCATTCTACATACCTTGTGGTCCTAATAAATTTGCAACGAAGGAGCCTTTCGATTTCTGGGACGAACCTTCGAGGCGTCTGCTTGATTGGCTTCTTGTCATCCTTGATTGGTGGCCTAAATTCGACCAGATCTCTCTTTAGACCAGGCATCTCAGCATAATCCCAAGCGAAGTAATCTTTATTTTGTTGTAACATTTTGATCAACTTGCTCTTTAATCCTGGGTTGAGTTTTGCACTAATGTATGTGACTCTCTTCGTGTTTCTATCTCCTATATCTATCTCTTCGAGTGGGCCCTATGCCAACATCTTCATGCTTGTTGATATTGGGCGTCTAGCCTCTGGCCTTTTGCTTCAAGAACCTGCCCATCAGGGGGTAAAGGTTTAAAGTGTTCCCCAGGACCTGTTGTGTGTAGTTCATTTTATGTGGATTCTATAGCCATATTTTTAACTTTGGCCTCTAAATCCTTCTTGATTTTGTTTTCGGCAAGATAGGTCGAAATCTTTTCGAAAAATAAGGACTCGGGCATAACTGGAGTCTTCATCCAGGAACTCCTTCGACGTCCTCTTCATCTTCCATTATTTCTCTGTCCCATTGAAATTCGTTTGGGTGTAGAATGAGAAAGTATAAAGCATTATTGTTTGGTTCGAATGCCTCTTCTGTTGGATTACATGGCCCAATGTTGGCCAAGTTTCGGTCAAAATTTCTTCGATCCACATGATTTACCTCAACCTTGTAGTAGGTTTGGTCTGCTTCAATGTACAATGCCATCGTCCCTCCAGATAGCAACTCGCTAGTGCATAGATGAGGGGACTGCTACAATCCCATGTATCCATTCGCGTCCCAGTAGCAAATTATAATTAGCTTTGGACGTAATAACCATGAACATAGTTGGCCTTGTTTTTGAACCAACAACCAGGTCTATCTGCACCACACCCAATGTGTGTCCAACTTTGATGATATTCTGATTTATTCTAAAAGTGAAGAAGATCATGCTGGGCATTTAAGGATTATGTTGTCGGTGTTGAAAGAGAAGAAGTTGTATGATAAGCTTTCTAAGTGTGAGTTTTGGTTGATGGAAGTGAGTTTTCTTGGGCATATGATCTCGAGTGGTGGTATTTTTATGGATCCTTCTAAGGTTGAGGTTGTGTCACCGATGGGAAGCTCTGAAATCTGTTTCTGAGATTAGAAGTTTTCTTGGTTTGGTTGGTTATTATCATAAGTTCATTGAAGGTTTTTCTAAGTTGGAGTTATCGTTGATGCAGTTGAAGAGGAAAGGTCAAGATTTTTCTTGGACTTTGCAGTGTGAAGCTAATTTCCAAGATCTTAAAAGAAAATTGACAACCGCTCCTATTTTGATTTTGCCTAATCTGGAAGAACCATTATGGTGTATTGTGATGCTTCATTGATGGGTTTAGGAGGTGTGCTGATGCAGAATAGGCAAGTGGTAGCTTATACTTCAAGGCAATTTCAAGTTCATGAGAGGAATTATCTGAGACATGATTTAGTGTTGGCCGCAGTTGTGTTTGTGTTCAAGATTTGGAGGCATTATTTGTTTGGTTCGAGATTTCAAGTGTATAGCGATCATAAGAGTTTGAAGTATCTGTTTGATAGAAAGAGTTGAATATGAGGAAAAGAAGATGGTTAGAATTCTTGAAGGATTATGATTTTGGTTTGAATTATCATCCAGGTAAAGCGAATGTTGTAGCTGATGCATTAAGTAGGAAGTCTTTTCACATGTCGATGTTGATGGTGCGAGAATTGGATTTCCTTGAACAATTCTGAGATTTGAGTTTAGTTTGTGAAACGACATCTTCTTGTGTTAAGCTTGGTATGTTGAATCTTACTAGTGGTATTTTGGATGAGATTCGAGAAGGTCAGAAATCTGATTTAGTTTTAGTAGATAAGTTGGTGTTGATCAATCAAGGGCGAGGTGGTGGTTTTCGGATTGATGAGAATGGTATCATGAGGTGTCGTGATAGAGTTTGCATTCCTGATGTTGGTGGTCTGAGAAAGAGAATTCTTGATGAAGGATATCGAAGTGGTATAAGTGTTCATCCTGGTGCTACTAAGATGTACCAAGATTTGAGGAAATTATTTTGGTGGTCAGGTATGGAGAAGGATATTGTTGAGTTTGTGTATTCTTGTTTGATCTGTCAGATGTCTAAGATTGAACATCAGAAACCATCTGGTTTATTGCAGCCATTATCCATTCCTGAGTGGAAGTGGGATAGCATTTTAATGGATATTGTTTCTGGATTACCGAGGACTCCAAGTGGTCATGATGTTGTTTAGGGTATTGTGGATAGATTGACAAAATTTTCTCACTTTATTCCAATTTTGATGGATTATCCTATGGAAACGTTTTCCAAGTTGTATATTGAGAAAGTTGTGAGTTTGCATGGTGTTATGTCGAGTATTGTTTCGGATAGAGATTTGAGGTTTACTTTACATTTTTAGGAAGGTTTGCAAAGTGCTTTGGGTACAAAGTTGTGTTTGAGTTCGGCGTATCATCCGCAAACCGATGGTCATACTGAAAGGACGATTCAATCATTGGAAGATCTTTTGAGATCTTTTATTCTAAAGCATGGAGGTGCTTGGGATAATTATTTGCCTTTGATTGAGTTTACTTATAACAATAGTTTTCATTTGAGTATTGGAATAGCTCCGTTTGAAGCTTTGTATGGACGAAGGTATAGGACGCCTTTGTGTTGGTCTGAATCCAGTGAGAGTGTTGTGGTTGGACCTAAGATAGTTCAACAGACTACAGATAAGATTAAGATGATTCGGGAAAAGATGAAGATTGCCCAAAGTCATCAGAAGAGTTATCATGATAAGAGGAGGAAAGATATTAGCTTTGAGAAAGGAGATCATGTCTTTTTGAGGGTTACTCCTATGAATGGTGTTGGTAGAGCATTAAAGTCAAGGAAGTTGACTCCGCGTTTTATTGGTCCTTATCAAATTGCTGAGAAAGTTGGTGAAGTAGCCTATCAAATTCATTTGTCGCCGTCACTTGCTAATCTTCATGACGTATTCCATGTATCTCAATTGAGGAAATATATGTCAAATATATCTCATGTTATGCCGCTAGATAATGTGCAAGTTAGAGATAATTTGATTGTTGAGACATTACCAATGTGTATTGAGGATCGAGAAGTTAAGCAACTTCGAGGGAAGGAAATCACTTTAGTGAAAGTGTCATGGGGAGGTCTTGCTAGTGGTAATGTGACTTGGGAGCTTGAGAGTCAGATGAAGGATTCGTATCCTGAGTTGTTCGCTTTAGGTAATTTTCGAGGGCGAAAATATTTTAAGTGGGGGAGAGTTGTAACATCCCGACTTTAATAGCTAATTATTAATTATTATTATTTATTAGATTATGTGATAATTAATTTAATTGCGTTATTAATTATTATTATTTGATTATTAGATTATGAAAATTTAATTATTTGAATATGTGTGTTATTTGAATAATTGAGTTTTTTTAGTAGAATTGTTGCTATTTGGTATTGGGCCTAAGAATTATGAATAGAAGTAATGGAGAGGTGTTAAGTATTAAGCCCATTAAGACAATCCTAGTTATTAAAGGGTTAGAAGGAAATCATAATTAGAATTGTCATTTGGTGAAAGAAGAGAAATACGAAAGACGAAAGAAGAGAAAAGGAGAAAGGGGAAAAGTAAAGAGGAAACCCTAGAAGAGGAATCTTCAAGAGGTAAGATGGAGAATCCATGTTATTATTTACTTGTATGTTGTTGGGTAATGATTAGTAGCATGCTAGGTTGTTCAATTTCAATTTCTAAAATCTTTGAATGTTAGGGTTTGAAGAGGAATTGTGTTTTTCAACTTAGAATGATGACCCATGACTAGTAACATGTTAAGATACCCTTTAATGATGCTATTTGGCTATTTTGACTGGAATTTGTGTGGTAATTTTGTGGGATAAAGAAGGTGGTTCGTAGTAGAAAAAATATTGTCTAGCAGACTGCGCTTAGCGCCACCAGGACCGGGCTTAGCTCGGAATGTTCTGTAAGATTCGGTTTGTCTGTTCATGAAAGGGCGCTTAGCGCGATAGGCCAGGCTTAGCATGGCCTGGGATGAAAAATATTACTTTTAGGATCTTTTGACATGAAATCTCATATGATTTATATTTATGGTAGTATTTTCATATATGTGATTAATTGATCTGATTCAAATTAAATGTGTTTTGGGTTGTTTTGAATATTATTTCAATGTATGCTAGATTACTTGAGTAATAGTATGTGTAAATATTATTTGATGGAATATTGTGAATAACATTGATGGAATGATATGATATATGCCATTTTTTATGTGTGGTGATATGTATATGCTACATATAATGCTTGTTGTTGTTGGAACATGATGTTATGCAAATGGTGAATAGTTCACATGAGTTAAATTATGGTGATATGCTTGGATAATTGAGGTTGTGGATAATCTTGATTTGCATATGATGTTGTTGAATTTCACATGCATACATGGTTGACCTTGAAAATTGAGGTGGTGGAACTTTGGGTCCATAATGGGCTCGATCCTTGATGGATAAGTAGCGGGGAAACTTTGGGTTCACATATTGGCTCGATCCTTGAATGGATAAGTAGCAATTTGGCTCAATCCTTGTATGAATATGTAGCAGAGGCTTTGTTCTTGTCCAGATCGGAAGCCTGGGTTTGATTCTAAGATAATGAATCAGAAGCGAGGCAAATGAAATGTTCCCAATGGTACCACATGCATATTTAGTCACATTGCATTGTTGTATCATGAGTCATTGATGAATATGTGTTGTGTGTATTGGAATTGTGATATTTTATTATATGAATAATTGAATTGTTTGGATTGATGACAATTATGCTATTTGTGATAAATGTGAATATGTTATACTTGGAATGTCCTTATAATCATATTATTTTTTAATATTACTTGAAGTGTGTGGAATTCTTGAATAGACGTTGTTTCTATATTACTTCCAATTATATATATTTAGATAATGATGTGAATCTCACCCTTCTATTATGATGTGGCCTCTATGTGGGTAACGTGCAGGTTCTGAGGATAGTGGTGCTTCACACGAGACTAGTTGAGGAGTTTAGCTAGTTTATCCTATACTAGGTAGTTGTGTCATTGCTCTGGTCATGTAACACAGGATTTATTTGGATTTCTGATTTTATGAAATATTTTTTATGTATTCTCATCTTCTTTGGATTTGTATGTTGAGATACTATGTTGATGTGGCCTTGGTGCCGATGTATGAATTCTTATGCCTTAATTATGTTAAGGACTCATCGCTTTTTCATCCGATGGTTATAGTATGGAATGTAATCATTGATAGTATCTGTGAATAAGAAATGATCCGTTGTGAAATGCATGATTTTGTTTTAAAGCATGATATTCAAAAATGTGTTATGATTATGACTAGTGTATATATGTATTGTTTTAATTTGAAACAAAAACATGTAATGCCCTCTTGACATGCATTCTATTTAATTTGATTGTGCAATATATTTATGTGGGGAATTAGGGGGTGTTACAAAGATCAATATTTTGTACTAGTTGATTAAAAGTTCTACTTGGGAGTGACTTTGTGAAAAGGTCTGCAAGATTTTCACATGAACGAATTTGTTAGATGTTTATATCGTCGTTCTTCTGAAGATCATGAGTGAGATAGAATTTTGGAGAGATATGTTTTGTTTGGTCTCCTTTAATGTAAACATCTTTCAATTGAGTGATGCATGCAGTATTATCTTCATATATGATCGTTGAATTTATTTTTCTTGAAGATAAACCACGAGTATTTTGTATGTCTTAGATTAAGGATCTCAACCAGACGCATTCTCGACTTGCCTCATGTAGTGCTAAAAGTTCTGCATGATTAGATAAAGTTACTGCTATTGTTTCTCACTGTTCTCCATGAAATAGTTGTACCACCCCTTGTAAACAAATAACATGTTTCTGATCTCCCATTGTGAGGATCTGACATGTAACATGCATCTGCATAACATGTTAATTCGAGTTTGAATACTTTGGTATAAAACATACTCATGTCTATTGTACCTCTAAGATAACGGAGTATATGTTTGAATCAATTCCAATATCTCCGTGTAGGCGAAGAACTGTATCTTGCTAATAGATTGACCGCAAATGATATATCAGGACGTGTATAATTAGCAAGGTACACCAGTGCTCCAATCGCACTAAGATATGGTACTTCAGGACCAAGTAATTATTCATCCTTTTCTCGAGCCCTGAAAGGATCTTTCTCTACATCTAATGATCTAACAACCATTAGAGTAGACATTGAGTGACATTTGTTCATACAAAAGCGTTTTAATACCTTTTCTGTATAGCCTTCTTGATGTACAAATGTTCCTTTGTCCAAATGCTCAATTTGTAAACCTAGAAATAATTTTTTCTTCCCTAGGTCCTTCATCTCAAACTCTTGTTTCAAGCAATTCATAGCTTTTGGAAGCTCTTCAGGAGTTCCAATAATATTTATGTCATCAACATAGACATTTATTATTGCAAATTCTTTTCCTGGTCGTTTTATAAAAACACAAGGACAAATGTAGTTATTTGTATACCCCTCTCTAAGCATATATTCACTAAGATGATTAAACCACATGCGTTCAGATTGTTTCAGCCCATAGAGAGATTTGTTCAATTTTATGGAGTAATTTTCTATAGAATTGGAATTATGTGTATTTGGTACATTGAATCCTTCAGGGAGTTTCATGTATATTTCACTATCAACTGAACCATACAGATAAGCCGTTACAACATCCATCATGTGCATATTAAGCCCTTCATGTGCCATAAGGCTTATTAAATATCGAAAAAGTGCTTGGATCCATTACAGGTGAGTATGTCTCATCAAAATCAATTCCAGGTCTTTGCGAAAATCCTTGAGCTACAAGTCGAGATTTGTGTCTCACAATTTAATTATTTTCATTTTGCTTACAGGTCCAAAAACATGTCTTTTGTAAAGTGATTTTAATTCTACTTCAATTTCTTCTTTCCATTTTAGTCAATCCTCACTTTGTCTACAATTTTTAATAGACCTTAGTTCATGATGCTCTTTGTCATTTATCATATTTAGCGCTATATTGAACGAAAAAAATTATCAACGTCGACTTCGTGTCGGTTCCATTGTATTCCATTTTGGACATAATTTATCGAGATCTCTTTATTTTCATGAGTTTCAGGTACCTGATAAATCTCTTCTTGAGATGAAATTTTTATTATGTCTAGAGATTCTTTTAGATTTTCGGTATCCTCACTTGGGCCATCTTTAATCTTAGTTCCCTTTTTTGTTCGAGGATTTTTATCTTTGGAACCAATTGGTCTGCCACGCTTCAGACGTGGTTGAGACTCATTGGATTGTCCAACAGGGATATCCATTTTTATTGGAGCATTTCCAGATGGTATATATGATTTAGTCATAACTTTTGTATCAGTGAATGCATTTGGTAATTGATTTGCTAAGCTTTGCAAGTGAATTATATTTTGAACTTCTAGTTCAAATTGTTTTGTTCGAGGATCAAGATGAGATAATGATAATTCATTCTACCTGATCTCTTTTTCCAGCTTCTTATTCTCTCCCCTAATGCTGGAAAATTTGATTCATCAAAATGACAATTAGCAAAACGAGCAGTGAATAAATCTCTGATTGTTGGTTTAAAGTATTTTATAATAGATGGAGATTCATATCCAACATATATTTCAATCCTCCTTTGAGGACCCATCTTAGTGCGTTGTGGTAGAGAAATTGGCACATACACCGCACATCCAAAAATTAATTCTAAAGGGCAAGAGGTGTGATTACTCGTTGGTCTGATGCGAATCAATGTTGCAGCATGCAAAATTGCATGTCCCCAATCAGAAACTTGGAGTTTGCATCTCATAATAAGCGGTCTTGCAATTAATTTGATGCGTTTGATAAATGATTATGCAAATCCATTTTGTGTATAACATGTGCTACTGTATGTTCAATGTCAATTCCAATAGACACACAATATTCATTAAATGCTTGAGATAAATATTCTGCAGTATTATCAAGACGTATTTTCTTGATAGGATAATCAAGGAATTGAGCTCTTATAGGAATTAGTTGAGCTAAGAATCTTGCAAACGCTTGGTCGCGAGTTGACAATAAACAAACATGTGACCATCTAGTTGATGCATCAACTAAAACGATAAAATATCTAAATGGTCCACATGATGAGTGTATTAGCCCACAAATATCACCATATATACGCTCTAAAAAATTGATAGATTCATTTCCAATTTTTGTTGGTGATGGCCGAATTATCAACTTCCCTTGCGAGCACGAGTTGCATGAGAACTTATTTGATTGAATAATTTCCCGAATCATTAATTGATGACCGCATGAATTTTCAATTATTTTTCACATCATTGAATAACCGAGATGACCCAACCTGTCATGCCAAATTACAAATTTATTATTATTTGTAAACTTCTAGTTTACAATGGCATGTGCTTCAATTATACTAATATAAGTGTAGTAAAAGCCCGAGGAAAAAACCGATAGCTTTTCCATTACACATTTTCTGTCCAAATTCTATTGTGAAATATAAAGATATTCAATACCTCCATCATCTTTTGTTTCAATATGGTAGCGATTTAGGCGAATATCTTTGAAACTTAATAAATTTCTATTAGATTTTGAGGAATATAGTGCATTCTCAATGTGTAATATTGTTTCTCCACTTAACAATACACTGGCTCTTCCAGAGACTTCGATTATTTTTGAGGTACCACATATAGTGCTGACATCAGTATTTCACTTTATTATGTAAGAGAAATATATATTTTATTTTTCAAAACATCCATAAAGACTTATTATAATAGCTAAAAACAATTCCATAAATTATATTTCTTGACACTTCTAACTCCGATAAGGTGATTAATTTTTCTATCTGGATAAACAAATAACTCACAAATTATAAATGACTTTTGAGCGACAATTTATATCGGATAATCAATAAATAAATACATTATATATTTATTTATTTTTATTAAATGTATATTCAATTATCACTATTGTATTAATTTTATCATTATAAAATATTTTACAAAATTTATTAAATAAATTAAACATCAATCTTCCAATTAACACAATCAAATCACAAGTATACTCATTCATTGCACATAAATATATATTCTAATAAGATCACTTTCATTAGTATTATCATATCATTCTAATATAATGATTACTCCAAAATTACCATATATAATAATTTATGATATCTCAAAAATATTTTATGATTTTTTAAATTGCCCAAAAATATATACATAAATACTAAATATATAACCAAATTTCTATTTCTATTTCAATTGTTTACCTCAATCATATCATATATATAAATATATTTCAAAAACTCAATTAATTTATTTATAAATAAATTAATCATGTTATATTTAATAATAAAATAAAATATCTTGAATCTTACTATATGTATATATAATTATTCACAATATAAATATTATATGCACACCTCATAATAATATATATTCTACTCACGTTAAAAATAGATATTAATAAATTTTATACTCATAAAACTTTATAATATAACAAAATTTTAATTGATAAACCTACATTTTAAAATCTTCATTTATTTCAGAATAATTTTCTTTTCAAAATCACCAAATAAATTCATCAAATTGCTAACAGAAGCATGCTTCATATTTACATGCAACAAAATAATAGCTTTCTAAACAAACACTAATTATTACCACAGTCAAATGTTAAAAATAAATTTAAAATAATATAAATATTTATAAACAGTAATCTAAAATAAATATAATCATCCTTCTGGGATGTGCTAAAATTATTAATTTATAAATGATGATCTAAAAAAGTAAAATCATTCTTCTGCGTTAAAATTGCTTGTGTCATTTTTCTGGAATAACAATTATTTTATGAGAATATTACAAATTTTTAGATAGATATAACATAAAATATTTATGAAATCATTCTGGGATATTCAATATTATTCTTTCAATCCTTCTCGAATTGGATAATATTATTGATGTTAGAAATCCACCAAATATGTATGATGAATTTCTACCAATCTTGATGAACAAGATTGATATCACCACGCAATGATAATGAACAATTAAAGAAAAGAAGAAGAAGAAGAAGACGAAGAAGAAGAAGAAGAAGAAAGAATGATTTTCTGTAGAGTAACTCCCTGCCCACAAACGGTGGAAACTTTCTATTCACTTGCAACTGCAAATTCTGTGAATACAACTTGATTACAAAAATAGGGGTTACTCCCTCTATTTATAGATTTAGGTTAGCTTGCTCCCTAAGCTAAGGCCCAAGACTATAAAGGCCCAAAATATCTATTTGTAACCAAATCAAATCTATTATATTCTAGATTCAAATCAAAACTAAATTTAAATCTAAAACAAATATATTATGTCGAATTTGGGTGGCATGCTCTTCGACTGGGTCGACTTCCCTTCGACACACACACAATTTCAACACATATGAATTAATTTCAACACACCGCCTAATTCATTGTGTCTAAACTATCTATATTCATCATTGCTTTTAGTCTTTGAAATACTTCGACCTGCACACCCTTAGTCATAATGTCTGCAATGTTATTCTCAGTTCTGCAGTGTTCCAAATTCATCTTCCCATCAGCTACCTTCTCTCGAAGATAGTGGAATCTAATTTCGATGTGCTTACTTAGACCATGAGCTATCGGGTTCTTCGCTAAGTTGATAGCTGACATGTTGTCGATCTTCATGGTAATTTCTCCATGATCTTTACCTGTAATTTCTTCGACCAGGTTCACCATCCAAGTTTCTTGACATAAACAAAGAGAATCAACTATGTATTATGCTTTGCATGATGATAATGCCACAACTAGCTCCTTTCTCGAACTCCAAGCAATTGGCGCACCACCTAACATAAACACATATCCTGCTGTAGATTTTCGATCTTCAGCAACACTACACCAGCTTGAATCTATGTACCCCACTGAAGCAACTCGATATTCAAAAATCGTTTAAATTTCGAAAACTTGTGAAATCTCCACCTAATTTTATTTGTTCTAAAAAGAACAGGAAAATATAGATAAAACCCCACAAATGCGAATAAGGCGGTCTACGACCAAAAATATGGAATCGGGAGTAGGTTATGTAAGAGGAAGGTATTACAACCTCTTACATCCATCGTACTCGATGGGACCCGTTTAATTCTAAGTGTGTGTGTATATTCGCTAATCTCTAAGTTATAATCGGAAAAAGAAACGGAACTTGTTTATTAATATTTTGAGTTTGGCACGGTTTCAGAACCGTGTGCCTACGTATTCCCTTGTGCAATGGAAAAGTCAAAATTCCGTAGTTCCTCTCAAAAAGGTTTTAGTTGGTTGTGTTGACTTTATAATAAAAAATCGTGCATTAGACATTTCAAATGCTTTGAACTAGGACTTGTTTAGTTTGTTTGAAAAGCTTAAGTCCTCGTTCGTGTTTGAAACGACTATTGCACACTCTTTATCAGAAAAGAGTTTGATGGTCGCATATGAGCGATAAAAGAGTTTGAATGAGTTATTTTGTTTTTAGGTGGGAGACAAGTATTGGACCATAAGCGTTCGACGGGTAACGCCCCAATTACTCGGATGAGTGGACAGAAACATCCGAATCATCTTTTTCTACCCAAAAAGTTTGTTAAGAAAAGGTGAGGTGAAACAAGGCTCACGTTAATTAAATTCAATTAAGACACCAAACATACGGTCGAGGGTCGATACTGGACTGACTACCATATGCTTGGGAGGAGGGAGAAATAGAATATTTATTTATGAAAGTATTTTTGAAAAGAAAACTCGATGTTGGATCGAGGTTTAGAACTTTTAATTACGAAAGCATTCTGAGACACGTGCTGAGATGAAATGGAAGCGGGTTATGATTAATCAAGTATATGGACTTAATTAACCTTGTGAGGATAGGTGCTCCTATCCCCAACCATGAGACCCTGGTGCATGGAAAATTGGTATATAGACCAATGTTATTTTCGAGTTATGATTGATTAAAGCAACAAGGGCTCTATTCAACCTCGTGAGGATGGCCATGCCCATCCCCAACTATGAGACCCTTTAAGAAATTGGCATATGAGCCAATCAAAGCAGAATCGGATTGATTTTAATTTTAATTTGTGTGTAGAGTGTACAATGGTGAATAAATACTGAATGAGTAAATAAACAGACAGATATCACACAATACAATCGGAAATTTAAATAATGATTAGAAATGATTTTTTCTGTTTGATGAAAAATCGACTAATAGTTAATCGATAAATCATCAAATAAAAACTATCAGAGCCAATTACTATTTAGTACATCGCAACAATAATATCAATTGCATAACAATAAATTAATTGAAAAGATAAAAGTTTTAGAGTTAGCCTGTATCAAGCGAGTCTGGACGGTGCGAAAAGATATCCAGAGATAACAATCTTGAGCCCAAATAAAGGGCATAATAAGTCTTCGGCAAAATCTAGCATGGAACACCGGAAGCGGATACATCATAGAGGGTTAAATCTGATCGCTTTATCAGAATATCAATAAAACTTTGAAACGAATGGACCATGAGAGGGCAAGACAACATGTCATAAATACCTAATAAAATAAATAAATAATGTTTTTTTTAATTAAATTTTTTTTAATTAAGGGTGGTGACAAGTGTCACCACCATACTAACCAGGTAACTTAAACTAATTATATCTTTACACTAATTATCCTATGTTTTTATATACACTAACTAAAATAATACTTATCCTAGTTAAAACCTAAATTAAACACTAAACCATATTCTTTTTAAGATTAATAAAATAATAATAAAAAAACTAAACAGAATTACTTCTGTCTCTCTTCCACGATTTTCATCGCTCTCTCATGCAAACTCTCTCGCTCTCTCATGAAACTCTTTCGCTCACAGAAACCCTCTCATCCCTCTCGATTGCTCTCTGTTCTCACCCTCTCGCGATGGCTCTCTGTTCATCCTCTCGCGATGGCTCTCTGTGCTCTGGTTTTCTCACGATTCTCTAGAAAAGAAAGAGGATGGCCGCGCCGGAAATCGCCCTCGTGGCAATGACGGCGGCGACTCATCATCAAAAATTGATTTTTTTTACCTTTATACGTTTGTTACTTTGTTCTGACTCTTGATTTGGCTTTGGATTTTGCAGATGGTTGACGGTTTGCTATAGATCTTGAAGGGGGTGAACGAAACCCTAGGTTTCGATTTGGTCTCTTCACTGTTTCCGGGTGAGACCGTTCTAACCTCTTTTTTCTCTTTCTCTCTGTATTCAGAACATGATTTCTGAAAACCTAGACTCTAAAGGTGTCTGGGGGAAAATGATGTTAGGACGTTTGGTTGGCTTTGTTTTCTGTTGGCTTCGAACTGTTTTTTGTGTTTACAAGTTCTGGGTTTGGAAACTGTTCAGAACAAATGGTGTTTGGTCATCTTGGTTGTTAGAACAGATAGGGTTTATGGTTTCTGTGGCTTGTTAGAACAGATGGGGTTTATGTTTTTTTGTGGCTTGTTAGAACATATGGGGGTTTTTGGTTTTTGTGGCTTGTGTTTGGTTTTGAGAAACAGATGGTGTTTGTTTTTTCTAGGGTTTCAAAAACTGTTGAGCAGATATCACTCTTGGTCCTTTTGTTTTATGGTTTTTTGTATATAAGCTGATACTACACTTGTCTCCCCTCTTGCCTTGGTATTGTGTTTTTCTTTAAAGAACAGATATTACTCTTTTTCTCTCTGATTGGAACAGATCTCTTGCTTGTCTTGGTCTTCTGCTCAGGGATTTTCATCATTATTGCTGGTTTTTTTGCTTTTCCCCTTTTTACCTTTGGTGAAAAACCAACTTTGAAACCAACACCTTCCTCTTTTATGTTGTTGTTGCTATACATGTTGTTTGCATTGTTTGGCTTACTCCTTTTGGGCTCTACTATGCATCCTGCTCTGCTTTCTTTTGCTGATAACCAAGATCTCTTTTGTCTCTTGTTTTACCCGCTGATGCTGTGTTAACTTTGTTTATAGTGCTGCCTGTTGCCTTTGTTTATAGTGCTCCCTGTTGCCTTTGTTTACAGTGTTGCCTGTTGCCTTTGACTTGTTGGATTAACTTGTTGGGATTATTGAACTGTTGGATTAGGGATTAACTGTTGGATTAGGAATGAACTGTGATGAATGATCTGAGTTTAGGCTTTGTTTGTGAACCGAATCAATTCGTGATTTGCAAATAGGCTTTTTTTTCACCGATGATTAATCTTGAACAAGATTATGAGGATTGCACTCTAAAACCTGATTCCCGCCAGAAACACCTAATGATGAGTTCGAAAACGAAATGCTTTTCCTTGATTTTTCTTTGATGTTCAATTATAGTTACTAATCATGCTTCTTTTTGTGTTTTCATGTAACCATGTGATGAAGACGGAGACAATAAGAAGGCAGCCCGGATGTGAAGAAAAGCTCGGAGGAAACAACGATTTGCTCGAACAAACCTTAGAAACTTATAGCAATAATGTAGAATTAGGATATATTTTGTATTTTTTTTGTAGCTTTGTAACTCGAAATTGTAATTGAATTCCAATGAAATAATAATAAGAATTTCCATTTCCAACATTGAACTTGTAATTCCAAATTTGTGCATCTTGAGATGAATGAATACCAACTATTTGCATAGCATTTCGATCGAATGAAAAATCATACAAAAAGGACAGGATTAATCCTAGCTCGAGTACCTTCGCTTGAAATGAGTAACATCTAATATGAATTGAATAACTTCTTGTAATTATATTTTTGCCAGCGAATTCAAACACCACAAACGACATCTTTCCCTCCATCGAATTTAAATTCACCAAGTAACAAAGAAATTCTTTTAAAATTTAAATTCTAAAATAAATAATTATTTTTGAATTCAAATTCCAAAAAAAACAAATAACTCCTTTTCGAACAAACAATTCCAAACAGTTCCTTTTGAACCAAAATTCGAAACCGTTCCTCTGAAAGAAAATAATTCGAAACCTCTTGAATTTTGAATTATTCTACAATTGAATCAGTAACAAAATAAAACCTTCCTTCGAAACTCAACACAATTTTTTTTTAATGAAAATTAAAGATTCGATGAAATCGAGAATTTATCAGAAAATCCCGACAAGTTAAGGAATACCTGCAGACCTTAACGAAAATAAAATTGAGAAACTGTCTGAAGATCTCAAAGAGTTAAAGAATACCCGCAAACTTTAACGAAGGTATGATCGAGAATTTGTCAAAAAATCCCGAAAAGTTAAGGAATACCTACAGACCTTAACGAAAATGAAATTGAGAAACTGTCTGAAGATCCCAAAGAGTTAAAGAATACCCGCAAACTTTAACAAAGATATGATCGAGAATTTGTCGGAAAATCCCGAAAAGTTAAGAAATACCTGCAGACCTTAACGAAAATGAAATTGAGAAACTGTCTGAAGATCCCAAAGAGTTAAAGAATACCCGCAAACTTTAACAAAGATATGATCGAGAATTTGTCAGAAAATCCCGAAAAGTTAAGGAATACCTGCAGACCTTAACGAAAATATATGGCTATAACAATATCAGAATTGTTGGTGCACGAAAGTGCGAGGAGCCATGGCATGTTGAATGTCTTTGACCGTGTAACTTCCGAGTTACCAGGAGAACAAATTCTGTAGCGCACCCGAGAATACAATTCTCTAGGGATAAACAAATCAATAGCTAGCACACTGGTGTGATATAGATGTTTATGAAGTCGGTAAATCCTTGTTTCCGACGTTTCTGCTGATGAGAGATCTTACTGAACATGTACAGACATGTTGAACAACTTCCGAGTTGACAAGACCTTCAATTTGTCTGCAGATAGCTTTACTGGTGATAGAAGAATCAAATTCAGCACCTGTGATTGAACAACTTCTAAAGTAATGAGCTTCGATTTGCTGGCATTGTATAGACAATGCGTTGTAGCAAGTGGATATGTGGAACAACGTCCGAGTTGAAGCAATATCCTGAGATTGAATAAACATCCCACCTGGTGGACATTTATTTTTTGAGTAGTTGATGACTTACTGGGGAAATAAACACCAGAAGTTCACTGTAGTTTTCTAAGAACAGCTCAGAGGAATAAAAAAACGCAGAATTCACTGCCAATAGAATTTGCTGGGAAGATTCTTGTCTGAAAGAAATCTTGAAAATACCGAGAATAATGTTGTAATAATCCTTTCTGAAGGAGACTCACTTGGGAGTAAATTAAGCTTCGCTGGGAAAACTTCGTAAGAAAACCGTGTGGAAAATTCGCTAGGGATTCCCGGTTGATAATTTTGCCGACATTAGAGTCCATTGAAATAGACAACTGTTTTGCTGGGGAAGAAATCTCTATTGGAGAAACCATCAGTTGTTGAGATCCATGTAATTATACCACTTGTACTGGAGAAAAGAGGATAATTATGTCGTCTGAGAACTAATCCTTCAATTTTGATCCTTACAAGGATATCTACAGTTTCAGCTGAAAAGCCTTGCAAAAGAAATAGCCAGAACTAGGGGTGTTCGCGGTGCGGTTTGGGCGGTTTTGACGCAAAAAATCATCCGAACCGCGAGAGAAAAGGCATGCGGTTTGGTTTGGTTCGGTTGACTTTTAGAAAAAAACCAAACCAAACCAAACCAAACCAATGTGGTTTGGTTTGGTGCGGTTGGTTCAGTTTTTTACAAATAATTTGTTGAGTCATACATTCACATATATATGACAACATAACTTTGTATTTGGTCATTCATACATGATACACTACTAAATAATAACCAAAAAACTAATCATATTTGGACAATAAATTTTCATTTAATATGTAAAAGTTAGATTAGACAAAAGTGAAATAATAAACATAAAATAATAGCATAAAAAATTATAAAAATATTATAATAAAACAAAAAAAATAGAAGAGATGAGAAATTAGTGAAGATGAAAAAGAAAGAACATAAGAGAGGAGAGATTAGAGATAAAGATGTGCGATAAAATGAAATTGAAAGAGAGAAAAATTGCATAAAAAATAAGAACGTGCAAAGGAAATAATATAAGAGAGTAGAGATTAGATAAGAAGAGACAAGATGTAAGTGGTGAAGATGAAGTGATAATGTTAGGAGATATTTAAGAAGATTGAAATTGAAACTATAACTGTAAAGATGAGAAAATTGTCTATAATCATAAGGCTAATGTATAATAGATTTAGGTTTGGGTTAGATGCGATTTAAGTAAAATATAGGTTGTAACATAATGCGGTTTAGTTTGGTTTGGTTCGGTTTGCAAAATACAAACCGCAAACCGAACCAAACCATGCGGTTTTGTTAAAAAATGACCCAAACTAATCCGAACCAAATGCGGTTTTCGGTTTGGTTTGGCTTGGTTTGCGGTTTTCTATTGGGTTGGTTTGGTTTTGAACACCCCTGGCCAGAACTAATGCATGGGTATGATATGCATGATGATTTTTTTTTCCTGATATGCATGGAGATTTTTTGTGTAATCCAAAGAGTAATGTGGTTTCATGATACTGTTTAGAAAAGGAAGACAACACTGGGGAATCCAATTGAATGATCTTGTTGTCATAAGATTTCACTGGGGATGATCAATCGCTCCTCTGGAGAAAAAGGCTTCACTTGAGAATTGACACCACTGCCACTTGTCTTTCAAACAAGCATTCTCTTTGCACTGGGGAGAAAAGCTAGATTGTCATCTAGGAAAAAGTCTTTGGCGCCTGCATCCAACATACTTCTGAACAGATCTCAGATTCTGGCAAAGGTTCATGCATGAATGTACCATGATATGACATGAATGGACGAATGAATGAATGAATGCGTGAATATACTGGTTGATGCATTGGTTTATCAACTGAATTCCCGACACCGCTGAAAATTGAAAAAAAGGCAATGGCCATAATCCAAGTCATGAATGCTATTGCAATGAGTTTCTCACAGGGAAGATAGCATCTGATTACTCACAAACACCATGATGGGTACGGAGGTATTTCCAATTCAGAGGAAAGGCGTAACACTTAGAAAGTCAGTCATCCCCCAACATTCCGTAAATCAAAGCGATTTTAAGTTTCAAAACTTCATTGTTTCACCATTTTGAATGATTTTAATGTTATCTAAAACAGCAGCGACATTAAGTTAATCATGCAAAAAAGATAAAAAAAGTAGGACAAGAAACAAAGTTCATCTGAAAAATTCTTTATTTAAAATATGAGAGAAATAACTCATAAGTAAGGATTTTGTACATAAAGATGCACATTCCTTTAGGAGGAACATACAGGAAAGAGTGAATCTATACACATTTCTTAAAACAACAACAAAATTGAAACTGAACTTCATTGAACCAAAACATGCTATCCCCCCTCCTGACTGCTATTCTTCATCACTTCACTTCTAAAGATGGTGATTGAACTAATCCCTTCCATCTAAGCTTCTGTTGTGGCACGGAGACGCACACTACAACATTATGTCTTTATACATTCCCTAACTTTTGCGTGAACCATCCTCAGAAGATCTTGGTTCACCGGGATATTTACCCTTTTTTGCTTAAGCCGCCCTTTCGAGTTTTCAGCTTACCGGGCTTAATTTTTCTTCTTTTTTTTTTTTTAGACATAATACTTCTTGACCGTGTCTGAGTTGATAGCGTGTGCCAAGTCTTCTCCATCCATGTTGGTAAGAACAAGATCTCCTCCGAGAAAACTTTCTTTACCACGTATGGTCCTTCATAGTTTAGCACCCACTTTCCATGAGGGTCTCTGTGCGGAGAGATTATCCTCTTTAGCACCAACCCGCCCACTTTGAACTCGTGGGGACGTACCTTCTTGTCAAAAGCCCTCTTGATTCTTTTCTGGTAAAGCTGACCATGACAAATGGCTGTCAACCTCTTTTCTTCGATTAGATTGAGTTGGTCATATCTATTCTGAACCCATTCCGCCACTTCCAACTCTGTTTCCATCAGAACTCTGAGAGAAGGGATCTCAACTTCTATAGGAAGTACTGCCTCCATGCCATAAACAAGTGAGTAAGGTGTTGCTCTTGTCGAAGTGCGAATAGACGTTCTGTATCCGTGCAAAGCGAATGGCAACATCTCATGCCAATCCTTATACGTCTTCACCATCTTTTGCAGGATCTTCTTGATATTCTTGTTAGTTGCTTCAACAACACATTCATCTTTGGTCTGTAGGGAGACGAGTTATGATGCTCATTCTTGAATGTGTCGCACAACTCCTTCATCATTTTGTTGTTCAGATTTGTCCCGTTGTTAGTGATAATCTTGCTAGGAGTACCGTATCGACAAATTATATTATTCTTGATAAACCGGGTAACCACTTGTCGTGTCACATTTGCATATGAAGCAGCCTCAACCCACTTGGTGAAATAGTCTATGGCAACTAGTATGAAGCGATGTCCATTAGAAGCTTTCGATTCAATCATTCCGATCATATCAATTCCCCACATCAGATCAGATTCGACATCATTATCGTGACATCTCATTGCATAAACAACACGATCTGTTTCCATGGTCATCCATAGTAACCAACGAGAATCTTCTTTGCCATTGCATGCCGTTTGCGTGAACACCAAAAGAACCTTCATGAATTTCCTTGATGATTTGATCGCCCGTGTCTATCCGCATCGAGCAAGACCAAATCAAAATTTCGCTTGTCTGACACCACTACTCAAGAAAAAGTTGGCTGACAACTTCCTCAAAGTCTTCTTATCAGTGATAGATGCCCCTTCTGGGTACTCCCCCTTTTCTATATATTGCTTGATATCATAGAACCAGGTTTTACCATCAGTTTCTTCATCAACCATCATACAATAGCCAGGTTCGTCTAGACGCTCGATAGTGATGGAAGGCGCTTCATTAGCCCACTTGACCTTGAACATTGAAGACAAAGTGGCTAAAGCAATGGCTAATTGATTTTCCTCTCTAGGAATGTGATGGAAAGTGATCTCGTCAAAATATGGTATCAGCTTCAAGACATGATCTCTATACGGAATTAACTTTTCATTAGGAGTTTCCCACTCTCCTTTGACCTGGAAAATGACGAGTGCTGAATCTCCAAAAACTTCAAGGATTTTGATCCTTAAGTCAATGGCCGCTTCAATCCAGAAGATACAAGCTTCATACTCTGCCATGTTATTGGTGCAATCGAAACATATTCTGGCGGTGAAGGGATTATGAAAACCTGTGGGAGAAGTTATAATTGCCCTTATTCCGTGCCCTACTGCATTGGATGCCCCATCAAACACAAGCGTCTACCGGGATCCTGGCTCGGGTCCTTCCTCTAGTCCAGGAATGTTGCAATCTCTGATAAACATGACATCTTCGTATGGGAAGTCAAATCTCATAGGTTGATAGTCCTCCATAGGCTGGTGGGCGAGGTATTTTGATACCACACTTCCCTTGATAGCTTTCTGAGTTACATATTGAATATCATATTCAGATAGTAACATCTGCCAATGTGCGATCCTCCCAACCAAAGCTGGCTTCTCGAAGATAAATTTGATAGGGTCCATCTTGGATATCAGCATTGTAGTGTGACACACCATATATTGTCTCAAACGACGGGCAGCCCACGCCAAAGCGCAACAAGTTTTCTCTAACAGAGAGTATCGACTTTCACACTCCGTGAACTTCTTACTCAGGTATTAGATTGCATGCTCCTTTCTTCCCGTTTCGTCATGTTGCCCCAGAACACAACCCATAGATCCTTCAAGTACGGTGAGATATATTATGAGAGGCCTTCCGGGCACAGGCGGTATCAAGATTGGTGGCTCTTACAAGTACTCCTTGATCTTATCAAATGCTCGCTGACAATCATCATTCCATATAATGGCTTGATATTTCTTCAACAACTTAAACAAAGGTTCGCAAGTAGCTGTCAAATGTGATATGAACCGGGAAATGTAATTCAAGCGTCCCAAGAAACCACGAATTTCCTTCTCTGTTCTTGGTGCTGGCATATCTTGAATGGCCTTCAATTTGTTAGGGTCCACCTTGATACCTCGTTGGCTCACTATGAATCCAAGTAGCTTCCCGGACCGGACTCCGAAAGTGCACTTGTTAGGATTTAATCGAAGTTTGTACATCCTTAATCTTTCAAACAGCTTTCTGAGATAAATAATGTGCCCCTCTTTAGTCTGAGACTTGGCAATCATGTCATCCACGTAGACTTCAATTTCTTTATGCATCATATCATGGAAAAGAGCTACCATGGCCCTTTGATAAGTTGCCCCTACGTTCTTCAGTCCGAAAGGCATGACTTTGTAACAGAAGGTGCCCCACGGGGTGGTGAACGTCGTCTTCATCATATCTGCAGGATCCATCTTGATTTGATTATATCCGGAGAAACCATCCATGAAGGAGAATACTGAGGACTGAGCTGTGCTATCAACCAAGACGTCAATGTGAGGCAAAGGAAAATCGTCCTTCGGGCTGGCTCGATTCAAGTCTCTGTAGTCTACACACATCCGAACCTTTCCATCCTTCTTGGGGACAGGTACAATGTTGGCAATCCAATCTAGATATACTGACACAACAAGGAAACCGGCGTCGAACTGCTTCTTGACTTTGTCTCTAATCTTCTTAGCCATCTCAGGATGCATCCTCCTCGGTCTTTGCTTTATGGGCGAGCAATCAGGCTTTAGCGGCAGCTTATGCACAACAATATCTGTATCAAGTCCGGGCATGTCCTGATACGACCATGCAAACACATCTACAAACTCTTGCAATAAGCAGACCAACTCATCTTTTATCTCCTGCCCTAAGGCGGTTCCAACTTTGACTTCTTTTCTATCCTCTTCAGTACCCAGATTGATCACATCCACTGGTTCTTGATGAGGTTGGATCGTCTTCTCCTCGTGCTCAACCATACGCGCTAGCTCTTCAGGGAGTTCATAGTCTTCCTCACTGTCATCTTCGACTTGGTTGATCGGGAAATCGAAGTCAAAAGGAGTTATAGCATGGCTATGTTCAATAAGCTCAATTTCAGGTGATCTGCATAAATGATTGATTTTATATTTCAGATATGTATATTTATTTTAGCAGGAAAAACAGTGAAAATGTTGTTGTTTTTATTAAGATGCACTGAAAAGAAAAAGTAAAAAAACAATAAAAGGGATCTCAAACTGAATAACAAAATGCGCTTTTCATTGAAGATAAAAATTCATTCATTAAACGGAACAAGCCCTACAAAGCAATCCTTTGTGCCTTGGGAAGAGCACAAGATTTTTTTTTTAAAACAAGAAATTACTTTCACAATGAAATGAGAGGGGTAACGTCCTTGACGATCCAGTTCTTGAGGGCTACACCGGGAGGAGTACGGAACACCATCTGAGAAAGCTCCACTGCATGCTCATCATCATCAATGGCATTGATAGCCTTTTCGGAGCGGAAACCCTTTGCAACAAAAGTATCCTCTAGACGAGGGATCTTTCCTTTTCCTATCTCTGAACTTCCACCGATCTTGGAGGATGATTGATAGCCAAGTCCGCTCTTGTCCTTCTTCTCTGCCACATTTATCACTGTTCCCCAACCTTCAGGATTCCTGGCATCGATAAGGGCCTTGACATCCTGCCAACGGATCACGTTACCTTTAGGCTTTTCAGCAGTCTTGACTTCTTTTTGCACATTACCAACAATCTCTAAAGCTTGAAAGAGAGTCTCATGCACCTCGTCTCCAACATCCACATACTTGAACTCAGACAAGTGACTAACCAAATAGTCTTCTTCACCACTAACTTCCACCACCTGGTTATTCAGCAAGAACTTCAATTTTTGGTGAAGAGTTGAGGTGACAGCCTTAGCACCGTGTATCCAGGGCCTTCCCAATAAGTAGCTATAAGCCGGGAAGATATCCATCACTTGAAAAGTAATGTTGAATAGTTGGGGTCCGATAAGAACCGGGAGGTCAATCTCCCCCACCGCCATCCTGCGGGATCCATCGAAAGCCTTTACAATCAGAGAACTAGGTTTCATAATTGCCCCTTCCACTTGCAGCTGGGCCAATGTTGTCTTCGGAATCACGTTCAAAGCTGAGCCTGTATCAACCAAAACTCTAGCAAGAGTCGTTCCACCACAGGTAACAGAAATGTGAAGAGCCATGTTATGATTACCTCCATTCTGAGAGAGGTCAGCATCGGTGAACGATAAACAACTGCCATCATTTAAACTCGAAATTGCAACATCCAATTGATTAATTGTAATATCTTCCGTCACGTATAAGTTGTCGAGAAACTTCAATAAGGCCATCTTGTGGGCTTCGGAACTTTCAAACAAGGACAAGATTGAAATTTTTGCGGGAGTCAGACTAAGTTGATCAACTACTTTATAGTCACTCCTTTTGATGATTTTCAAAGTCTCATCACTTGGCTTAAAGATATCCCTCAATTTTTCCACACTTAGGTCAACAACTCCATCTTTCTTCGGAGGAACATCTGGCGCCTTCTCTGTAACTCTGTTCTTTGTTGGATCTTTGGTGGTAAATTCGACCACTACAGGTCATGCCACTCATACCAGTGATGTTCTCAATAGAAGACTCTCCCAAAACCATTGGTTTACCACCCACAATGACTTCAGGTTCGTAGTTCTAGGGTACAACTTTTGTATCTTCATAAGGAATTCGGATGGGCGGGTAAACCATTATTGGTTCTACTACTGTAACAGGTTCTTCTTTTTGAATAGGGATGGTCGGAGATACATGGAGTCTCCTATTGTTGATGAGAGGGACCACCACATCTACTTCAACTTTAGTGTGAACTCGACTAAACTGAATCAAGTGTTGACACATTAATTCTTGTGGGTACTTCTTGAACTTTGCACAGTGTTCTGGATTGTCTTGGCAAATCAAACAGCTATCATGACCTCCTTTCAGTAAACCGGCATTCTTTAACTCCTCAAACACCTTCTTCAAAGACATCTTCAATTGATCCACCTCCATAACCAGACCTCCTTCTTCAACCAATGCATTTACTGACGACGACCCATACCTCGGCAATGGATTGTTAGCAATGTTGGGGACGTCAGCGAAAAATAACAGCTTCCGGTCAATAAGTTCTTGGACCTTGCACTTAAAAGCGAAACAGTCTTCTGTGGTATGTGTAATACGGTGAACTGACTTTGAGATTTTTGTATCGCAAATGTGCGGATAGCAAGAGTCGCCACCGACTTTTCTTTTATCCAATTAAGGGAAGGTGAAAAGAACAGGAAAAGAACTTCGTTAGATTCTGAGTAAGGGAGAAGGTTATGAAAAGGGAAGGTATTAGCACCCCCTTTCATCCGTAGTTATCTACGGGCTCTTAGTTGCTTCTAGCTCATTTTTTAAAAGTGCTTTCTGTATGTTTGACAAAAATGTTTTGAAAAAAGGCATTTCACTTTGACTTTGTAATGATTCATGTAGGAATGTAAACAAAGTGTTCGGAAATGTTTCGTTTTTGAAAAGAGTTTGAACTTTGACAAAAGTGTGTGGTGTGAAAAGTATTTGATTTGAGCAAGCAACTAAAAGTCTTATTACCTACTCAGAATGTTCGTTTTCGTGTTATTTTACGTTCCTTTAGAATAGTGTTATCCGTATCATTAGTTGATAGGTAACCCTATTCGTTGGATGTAGAAGGGACATTCGAAGGGACAACGGATGGTCATAGAAGGCAACTTGTAGGAAGTATCCTAGCACATTCGAAGGGACTATCATCATTTTTCATAGGCGATAATCGAGGTTCAAGATCATGTATTCGTAGGCGACATCGTGGGTCTATGATCTTTGTATCGAAGGGACTATGATGATTTGTATTGAAGGCAACGGTGCTAGAATACCTCTACGTTCGAGGGACTTGACCATTTGTATTCGTAAGGCAACGAGAGAGAATTACCCTAAGGGGTGCATGTGTGAAAAGAGTTGTGTCAAATTCAAATATTTTATCTTAGAGTTATGAGTGATCTATGTCCAATTTTATCTTGCCATACACGCCTAATAACTAGTAGTTTATAGGATGCAGAAAGTAAATTGCGGAAATGTAAAGTGCGGAAAGATAAAGTCATACGCTATTACATGGCTTTGGGGAAGATACATAATATGAGTGTGGAAAATAAAAGTCCTAATTAAACTATTACATCCCATAGCCAGTTACATAATTGAAAAGAAAAAGCAAGAAAAATCATTCGAAACGTTACAACCTGTAAACAGATACATAATCGAAAAAAATACGAGAAAATTGCATAAGAAGAAAAATGTTAGTAAAAGCATGACTTTGAATGGAGAAAAATATTTGAAGTTAGTAATGACAATAAGATGATAAGATAATTTTTTGGTAATTTTCGGAATCGATTTCGATAATTAAAAACAATTAAAAGTCAAATTAATGATTAATTAGCAATTAATTAAAATATGCATGCAAAAATATTATTTTTAATGCTAAAAATTAAATCAGTATTTTTCTGATAATAATGCAAAAAAGAAATATTTTTGGTGATTTTTAAATGCATGATAAAAAATATTGAAGATAAATTAAATTGGCATGAAAATATTAAAGAAAATAGAAAAATAGAAAAAATATGTTAGTTTTCTAAGTAACAAAAAATACTTGGTCTTGCCCAGGTTCGAACCGGTGTCCCTTGCTTCACACACGCGCTGCCATGACCAACTGAGCTAGAGCGTCCACGTGTTTAAGAATTGAAACGAATACGTTTTAAGCACAAACGCCTTCTGATTGCCCAGAACACGCGCGAAGAACATCGTCTTCTTCGTTTGAAATTTTGAAAACTTAGCGTCGGCTGAGTTCGACGCTATAGCCCCTGCAAATATCAAAAATCCAATACAAGCAATATAAATGCAATTCAAAGCCATGATTCGCTTCGTTTTTGTCCACTGATCATCCTGGTAACCTTGGTTTGGTCTAATTTTTCGTATTTAGAGAAACCCTAAAACGCAATAGGAAACCCTAACTATGGTGAATCACATTTCAGGCCACGAAAATGCAATTGAACGATCCAGAAAGCTTGCAAACTTTGTTCTAAACACAAAACAAACATCAAAACATGTTAAAGATGCATGAATAACAGAATTCGAATTTTGAAAAAGTATGAACAAACCAAAACTGGATTTTGTGATTCTTGATGTTTTTGAGAGTTGTAAAGGTCTGAATCGACTCCAGGGACTCCAAGGAACGCAATGGAATGCTCAAAACCAATTGAAACAAGCTGGAACTATGGCTACAAGTTGCTTCAAGAACACGGTTTTTTGGCTTTAGGTTGGGTTCCTCCAAGCAATTTTTCTGTTCTTTCTCATGTTGTATGCTTTATATATTTATAATGGATGGATTTTGGGTTGAATTCAAGAGCAAATATTGATCAATCAATGCAAAAATTATTTGATTTTGTATGAAATCAAATCTTCCTTTTTTGATCCAATCTTCATCAATTTCTTGCCAAATCAATGTAAATTTCGAAATTTGCCAGCTTTGATGAGTTGCTTGGACCTCAAGAATGAGAGAAAAAATCACTTTGCATTTAATTTTGATTTTATACCTTACGTTTTAATTTAATTTGTTTTTAAATGAAAAAAATTCAAATTAAATAGAAAAATAAAGACAAAATTCGTGGCATTGGGCTTGGAGGTTCCAAATAAGATAAGGAACAAGTTTAAACCAAGAAAAACTAGGCCCATTTGCAAAATTTTGGATTTTGACAAGTATTTCTCTTTGTGCACCTCTTCAAAAATGCCCAACTTGTGCAAGGTGTATTTTGCTCAATTTTCCACATTTTTGAGTGTTCTTGAACTTTTTAGAAATATCTAGGTGTCCTCTAAACAACCTATTTGGTTTCATCTCAATTGGAGTTTCCATGCTCAATAAGACATCATTACAAAAAGTTGACTTTTTGTTGACTTTGAAAAGGACCTGTAATGTTTTGATCCATATCTTCCAAATGAAGCATTTTTTGAACATTCTTGTGAGACATGAAGTTGTAGAGAATTGAATTTCCTTCAAAATGAGAGTTGGTGGAAAAATTTCTGAGAAAGTATGAAGAAGTTATGCTCAGTCAAAGTTCAGTTGACTTTTCTCTTGGAAACCCTAATCTGGAAAGTTTGACTTTTGAGCAAATATTGAGTTTTCTTGATGAATCATGATCAACCCTTGATCAAATGATGAATGTGACTTCAAAATGAGGATGTTGACCAAAAATCATGAAGTTTGATTGTATGTTGACCACGATTGACTTTTTGTCAATCTGTTGATTTTCAACCATCTAAGCAATTGTCTGAGGAAACTTGACTTGTAAGGCTTGAAATTTGACATGGAGAATCTCTGAAGTGTATGAGGAGGCATGATGACCATTGGAGATGCTGGAAATCCATCTTGATCTGAGAATTGCCAAACCCTAGTTTGGGTTGATTGTCTAGGAGAAGGTTTATCTGATCAACCCTTGAGGAATCCTTGAGTATGGATGTATGAAATGTCTTGAGGAATAGGAGGGCAAATTTTGGGGTATGACAGTATGCCCGGGAGAATTAGCATGAAAAGCGCAACTAGCATTCTCATTAAACCATGGTTTGGGAGGCCCCAGAATAGGCTTTAATTCCCTCAGCACTATCCTTCCATCTTGAATCAAATACGGTAACAGACTAGTGTAAGTCATTGGAATAGGTTGAATCTCTTCGGTGTACTTGTGATCTGCAGGCTCTTACATTAGACAAACCCTTGTTCGGACCCTTAACTTGTTGTTGTTGTTGTTGTTGTGGTGAAACTTGATTCTGAGGAACCTGAGTTGAATAAGGCATCTGCATCTGCATGGGTTCTTGTCTGACATCAAAATTGCATGACCACATAGGGTATGACATATCACGGGACACGAGCAGGAGCGAGGCCTAGTGGTTGTCTTCCCTTCCTCTGCCCTTCATACAGCGTGGCTTGGCTTCCTTCCTCTTAAAGCCGTTGAACGACTTCTTTACTGTAGATGCTCCTACATTCCCTCCGGAAATCTTACCGGTCTTCAAACCTTCCTCAATCTTCATATCTACCATTACCAGATTGGAGAAATCAGAAAAAGTGCTTCCAATCAGTCTTTCATAATATTGCACAGGCAATGTTCCCATGAACAGATCATTTAACTCCCTTTCTGCTAAAGCTGGTTGAACCCTCAAGGCCACTTCCCTCCATCTCTGAGCATACTCTTTAAACGATTCTCTCTCCTTCTGAGACATATTTTGAAGTTGCACACGATTGGGGGCCATAGTGGTGTTGAAGTGGTACTGCTTAAAGAAAGCATTAGACAGGTCATCCCAAGAGTGGATGTTCGACTTCTCTAGTTGTATGTACCAATCCAAAAATTCCCCTGAGAGACTATCTTGAAAACAATGAATCATCAACTTGCTGTTCTTAACATGCGCCGCCATCTTGCGGCAAAACATCCTCAAGTGAGTGTCGGGACAGCTCACTCCCTTGTACTTTTCAAAGTTAGGCACTTTGAACTTCGGCGGAATGACAACATCGGGGACAAGACACATGTCCACAGCACTCATGCCAACAACATTCTTCCCTCTCAGCTCCTTCACTTGTTCAACTAGCTCTTTGCACATCTTATGTGCAGCCATATCTTGGAAAGGAGTCGGGTTACCCACAGGCGCCACATTCTGATAGAACTGTCTCATGTAATCGTCTTGCTGATCTTCCTCACCTTGAGGAGTCGTAGACCAAAGATTCTCCTGCTCGTCCTCCTCTTTCCCTTGCTCATCATTTACAGTTGAATTCGCTTAGCTCAAAGTTTGCTGCATCTAGATTATCTTTCACACGTGTAATACGGTGAACTAACTTTGAGATTTTTGTATCGCAAATGTGCGGATAGCAAGAGTCGCCACCGACTTTTTTTTATCCAATTAAGGGAAGGTAAAAAGTACAGAAAAAGACCTTCGTTAGATTACGGTAAGGAGAAGGTTATGAAAAGGGAAGGTATTAGCACCCCTTTTCATCCGTAGTTATCTACGGGCTCTTAGTTGCTCTTTAGATCACTTTAAAATTTTGCTTTCTGTGTGTTTGAAAAAAAATGTTTTGAAAAAGGCATTTCGCTTTGACTTTGTAATGATTCATGTAGGAATGTATACAAAGTGTTCGGAAATGTTTCGTTTTGAAAAGAGTTTGAACTTTGACAAAAAGTGTGAGGTGTGAAAGGTATTTTGATAGAGCAAGCAACTAAAAGTCTTATTACCTACTCAGAATTGGTCGTTTTTGTACTATTTACATTCCTTTAGAATAGCGCTATCCATACCATTAGTTGGTAGGTAACCCTATTCGTTGGATGTAAGCGGGACATTCGAAGGGACATCGGATGGTCATAGAAGGCAACTTGTAGGAAGTATCCTAGCACATTCGAAGGGACTATCATCATATTTCGTAGGCGACAATCGAGGTCAAGATCATGTATTGGGCGACATCGTGGGTCTTATGATCTTTGTATCGAAGAGACTATGATGATTCGTTTTGAAGGCAACGGTGCTAGAATACCTCTACGTTCGAGGGACATGACCATTTGAATTCGTAAAGGCAACAAGAGAGAATTACCCTAAGGGGTGCGTGTGTGAAAAGAGTGTGTCAATTTCAGATATTTTATCTTGGAGTTAAGAGTGATCTATGTCCAATTTTAATCTTGCCATACACGCCTAATTACTAGCAGTTTATAGGGTGCGGAAAGTAAATTGCGGAAATATAAAGTGCGGAAAGATAAACCCTACGTTATTACATGGCTTTGGGGCAGATACATAATTGAAAGTGCGGAAAATAAAAGTCCTAATTAAACTATTACATCCCATAGGCAATTACATAGTTTGAAAATAAAAGCGATAAAAAATTGTCTGAAACGGTATAACCTGTGAACAGATGAAAAATCGAGAAACGGAAGAAAATTGCATAAGAGGAAAATGTTAGTAAACATAAGTATTTTTGAATGAGAAAAAGTTTATATACTAATAATGACATTAATATGATAAAATAATTTTTTGGAAATTTTTGGAGTTAATTTGATAATTTAAAAACAATTAAAAGTCATTTAAACGATTAATTAGCAATTAAATTAAATATGCATGCAAAAATAATATTTTTAATTTTAAAAATTAAATAAGCATTTTTCTGATGAGTATGCAAAAAATAAATATTTTTGGGGTTTTTTAAATGCATGATAAAAAATATAGAAGATAAAATAAAATGCATGGAAAATATTAAGAAAAAGAAAATATGAAAATATAAGAAAATGTTAGTTTTTCACACTTGTAAAAATAAGTGTCATGGCTGGGATTCGAACCGGGGACCTTCCCTTCACAACGCGCTGCCACGACCAACTGAGCTAGAGCGTCCACGTGTTTAAAAAATACAACGAATTGTTTTTAAACGAAAACGCCTCCTGGGAATTCAAATTTACGCGCGAAGAACATCATCTTCTTCGTTTGAATTCTGGGAATTTTGCGTCGGCCTTGGTTCGACGCTACAGCCCCTGCAATTTCTAAAATCTCATACACGTAATATAAATGCATTGTGAGTACATGAATCGATTGCAAATTGAATTCTAAACACGATGGTGGTGGTCTTTTTGTCTAATTTAACCGATTTAGGAAAACCCCAAACCGGTTCAGAAAACCCTAATCATGGTAATTCGTGTTTCAGGCCATGGAAATGCAATTAAACCATCTAGAAAGCTTGCAAACTTCAAACTAAACACAAAACAAACAACAAAACATGTTAAAAATGCATGATAAACAGAATTCGATTTTTGAAAAAGTGTGACAAACCGAAATCGTATTTGCTTGATTCTTGATGTTTTTGAGTGATGTAAGGGTTTGGATCAATTCTAAAGACCTCAAGGAATGCAATGAGATGCTTGGAATCAACTGAATCGAGCTAGAACTGTGGCTGCAAGTTGCTTGCAGGGAACGGTTTTTTTGAATTAGGTTAGGGTTTCTCCAAGCAATTTTTCTGTTATCTCTTGTGTGATATGCATTATATATTTATAATGGATGAAAATTGAGCTGATTTGAGGAACAAATAATCATCAATCAATGCAAAGATTATTTGATTTTGTAGAAAATCAAATCTTATCTTTTTTGATCAATTTTCATCAATTCCTTGCCAAATCAAGACCAATTTCGAAATTGATAGCTTTTGGTGAGTTGCTTGGACCTCAAGGATGAGAGAAAAAATCAATTTGCATTTAATTTTGATTTTATACCTTATTTTTCAATTTAATTTGTATTTAAATGAATAAAATTCAAATTAAATAGAAAAATAAAGCTAAAATTCGTGGCATTGGGCTTGGGTGTTCCAAATTGTCCAAGGAACAAGTTTGAATGAAGAAAAACTAGGCCCATTTGCAAAAATTTTGATTTTTACAAGTATCTCTCTTTGTGCACTTCTTCAAAAATGCCCAACTTTTGCAAGGTGTATTTTGCTTAATTTTCCACATATTTGAGTGTTCTTGGACTTTTTAGAAAGCTCTAAGTGTCCTCTAACCAACCTCTTTGGTTTCATCTCAATTGGAGTTTCCATGCTCAATAAATCTTCAAAACAAAATGTTCTTTTTGTTGACTTTGAAAAGGACCTGTAATGTTTTGATCCATACCTTCCAAATGAAGCATTTTTTGAACATTCTTGTGAGACATGAAGTTGTAGAGAATTGAATTTCCTTCAAAATGAGAGGTGGTGGAAAAATTTCTGAGAAAGTATGAAGAAGTTATTCTCGGTCAAAGTTCAGTTGACTTTTCACTAAAAAACCCTAATTTGGAAAGTTTGACTTTTGAGCAAATCTTGAGTTTTCTTGATGAATCATGATCAACGCTTGATCAAATGATGAATGTAACTTCAAAATGAGGATGTTGACCAAAAATAATGAAGTTTGACTGTATGTTGACCACGATTGACTTTTGTCAATCTGTGATTTTCAACCATCTGAGCAATTGTCTGAGGAAACTTGACTTATGAGGCTTGAAACTTGACATGGAGAATCTTTGAAGCATATGAGGAGGCATGATGACCATTGGAGAGGTTGGAAGTCCATCTGGATCTGAGAATTGCCAAACCCTAGTTTGGGTTGATTGTCTAGGAGAGGGTTTGTCTGATCAACCCTTGAGGATTCCTTGAGCATGGATGTAGGGAATGTCTTGAGGAATAGGAGGGCAAATTTTGGGGTATGACAGTTGCCCCTGTTCAATCTTCTTGTAATGGAGGGGTTAGATTGGCACGCTTGCCTTTCGTGACCTGGAGGTAGAAGATGATTGAACACTCGAGTACACCTGAAAATTTGCACTCGCTGGTGATGGATGATGACGCGGGAATGGGCTTACAGATGCCATTTGGAGAAGTTGGAGACTTCGCTGGGGAATGAGTCGTACGCTAGACTCGAGATTGTTGTTTGATTAGGAGAATTGGTGGAGATGGGCTTAAGATGCCATCAGGAAAGATCGATGTTGGGGAGTGAGCCGTACGTTAGGCTCTGTAGATGTTTCTAGCAGTGAAGGGAGCATGGGGATGGGCTTAGGGTGCCATCCGGAGGGAGTCGTACGTTAGACTTCGTGCTCATCTTTGAATGAAGTTATTGGTTTGTATTGGTTTTTTAACCAAATATCTGATACGAAAGTAGAGAAATGTGACAAGTAGTCGGAGATGGGCTTAGGATGCCATCCAAGGCAAGAGTCGTCGCTAGACTCTGTAGTTCTTATTGATAATAAGAGAGTCGAATACATCTTCGTCTTGATTACTACGAGGGATAGTAGTTGGCGAAATATGGATAACTTCCTGTTGTGCTTGGTATTGGTCAATGCACATATCGGAGGATAACTTGTGATCGTTCGAGATAGTTTTCCTTCGCCGGGCATTAATCACGGATCATTGTCGGAGGACAACATGGGCGGTCGTTCAGATAGTTTTCCCGTCTGGCTTCGGGCATTAATCCTGGACCAGTTGTTGGAGGACAACTAGGGCGGTCGTTTAGATAGTTTTCCCGTCTGGCTTCGGGCATTAATCTTGGACCAGTTGTCGGAGGACAACTAGGGCGATCGTTCGAATAGTTTTCCGTCGGCGGGCATTAATCACGGACTTTGTTTTAGAAGTGATTTTCACCTGTTTTGGGAAAAACAAAAGAAACTTTGATAGAGTATCGTTAGTCTTATGCGAATTATGATGCATGACGATGTGTATGAATGACATATGCATATATTATGACTTTTATGAGTAATGTATGAATGATAGATGTTGTGGTATTTCAAAACATATCCATCTTGAAGAAGATGCGGATGTTCTGGTTGTGGATTTCTGACTTCTGCTTGGGGATGAAACAGATGGAAATCCTGAGAAGGGAGATAACCTTGATTCCTTCGATGCACTATCTGACCAAGTCTTGAGCCCAGATATTGTTGAGGATGGTAGAGATCAAGAGATGCGCCGCTGAGGATCTTGTGCCTAGACCTTGTTGGGGAGAATCTAGGAGGTACTCTACTGGGGATCTTGCGCATAAATCTTGCTGGAGAGTATTTGATAGTTTCCAGGAGACCGGGTTAGGAGGATCTGGAGCCCGTCGAAATCTCTGGCTGGGGAATAAAAGATGTGGATTTCCTCCGATGCACTATCTGACCAAGTTTCAGGTCTGGCTACTGATGCTGCTGGGGAAAAAGGGAATTGTTGAGAGATATTCTGCTAGGGATAAATACCTCGGGGACTAACGTATACCCCTCTGGGTATGGTTTGTTGTGAGTGACACCTCTGTGGGGATCATGCTCTGCGGGGGAATGCATTGGTGACCTTCGTCGTCATCTCAATTCCAAGAGCCTGTAGTAATTACCTTTGCATGTTCACTTTTCGCATGTTTGTAAATAGATATTTATTGTCAGATGCATATAATCATTCAAAGCAAACGTTGGACTCTATGCAAACGACAACTGTGAAAATTGTAAAGAGAAAGAAACTTGTATTTATTTGAAATGTGGCGTATGGCCAAGTAGTTTGTACACAAGAAAAGTAAAAGCTATGCCGAAACAATCTCGTTAAGTTCCAACTATGCTAGTACTCATATATTTCAACTATCTCATCTCTTTCTTTGTCGATTAGAAAGTGAGTGAATTGATTTTCGCCATTTGAATCTTGAATCTTGATAGTAGTGCGGAAGTAGATGATCGGGACGAGACATAGTAAATGCGCTTGAATCCCTAACTTTTGCCTAGATCGCCTTCGGGTTTCAGTCTGGGATACCCCTTTTGCCCAACCGCCTTTCGGGTTTTCGACTTGCCGGGTGTACATTTTTTATATATATCCTTAAATTTTGCCCGAACCCTTTTGGTTCGCCAGGATGCCCTTATTTTTGCCTAGGTTCGTCGACCAAGCGGGTCTTTTATGCGTAGTATTTTTTGACTATGTCTGCGTTCACAGGGTGTGGGAAGTCTTCACCATCCATGGTGCTAAGTATCATAGCTCCGCCGGAAAATACTGTTTTGACTACAAACGGTCCCTCATAGGTGGGAGTCCGTTTGCCCCTGGGATCACCTTGTGGAAGGATGATGCGCTTGACTACTAGGTCACCGACTTGGTAGACTCGGTGCTTGACTCTCTTGTTAAATTCTCTGATCATTCGTTTCTGATAGATCTGTCCATGGCAGATGGATGCGAGTCGTTTCTCATTAATCAAGTTGATCTGATCAAGGCACGTCTGGACCCAATCGTCTTCGCCTAACTCTGCATCCTGGAGGACTCTGGTTGAGGGGATCTGAACCTCGATGGGTAGGACTGCCTCCATACCATATCTGAGAGAGGGGTTTCCCTGTGATGTCCGTCTTGTGGTCACGATAACCATGAAGCGAATGGTAACATCTCATGCCAATCCTTGTAAGTCATCTTACGTATAATCTTCTTAATGTTCTTGTTGGCGGCTTCCGTCATTCATCTTAGGTCGATAAGGAGAAGAGTTGTGATGCTTCATCTTGAGCTGCGTGCGAGTTGATCATCTTATTGTTGAGATTAGAGCCGTTATCGTGATAATCCTTCGGGAGTTCCATACGCGGATAAGATTATGCTTGATGAATCGAGCCACATTCATAAAATACAAGCGCCCTGCCCACTTGGTGAAATAGTCAATTGCCACAAGGATGAAGCGATGTCCGTTGGGCTTGATTTCTCCGATCATGTCAATGCCCCACATTGCAAAGGCCAAGGAGAAGTTAAAATATTGAGTCTGGAGTGCGTGCACTTTGTCTGCGTAAATCTGGCATTTGTGACAAGATCGAGCATAGCGGTGACAATCAGCTTCCATGGTGGACCAATAGTAACATGTTCTCAAAATCTTCTTAGCCATGGTATGACCACTGGAGTGGGTACCAAATGCTCCTTCGTGTAACTCTTCCATGATCGTCTTTTATTTTACGGTCCACAAGTAAACACAAGTCGTGATTGCGCTTGTATAAGATGTCGTTGCTGAGGAAGAATTTGGATGCGAACCTTCTCAAAAACTTCTTATCATTAACAGATGCCCCTACGGGATATTCTTGAGTCTCAAGATACCTCTTCACATCGTAGTACCAAGGTTTCTCTTACAAGCTCATAGCAAGTTAAACCAATGATGATCGAGAGCCTCGTTGTCCCATCGACCTTGAACATAGGCGACATAGTAGCCATCGTCTCCCAATGATTCTCTTCTGGAATGTGATTGAAAGTTATCTCTTGAAGTAGGGATCAAACTCAAAACATGCTCTCGATATGGAATGAAATTCGGATATCCCACTCCCATATCGGTGATCACTAAAGTGAGTCTCCATATACTTGCAAGAACTTGATTCTTAAGTCAATAGCGACTTTAATACCCATAATGCAGCCGTATTCGGCCATGTTGTTAGTGCAAGCTGAAACATAATCTGGCGGTAAAGGAGTGTGTCCAGTAGGGGAATGATGGCGCCAATGCCATTGCCAAGTGCGTTTGAGGCTCCATCAAAGACCATAGTCCATCGGGATCCTTGCTCGGGTCCTTGCAAATTGCGCATAGGCATAGTCATCTGACTTGATGAGCCAAATGATCGGCTACTACACTTCCTTTGATTGCTTTACGAGAATGTGTAATGGATGTCGTATATCGCATTTGCCATCTTGCTATTCTTCGGAGAAATGGTTATCAATATCGGATCCATCTTAGAAATCAACAAGGTAGTGTGAGTCAACATATCTTGTCTTAGTCGTGAGCAGCCAATTTGCCGCCGTGGTATCTTGTTTCACGGTCGGTAAACTTTTGCTAAGGTAGTATATATACTACTTTTACACACCATTTGCTTTCTTTGTCAGTACATGATAAGAGGTCTTCCTTCGGCAGGTGGCATCAGGATAGGAGGATTCTGTAGGTACTCCTTGATTTTGTCAAAAGTGATTTGGAAATCGTCGTTCCATTCTACTACTTGATCTTTCTTCAGTAGCTTGAAGATTGGCTCACAAGTAGCAGTTGGATGTGCAATGAATCTGGCAATGTAATTCAATCGGCCCAAGAAACCTCTGACTTCCTTCTCGGTGTGGGGAGCTGGCATTTCTTGAATAGCTTTAACCTTGGCGGGGTCAACCTCAATACCTTTTCCACTGACGACAAACCCTAGGAGTTTACCGGATCTGACTCCAAAGGTGCATTTGTTAGGATTGAGTCTTAGTCTGTACTTATTCAATCTGTCAAATAGTTTCTGCAAATGATATAGATGTTCTTCTTCAGTTTGTGATCGAGCTATCATTTCGTCGACGTAGACCTCTATCTCGTGATGAATCATATCATGAAATAATGTCACCATAGCACGCTGATAAGTGGCGCCCGCGTTCTTCAGTCCGAACGGCATAACCTTATAGTAGAAAGTGCCCCACTATGTAACAAAAGTCATCTTCTCCATGTCTTCGAGAGCCATTTTGATCTGATTGTAACCGGAGAAACCATCCATGAAGGAGAAAACCTTATGTTGAGCAGTGTTTTCAACAAGAACATCAATATGAGGGAGTGGAAAATCGTCTTTTGGACTCGCTTTGTTCATATCTTTGTAATCCACACACTTCGAACTTTACCATCCTTCTTAGGTACGGGCACCATATTTGTAACCCACTGTGGATAGGAAGTAACGGCTAGGAAATCGACGTTGAACTGTTTCATAACTTCGGCTTTGATTTTCTCTGACATCTCGGGGCGCATCGACAGACCTACCTTCACGGGAGAAAACCTTTTTTTGTTGGCAATCGGTGCACCACAATATCAATGTCCAGACCTGGCATGTCTTCGTTTGACCAAGCAAAAACCTCAATGTAGTCTCGTAACATATGAACCAACCTTTCTTTAACACTGTTCTCAAGACCCGCTCCTATCTTAATCTCTTTTCATCTTCATCGATACCCAATTCACAACCTCAATGGCTCTTAGGTGTGGCTGTATAACTCGTTCTTCTTCTTGGCGATCGACAAGTTCTCCTGGCACTTCACAATCTTCCTCACCTTCGTCTTTGGCTTGGTAGATCGGATTATCGAAGTCATATTTAGCAATAGCATAGCTGTTATCAACGAGATTTGGAGTGATTCTGCGATGTATCACGTGGGTGTGTGTAAAAACATAGCTTTTGAAGGGGTGATAAAGTAAAGAAAGAAAACAACAATTGAATGCAAAAGTCCAACGATTTTATTGAATGAAAATATGCAAATGATAGATAATAACCCTCACAAACGAGCCATGATGCCCCAGGCAAGGCACTAGGCTTTAGAGTTTATTGTTCAAAACATAGAAAATACGAAAAGCAAAACAAAACAAGAGCAATTACTCTGTCTAAAGGAGATTGGTATGCGTCTTGATCTTCCAATTGCTGAGTCCGTTGTCGGGAGTTGGGAAGATCCACTTGCTGATGTCGAAGTCGCTGTCGTCGTCTTCTATAGCATGGATTCCACTCTGGCTAATGCGGAAAGGAAGATGGCCGACACGTTCGCGGCGTATCCCTCTTCAACAGCAGCTTGAGCATCTTTCAGCGAGGCCATCCTAAGCGGGCGGTGTAACCGGGGAGTGGGAGAGGAGCAGGCGTGACTGGGGATTGTTTCAAAAGCTTGACAGGGAGTCTCGAAGAATTCACCTTCCATCTCGAGATAACGGAAAGACTGCAGATGACTAACCATGTATTCTTCTTCCCCACATACACTGTAACGACTTTCCCCTTCATCGGGTACTTCAGCTTCCGATGTAAGGTAGAGGTAACAGCACCTGCCCCATGTATCAAAGGGCGTCCAAGTAGTCAAGAGTAAGCTGGACGGATGTCCATGACAAATAAAGTGGAGTCGAAAGTCTGGGAACCGACTTAAACAGGAAGAGTGAGCTCTCCAAGTACCGTTCACTTAGAACCATCAAAAGCTCTCACAATAATGTCACTAGGCTTCAGAACTAAACCTTCAATATCAAGTCGATCAAAAGCAGTCTTCAGTAGGATGTTCAGAGCAGAACCAGTATCCACTAAAACATGAGACAACGTAATGCCCTTGCATTCAACAGAGATGTGCAAGGCTTTGTTGTGTTTCTTTCCGGCAGGAGTCAAATCAGCATCAGATAAACCTAGACCGTTGTTGGTAGCCAGGCTAGCAATACAAACTTCGAATTGATCAGTAGTAGTGTCTTGCGGTACATGGGCATTCTTTAGAAACTTCACCAAGGCGTTAGCATGAGCCTCGAACACAAGAAGCGAGCAAGCATGGAGATCTTGGCGGTCTGTCCCATTGCTCCACAATATTGTAGTCACTTTTCTTGATGATCTTGAAATTTCCTCCATTTCTCGTTTGGAGGTGTCTTGATAACTTCCTTTGGTATACTGTGGCGGGATGAGTCACTAGTTCTTTCCCTCTAGTTTGGGAATGGATTGAATAAATTTGGAATCATTTGGAGTCGTAGTGTCTTTTGGAGGAGATATGGAGAGAAAACCTTACAGTTCTAGTCACCTTACTTAATCCGGTGATGTTGTCAATATCGGGAATGGTAGCTTCAACTGTAAGATCTTCAATGGTCAGAGGGTCTTGCTTGACGCCATGATAGTAAACATCAGCTCCATAATTCCAAGGAATAGCCTTGTCGGAGGAATATGGCACCGGTCTTGGAGAGGTAATGATGAGAGGTGCCACTATAGGCACAGGATCAACAGAGGAAATCCTTATTGTGTTAACATCAACATAGTCCTCTGGGAAATCGTCACCCCATCCGGTTGCCTTAACATCTTCAATAGGAATCTTGTAGCTCTCAGGAACAGTGTATTTCACCATGTAATCAAACTTTCCACTTGGCTGCCCCAAGGTATCCCATGCAGACGGTACAGTTTCATTCACATCTTCGATCTTCAGGTTCTTAGACATGTCTTCACACAGGCTCTCCACAGGTGGTTTCAGGAACAGTATCTCACAGTTATCCATCATGCACTGAACACGTTTTCTTAACCAAGCACAACCATCAGGTGCAGATGGGCACCAACGACAATTCTTTGGGCATCCTGGATTAACACCGGCTCTCAGCAAATTCTTCTTAACAATCATCAGAGGAATAGTCAGGTCCTCTATATTGAAAACATAAGTATCTTCCCCAACAACATTGGAACTCTTGTCATGGTTAGGCATAGGCGCGTTGATCACATTCGGAGTCTCAACAGGAGGATCAAACTCGATCTGCTTAACTTCAATCATATCTTGAATCTTGTTCTTCAGAGCCCAACAGTTGTCAATGTCGTGTCCTGGGCTATTGGAGTGGTAAGCACACTTAACATTAGGATTGTATCTCGGAGAAGAAGTGTTGACACTCTGAGGAGGATCCTTCAAAGTAATCAGCTCTGCTTTCAACATGTGTTGCAAGGCTTGCGACAATGGCATGTTGATCTTAATGTATCTCCGTGGCGGCGTTACGCTCGCCGTTGTCTCGTGAGGTTGTCTTGATGTAGGATTAGAGATCCTGTGCCCCAGTTAGTAGCGGTCGGTCTTGGCTCGGCTTTTATGATAATACGGACATTAGTTTCTTTCTTACCACCAAAGATCTCTTGCGACATTTGAAGATGACTCTACGATCTTTCCGCTCTTGATACCAGCTTCAATGCGCTCGTCTGTCAATATCACCTCGGGAATCCGGCTAAAGAGTTTCCAATCAGATGATTAAAGAATGGACCTGTCAGTGTTCCCATAAACATGTCAATCAACTCCCTATTGGACAAGGGTGGCTGAACTCTGCCTGCTAAATCTCTCCACTTCTGAGCATATTCTTTGAACTTCTCATCACGACCCATAGACATGCTTTGTAGTTGCATGCGGTGGGTGTCAATTGACATTGTACTCATCTTGCAGCAGAAAGCGTCCGCTAAGTCACTCCAAGTATGGATACAGTCATTTTCTAGCTGATAGTACCACTCCAATTGAGTTCCAGACAAACTCTCTTGAAAATAATGCATCCACAATTTCTATCATCAGTGTGGGGGTTGATCTTCTGAACATAGGACTTCAAATGCAGCTTCGGACAGGACATGCCATCATACTTGGCAAAAGTTGGAACTTTGAATTTGGGAGGAATCACCACACCAGGGACAAGACTCAGATCATCAAAATTCATCCCGGACATCTTCAGATTTTCCACAGCATTCAGACGGTCTTCAAGTTGCTTGTACTTATCATCTTCATCAAAGTATTGGTCATGGTCATAGTCTTTTTCAGGCCCATGCTGGCTGCCTTCATCATCATCCTTGACACTCCCCTCATTCTTGACACTTCCCTCATTCTTGACACTTCCTTCCGAGAGCTCTATCCGGCTGACCACTTTAGGACCACCTTTGTAGCGTCTGCCCATGTTGAGAACACCAACGACCTTCTTCTTTCTGTTGATGAGCTTTTTCGGATCCTCTTGGCCTTGGACCTAGCTAGTGAACATCTCTTTGGGCCCAGCATTACGAGCCTAAAGATCTTTGTGGGTTGTTCAAAGCCATTTACGCTAAAATAAATAGCGGGAAAATGAAAACCAATCTTCAATGTACATTGATGCAATGTTATGCTATGATATGCAATGTTTATGCGAGATGCAATGCAATGTTTTCAAGGACCTTAGAGATTTAAATTTGTTAAACAAGCACGAACAAGCGTTTATTAGTTCTCTTTTATTCTTTTCTTTTTAAGTACAAAAGATAGTTCAAAACAATAAAGAAAAGCATAAAAATCCTAAAGCTCTAAGTCTCCCATGGGCGCTTCCTCTTGGTGCCGAGGTAGGCGTTGATGTTTCGCTCCTCGTGAAGTAGCTTTGTCAAATCTAGCACTTTCTTCTCACTTGCATAACAGAGCTTCAAAGTATCCCTCTCTTCTTTAAAATTTGAATCAGGATCTCTTCAAGTCTTCAAAATCGGTAGGCATGTCGGGATGGTGAGCAGTATAGATCGTCACCTATAGCAGGTTCCATAATTATGGGTAAAAGCAGTGAATGGCATCATGAGGTTTTGAGCTCGAGCTCACCCATTTTGGTAAGGTTCCCAAGGAATAGAGTTTTGGTGCCCCAAAGTCTTGGTATCGATCTTCTTTACCATGCCCGGCGTGTATGAACCTTAAATCGGTGATTACGGAGATCGTGATTGTAGTCGAACACAATATCTTGGAGAAGCATATCATGTGGACCGTCTCTTGAGCAAAACCAAATGACGTAGAGCTAAAGAAGGGTTGTAAGTAATACCTCCCTTATACCAAGTAGTGGTACATTAGAATTCTCCTGGCAGCTCATGAATGTGAAGTCCTTTTGAGAGAAAAGACTCCAGCGGATATCGAATGAGAGAGTAACATTAGACTTTGAGACCATCTCAACCTTTGTTCGTTCTTCAAAGATGGAGGAAGGTGCGAAATAAACCACACAAATAGCGGTATGCAACACATGAGAGTTCCTTGTCTTTTGATGAATGCAGTGTGGAGAGAATGTGGGCGTCTCCAGTAAAGTAGGCCGGGATTGCGAGTAAGAAAGCGACTTGATGGCATTGACATCTATGAATTGATCCGAGTTAGGAAATAGAACCAAACCATAGATTAGCAAGGCCACAATGTCTTCAAATGCATGGAAACTCGTAAATTTGAGGAACTCTGGGCTTTCTTAATCGGGAACTTAGCAAGTAAACCCTTAACTCAACTTCTAGTTTCCCAATTGGCTTCATGTCGGCAAGATGTAAGGCGATGCAATGTCTTCGTACTTAGGAACCTTTTCTAAACCGGTGAGTGGCATTTGGTCAGAATAGGTACCCCAGTAGCTTAGAGAACTCCTCAAGGTAGGAACCAGCGATAATCAGGAATGTAAAGCAATGATGTTTCGGATCGAAGAACTAGAATAGGACATGCATCATATCTTCCTCAAAAGGAGTAACCAAATCAAGTAGATAATGTCTTTTGATGAAGCGGCATGATCGGAATTTACGAAACCAATTCTTTGAGTTGAGAAGGTATACCCATGAGAGTTGATTCGGATAGTCTTTCTAGAAGCCATAATCCCTACAAAAGCGAGCAAAGATAAATCCTAGGTCCTTGAAATGGTTAGAAATGATATGCAATGCGATGATGTCATGATGTCATGTTTAGCACACACAAACAAATCACACAATGAGCCTAGGTTTAAGGCTTGCATGAGGTATAGGTGATTACCCTACCAAAAGTTTGAGTTGGTTCATCCTCTCCTATAATAGTAATCGGGTTCTAGGAATCTCACATCATTGATCTTTCTCGTAGGCGTTTATTTCAATACCACTACCAATTGGTCGACCGAAAATATCCCAAAAGTTTGATCTCAATGAGCGTCGCATCAGTATCGGCCAACCTTGAGTGCACAAAGCAGGCCATCTCACACCTTCAATGGCCTAGATGGGTCAATTAAGGTTCTAAAAGTTTAGTTAGTGCTTGATGACACCACGCAGAAGCCAAATACTATCCTCAACTTGGAAATGAAGAGTATCAGGATATCCAAAGTGTCACACTAACGTAGCCACCATGTTGACCGTTTTGATATACGTCTAACGGTCGCGACGATTCTGAGTAAGGGAGAAGGTTATGAAAAGGGAAGGTATTAGCACCCCTTTTCATCCGTAGTTATCTACGGGCTCTTAGTTGCTCTTTAGATCACTTTAAAATTGTGCTTTCTGTGTGTTTGAAAAAAATGTTTTGAAAAAGGCATTTCGCTTTGACTTTGTAATGATTCATGTAGGAATGTATACAAAGTGTTCGGAAATGTTTCGTTTGGAAAAGAGTTTGAACTTTGACAAAAAGTGTGAGGTGTGAAAGGTATTTTGATAGAGCAAGCAACTAAAAGTCTTATTACCTACTCGAATTGGTCGTTTTGTACTATTCGTTCCTTTAGAATAGCTATCCATACCATTAGTTTGTAGGTAACCTATTCGTTGGATGTAAGCGGGACATTCGAAGGGACATCGGATGGTCATAGAAGGCAACTTGTAGGAAGTATCTATACATTCGAAGGGACTATCATCATTTTCGTGGCGACAATCGAGGTCAAGATCATGTATTTGGAGGCGACATCGTGGGTCTTATGATCTTTGTATCGAAGGGACTATGATGATTTGTTTTGAAGACAGCGGTGCTAGAATACCTCTACGTTCGAGGACATGACCATTTGAATTCGTAAAACAGCGAGAGAATTACCTAAGGGTGCGTGTGTGAAAATAGTGTGTCAATTTCAGATATTTTATCTTGGAGTTAAGGTGATCTATGTCAATTTTATCTTGCCATACACCTAATTACTAGCGGTTTATAGGTGCGGAAAGTAAATTGCGGAAATATAAAGTGCGAAAAGATAAACCTACGCTATTACATGGCTTTGGGGAAGATACATAATTGAAAGTGCGGAAAATAAAAGTCCTAATTAAACTATTACATCCCATAGGCAATTACATAATTTGAAAAGAAAAGCGATAAAAAATTGTCCGAAACGATATAACCTGTGAACAGATGAAAAATCGAGAAACGGAAGAAAATTGCATCAGAGGAAAATGTTAGTAAAAATAAGTATTTTTGAATGAGAAAAAGTTTTTATACTAATAATGACATTAATATGATAAAATAATTTTTTGGGAATTTTTGGAGTTAATTTGATAATTTAAAAACAATTAAAAGTCATTTAAACGATTAATTAGCAATTAAATTAAATATGCATGCAAAAATAATATTTTTAATTTTAAAAATTAAATAAGCATTTTTCTGATGAGTATGCAAAAAATAAATATTTTTGGGGTTTTTTAAATGCATGATAAAAAATATAGAAGATAAAATAAAATGCATGGAAAATATTAAGAAAAAGAAAATATGAAAATATAAGAAAATGTTAGTTTTTCAAACTTGTAAAAATAAGTGTCATGGCTGGGATTCGAACCGGGGACCTTCCCTTCACAACGCGCTGCCACGACCAACTGAGCTAGAGCGTCCACGTGTTTAAAAAATACAACGAATTGTTTTTAAACGAAAACGCCTCCTGGGAATTCAAATTTACGCGCGAAGAACATCATCTTCTTCGTTTGAATTCTGGGAATTTTGCGTCGGCCTTGGTTCGACGCTACAGCCCCTGCAATTTCTAAAATCTCATACACGTAATATAAATGCATTGTGAGTACATGAATCGATTGCAAATTGAATTCTAAACACGATGGTGGTGGTCTTTTTGTCTAATTTAACCGATTTAGGAAAACCCCAAACCGGTTCAGAAAACCCTAATCATGGTAATTCGTGTTTCAGGCCATGGAAATGCAATTAAACCATCTAGAAAGCTTGCAAACTTCAAACTAAACACAAAACAAACAACAAAACATGTTAAAAATGCATGATAAACAGAATTCGATTTTTGAAAAAGTGTGACAAACCGAAATCGTATTTGCTTGATTCTTGATGTTTTTGAGTGATGTAAGGGTTTGGATCAATTCTAAAGACCTCAAGGAATGCAATGAGATGCTTGGAATCAACTGAATCGAGCTAGAACTGTGGCTGCAAGTTGCTTGCAGGGAACGGTTTTTTTGAATTAGGTTAGGGTTTCTCCAAGCAATTTTTCTGTTATCTCTTGTGTGATATGCATTATATATTTATAATGGATGAAAATTGAGCTGATTTGAGGAACAAATAATCATCAATCAATGCAAAGATTATTTGATTTTGTACAAAATCAAATCTTATCTTTTTTTATCAATTTTCATCAATTCCTTGCCAAATCAAGACCAATTTCGAAATTGATAGCTTTTGGTGAGTTGCTTGGACCTCAAGGATGAGAGAAAAAATCAATTTGCATTTAATTTTGATTTTATACCTTATTTTTCAATTTAATTTGTATTTAAATGAATAAAATTCAAATTAAATAGAAAAATAAAGCTAAAATTCGTGGCATTGGGCTTAGGTGTTCCAAATTGTCCAAGGAACAAGTTTGAATGAAGAAAAACTAGGCCCATTTGCAAAAATTTTGATTTTTACAAGTATCTCTCTTTGTGCACTTCTTCAAAAATGCCAAACTTGTGCAAGGTGTATTTTGCTCAATTTTCCACATTTTTGAGTGTTCTTGGACTTTTTAGAAATCTCTAAGTGTCCTCTAACCAACCTCTTTGGTTTCATCTCAATTAGAGTTTCCATGCTCAATAAATCTTCAAAACAAAATGTTGACTTTTTATTGACTTTGAAAAGGACCTGTAATGTTTTGATCCATACCTTCTAAATGAAGCATTTTTTGAACATTCTTGTGAGACATGAAGTTGTAGAGAATTGAATTTCCTTCAAAATGAGAGGTGGTGGAAAAATTTCTGAGAAAGTATGAAGAAGTTATGCTCGGTCAAATTTCAGTTGACTTTTCACTGAAAAACCCTAATTTGGAAAGTTTGACTTTTGAGCAAATCTTGAGTTTTCTTGATGAATCATGATCAACCCTTGATCAAATGATGAATGTAACTTCAAAATGAGGATGTTGACCAAAAATCATGAAGTTTGACGTATGTTGACCAGTTGACTTTTGTCCAATCTGTTGATTTCACCATCGAGCAATTATAGAAACTTGACTTATGAGGCTTGAAACTTGACATGGAGAATCTTTGAAGCATGAGGAGGCATGATGACCATTGGAGGTTGGAAGTCCATCTGTATCGAGAATTGCAAACCCTAGTTTGGGTTGATTGTCAGGAGAGGGTTTGTCGATCGACCCTAGAATCCTTGAGCATGGATGTAGGGAATGTCTTGAGGAATAGGAGGGAAAATTTTGGGGTATGACAACACGGAACTTTGCTTTTCTTTCCTTGTCTACTTGCTCTTGGCTCTTGAAGCTCATCATCCTTTCCTTGAGACTGCATCAATAATCCTTTCTCGAGCAACACGGTAGGGTTGCTTATTAATCGCCCCTCTTGATAAATCTCATAAGAAGTGAGCTTAAGCTTGTGAACTCCTCAATAGGGACATGAGTGACTTCAAGTTCGGAACCTGCAGGGAACCACGGACATCACGAAAGTTTGACTTCTTTGACTCTTCCGTCACTTGTTGTTTATAGGGTTCTTTGGCTACACAATCTCTTTTCCCACTCTCGTCCCTTCCTATGGATTAGTCAAAGCACTTGGTCTGTCTTAATTGAGGATTTTCTCCCAAGTCTTAAGAAATCCTCTAGTCTCTTGCATCAGTGGGCTCGATTTCAAGGATAACCCAATCTTATTGCCAACCTAGGGTTTATTATGTCTGACCTTGAGATCCCATCAGCGGGACATTAGGAAAATCTCCACATTTGGTGATAATTTCTCCCATTCCAATTTGGTAAGTACCAAACCACAGCGTCTAGTGAAGCAATAGCTCCCATGACAATCTTTCAAACATCGTACCACGGGCCTGAGTCGGTAAGTGAGACAAAAAAGAGTACAACATCGGATACAGAGAACCACACCTCTCTTCTTCTCATGCCTTATATGAATGTGATAAGCACATACGCCAAGAAGCTGGAATAGGTTCTTCTTGGAACAAACACATTAACAACATACTCCTCCAGAACTCTTCTTCCCACTTGAACATGGCGATCCAAAGATGAGTAGAGCAAGAGGCATAAAAGCATTTGTATTACCGATTCTGCAATTCTTTAGCCTTGCTCTCTAATGCCTTCGAGAATCCCTTTAGCTTTGCATAAAGTACAACTTCTCGTAGGAAGATACAACACTTGGCTAACACATCACATGTACTCTCCCAAGTTGGTGAAGGGATGCCACCTTTCAAAGGCCATCTAGCAAAATCTCAAACTCTTGATGGTTGAGTCGGTTGAAAGTCTTGAAAAGTGAAACAGGAAGCGGAGAGTCATATCTTGGTACAAGCAACCATAGCACGTACATCAACATTTGTATCCAGAGCTTTAGAATGTGACCATATCTTACGGTGAAAGTGGTCATATCGACCTTGATCTTTTCCTTGAGCGTAACAAAACCTCCACTTTGGCAGCTTGACCTTGATCGGTTGGTATGCCTTTTTGTCGTCCATTTGTTAAGCTGTTGCTTATGCAAACCAACTCCTAAGTTCCTACAAAACAGAACAAATAATGTTGATGATTAATTCATGCATCTTTGGATCGATGTAACGTGATGTAAATTAGCATGTTAAAGTTTTTTAGAGCAGTGGGTATATTTTGACATCTGACAATTCCCCGGATGGCTCTTAAAAGTCAAAACTAGGGAAAAATCCTTCTAACAACACTATCGTCAATGCAAAATAACATGATCGTGATAATGTCTTGAAGAACCTCCCAGGTGTGGTCTTAGCACACTTACAGACATTTAGTCTAGAAAATCAATACTACTCAACCACTCTAATTTATGTGTTATATAGCCTTGGTAGTGGGCTTTTCCTATGATCCCATCCATTATTCCCACACAATATATTATATTAACAAGGTAATAATTAAAGCAATAGGAAATAAATGACTAAATTATAAACACAAAATAGAGTGATAAGAAAGCGAAATAAACACACACACGAAGAGCTAACCTAGGGTGGACACGCAGTCAAATTTTTCCCAGTGAAATGCATGCTAAATGACTCGATTTTCAAAATCGTTTAAATTTCAAAACTTGTGAAATCGCCACTAATTTTATTTGTTCTAAAAAGAGCGGAAAATAGATAAAACCCACAAATGCGGATAAAGGCGGTTGTAACACGGTGGCCCGACTTTGAGATTTTTGTATATGAAATGTGCGGATAGAGAGTCGCCACCGACTTTTCTTTTATCCATTAAGGGAAGGTAAAAGTACGGAAAAAGCCGTTAGATTAAAGTAAGGGAGAAGGTTATGAAAAGGGAAGGTATAACACCCTTTTCATAGTAATTATCTGGGCTCTTAGTTACTCTTAGATCACTTTAAAATTGTGCTTTACATGTGTTTGAAAAATGTTTTGAAAAGGCATTTCGCTTTGACTTTGTAATGATTCATGTAGGAATGTATACAAAGTGTTCGGAAATGTTTCGTTTTGAAAAGAGTTTGAACTTTGACAAAAGTGTGAGGTGTGAAAGGTATTTTGATGAAAGCACTAAAGTCTTATTACCTACTCGAATTGGTCGTTTTTGTACTATTCGTTCCTTTAGAATAGCGCTATCCATACCATTAGTTGGTAACCCTATTAGATTGGATGTAAGCGGGACATTCGAAGGGACATCGGATGGTCATAGAGGCAACTTGTGGAAGTATCCTAGCATTCGAAGGGACTATCATCATTTCGTAGGTGACAATCGAGGTCAAGATCATGTATTTGGAGGCGACATCGTGGGTCTTATGATCTTTATCGAAGGGACTATGATGATTTGTTTTGAAAGCAGCGGTCTAGAATACCTCTACGTTCGAGGACATGACCATTTGAATTCCAAAGGCAACGAGAGAGAATTACCCTAAGGGGTGCATGTGTGAAAAAGTGTGTTGATTCAGATTCATGTTATCTTAAAAATTAGAGTGAGCTATGTCCAATTTTGTCTTCCCATACACGCCTAATTACTAGCAGTTTATAGGGTGCGAAAATTAAAATGCGGCAATGTAAAGTGCGGAAAGTTAAATCCTACGCTATTACATGGCTTTGGGACAGATACATAATTTAAATGTGCAGAAAATAAAAGCCCTAATTAAGCTATTACATCCCATGAGCAATTACATAATTGGAAAAAAGAAAACGATAAAAAGAAAGTAGAAGCAGGATAACTTTGTGAAAGATGAAAATCGGAAAATACGAGGAAATCGAATAAGAGGAAAATGTTAGTAAAAATGCAAATTTTTGAATGAGAAAAATATTTCATGCTGGGAATAATATTAACATGCTAAAATAATTTTTTGGGATTTTTTGGAGATAATTTAATAATTAAAAATCAATTAAATGTGATTTAAATGATAAATTAGAAATATGCATGCAAAATAATATTTTTTTAATTTTATAAATTAAATAAACATTTTCTGGAAATAATGCAAAAAGAAAAATATTTTTTGGTATTTTTAAATGCATGATAAAAATTATTGAAATAAATTAAAATGCATGTAAAATATTAAGAAAATAAGGAAAATATGAAAAGAAGTTTGCAAACATGTAAAAATCAAATGCCATGGCGAGATCGAACCGAGACATTCCTTTCCAACCCCACGCTTTGCCATAAAGGCTGGAGTGCCGCGTGTCATTGAAGCAGGCGGGTGGTTTGAACAAGTGTCGCTCCACAGTTGCCTCGTCACTTGAATTTGATCTTGATTCAAATTACGGGAACTTTAAATGGACTTTGGTTCGGCGCTATAACTTCTAACTAAATCAAAAATCACATACGATATATAAATGAAATCTAAAGCCATGGTTCGACTCGTCTTGGTCAACTAAACATCCTGATGGCATCGGTTTGGTCCATTTATCCTAATTAGAAGCCCTAAAAGCGTGACGAAACCCTAATCATGGCATATCATGTTTCCGACCATAGAAATACAATTAAACCATCCGAGAAAGTTTGCAAGCTTCATTCTAAACACAAAACAACAACAAAACATGTTAATAATGCATGAATGAAATCGAATTTTGAAAAAGAAGAAACAAACCAAATTGGTTTCATGTTTCTTGATGGTTTTGAATGATGTAGGGTCTCATTGTTTCTAAACAACCCAGGAACAAGATGGAATGCTCAAAATTGTTTGAAAAACTAGAACCAAGGCTGCCGGTTGTATAAGCCACATATTTTTGAGCTTGAATAGGGTTTCTCGTGATTTTCTACCTAATTCGTGTGGCATGTATTATATATAGTAGATGGAATTGGGGCTGATTGAGAAAGAATCAATCATCAATCAATGTAAAATATATTTGATTTTGTACCAAATCAAATTTTCTCTTCTTTGATCAATTTCAATCAATTCTTGCCATATCCATCAAATTTGAAATTTGATGGCTTTATTAGGTTACTTGGATCTCAAGAAGAGAAAAATCAAATTTACAATTAATTTTGATTTTATACTTTATTTTTGAACTTAATTTGTATTTAAATGAATAAAATACAAATTAAATAGAAAAATAAAATAAAATTCGTGGCATTAGGCATGGATATTCCTAATTGTATAAGGAACAAGTTTGGATGAAGAAAGTAAGCCCATTTGAAAATATTTTTTTTAGAGTATCTCTCTTTGTGCATCTCTTCAAAATTGACTTGTAAATGGTGCATCTTGCTCATTTTCCATTTTTGAGTGTTCTTGGACTTTTGGAAATCTCTAAGAGTCCTCTAACCAACCTCTTGGTTTCATCTCAATTGGGTTTCCATGCTCAATATATCTTCAAAACAAAATGTTGACTTTTGTTGACTTTGAAAAGGACACATAATGTTTTGATCCATACCTTCCAAATGAAGCATTTTTGAACATTCTTGTGAGACATGAAGTTGTGAAATTGAATTTCCTTCAAAACAAGAGGTGGTGGAAAATTTACGAGAAAGTATGAAGAAGTTATGCTCGAGTCAAAGTTTGGTTGACTTTTCACTAAGAAACCCTAATTTAGAAAGTTTGACTTTTGGGCAAATCTTGAGTTTCCTTGATGAATCATGATCAACCCTTGATCAAATGATGAATGTAACTTCAAAATGAGGATGTTGACCAAAAATTATGAAGTTTGTTGTATGTTGACCGATTGACTTTTTGTCCATTACAATGATTTTGACCATCGAGCAATTATGCGAAACTTTACTTGTGAAGCTTGAAACTTGACATGGAGAATCTTTGAAGCATATAAGGAGGCATGAAGACCGTTGGAGATGTTGGAATTCCATCTTGATCTGAGAAATACCAAATCCTAGTTTGGGTTGATTGTCTAGGAGAGGGTTTGTCGATCGATCCTTGAAGAATCCTTGAGCATGGATGTATGGAATATCTTGAGAAGATGGAGGGAAAATTTTGGGGTATGCAATGCCCTGTTCAATCTTCTTGTCTTTGGAAGGTTAGATTGGCATGTTAGCCTTCGTGACTGAGGTAGAAGATGATTGAACACTCGAGTACACTGAAAATTTGCACTCATTGTTAGTATGATGATGTGGGAATGGGCTTAGGATGCCATTTGGAGTTGGAGACTCGGCTAGGGAATGAGTCATACACTAGACTTGAGATTGTTGATAGGATAATTGGCGAGGATGGGCTTAGATGCCATCACGGAAGGTCGGTCTTGAGGAGTGAGGCCGTACATTTAGGCTCTGTAGATGTTAAGGAAGTGAAAGGGGATGGGCTTAAGATGCCATGGAGGAAGAGTGTCTGGTGAGCCGACTTTGTAGTTTTTGTATCAAATGTGCGGATAGCAGAGTCGCCACCGACTTTTATTTTATCAATTAAGGAAGGTAAAAGTACGAGAAAAGACCTTCGTTTAGATTCTAAGTTCGGAGAATGGTTATGAAAGGAAGGTATTACACCTTTCCATCTGTGGTTATCTACAGACTCTTAGTTGCTCTAGATCACTTTTAAAATTGCTTTACGTGTGTTTGACAAGAATGTTTTGAAGGGGCATTTGTTTGACTTTGTAATTCTATGGGAGTGTATACAAAGTGTTCGGAAATGTTTAGTTTTGAAAAGAAATTGAACTTTGAAAAAGTGTGTGGTGTGAAAAGCATTTGATTTTTAGAGCAAGCAACTAAAGACTTATTTACTCAATTGGTCGTTTTGTTGTACTACATTATAATAGCGCTAGCCATACCATTAGTTGGTAGTAGCTCCATTGTTGGATGTAAGGACATTCGAAGGGACATCGGATGGTCATAAACAACTTGTAGGAAGTATCCTAGCACATTCGAAGGGACTATCATCATTTTTCGTGGCGACAATCGAGGGTCAAGATCATGTATCGGAGGCATCGTGGGTCTTGATCTTTGTATCGAAGGGACTATGATGATTTGTTTTGAAGGCAGCGGTGCTAGAATACCTCTATTCGAGGACATGACCATTTTGAATTCGCAAAGAAACAGAGAGAATTACCTAGGGGTGCATGTGTGAAAGAGTGTGTTGATTTCAAGTATTTTATCTTGCAATTAGTGGGCTAAGTTCAATTTTAGTCTTGCCATACGCGCCTAGTTACTAGCAATTTATAGGGTGCGGTAAAATGCGGAATGTAAAGTGCGGAAGGTAAATGTCCTCACGCTATTACAAGGCTTTGGGCGGATACATAATTTAAAATGGAAAATAAAATCCTAAATTAAACTATTACATCCATGTCTGATTACATTATTGAAAATAAAATGAAAGCGAAAGAACGTGCGAATCGGATTAACTTTGTGAAACAAAGCGAAATCGGAAAATATGATGAAATCGAAATAAGAAAATGTTAGAAAAATGCAATTTTTATATGGAAAAATTATTATATCTGGAAATAAGATAAATAAGTCAAAAATAATTTTTAGGATTTTTGGATGCATTTTAGTAATTTAAAATGAATTTACAATGATTTAAATGCAAAATTACAAATAAAAATAAATATGCATGCAAAATATGTTTTAATTTATTAAATTAAATAAAGATTTTTAGAAAATAAATGCAAAAGGAAAATTATTTTTGACAATTTTTAATGCATAAATAAAAATATGAAAAGAAATTAAAATAGATGCAAAATATTAAATAAAATGAAAAATAGAAAATATGCGGTTTGCAAACTTGTAAAAATAAGTGTCTGAACCGAGGATCGAGCGGGGACACAAACTTGAAAGCCACTCCAGTGCCATGGACAGCAGCATTCTTGTTTGGAAGCGGATTGAATGGAATTTACAGCGTCGCTCTGCGGGCCCGTCCATTTCGTAAACCGTCTTGACCTTTTGAATTTTTGAAAGATAGCGTCGGCTTTGCTCGGCCTCTGAGGCCACAGCAAAATCAAAAACACGCATACATAATATAAATGACATCCAGACCATGGTTCGATTCCTCAGGCATTAGAACACGATGGCATAGTCTTATTGTCCAATTTTCTATAGGAAACCCAATTCGTTCACGAAACCCTAATCATGGTGTAACACGATTCGAGAATATGGAAATTCAATTAGCTTGCAGTTTGCAAACACATCACAAATTTCGATTTTCACGATTGGATGTTTTTTGGCAAGTAAAGTCAATTGATTACGGAGATGTCAGGAATGTGTTGGACACCTCAATCGATTAGCAATGGAAGTAGGATTGCCATAGCACCTTGCTGCAGTTTTCAGTTTGAATAGGGTTTTTGAGCAATTTTCGTTCTCTTTCAATTGGTATGCATCAAGTATAAATCTTGGAAGGATTTGGCATTGTTTTGGGAAAAGAATTGATCAATAATCAATGATAATCAAATTTGATTTTGCAAAAATCAAATCTTCAAACTGGTCAATTTTCAATCTAATCTTCCCATATTGATCCAATTTGAATTTGCTGGCTTTTAATGAATTGCTTGGATCACAAAGAAGAAATAAAAATCAAATTTGCAATTAATTTGGATTTTATACTTAATTTTTTCAATTTAATTTGTATTTAAATGAATAAATTCCAAATTAAATAGGAAAATAAAATAAAAATTCGTGGCATTGGGCTTGGATATTCCTAATTGCATGAGAATAAGTTAGGATGAAGAAAAGTAGGCCGTTTTGCAAAGGTTTGATTTTTAGGGTATTCTCTTTGTGCATTCTTTCAAAATTGCCCAACTTGTGAATGGTGTAACTTGCTCAATTTTCCACATTTTTGAGTGTTCTTGGACTTTTTGGAAAGCTCTAAGAGTCCTATAACCAACCTTTTTGGTCTCATCTCAATTGGAGTTACCATGCTCAATATATCTTCAAAGCAAAAGTTGACTTTTTGTTGACTTTGAAAATGACACCTAATGTTTTGAGCTATACCTCTCAAATGAAGCATTTTTGGACATTCTTGTGAGACATGAAGTTGTAGAGAATTGAATTTCCTTCAAAACAAGAGGTGGTGGAAAATTTACGAAAGTATGAAAGTTATGATCGGTCAAAGTTACATTGACTTTTCACCGAAACCACAATTTAGAAAGTTTGACTTTTGAGCAAATCTTGAGTTTTCTTGATGAATCATGATCAACCCTTGATCAAATGATGAATGTAACTTCAAAATGGATGTTGACCAAAAATGAAGTTTGGTATGTTGACCACGATTGACTTTTTGTCCATCTGTTGATTTTCGACCATCGAGCAATTATGCGAAACTTGACGTGAAGCTTGAAACTTGACATGGAGAATCTTTGAAGCATATGAGGAGGCATGAAGGCCATTGGAGATGTTGGAAGTTCATCTTGACTTGAGAGATACAAACCCTAGTTTGGGTTGATTGTCAAGAGAGAGTTTGTCGATCGACTCTTGAGGAATCCTTGAGCATAGATGTATGAAATCTCTTGAGTAGATGGAGGCAAATTTTGGGTATGACGAGTGCGTCACGTTAGACTTGGATTCTCATGCTAATGAAGTTATTGGTTTGTATTGGTTTTTAACCAAATGTCACGACATTAAAGAAAGTGGAAATATTGATAGTCGGGAGATGGGCAAGATGCCATCAAAAGCTGTTGAGTCGTCACCTTGATTCACGTAGTTCTGATGATAATAGAATGAAGTCGAGAATAGTTCTTTCGCTGGTACTACGGAAATTAGTAGTTGGCAAAAATGTGGATAGCTTCTCTGTTGTGCATGGGCATTGATCGGCTACACACATTATCGGAGGATAACTTGTGATCGTTGAGATAGTTTTCCACTTTGGATTCGGTGTTATTAATCCACGGATCGTTGCGGAGGACAAAGCGATCGTTGAATAGTTTTCCGTGCGGATTCGGGTCTAATCTGAACCCGTTGGCGGAGGACAACTAGAGACGGTCGTTCGAGATAGTTTTCCGTCTGGATCGGGCATTAATCTTGGACTGTTTGCGTTAAGCGATCTTTCCTGTTTTGGAAAACAAGAGAAATTTTGATAGAATGATTAGTCTTATGCGGAGATGCATGGCGATGTGTATGAATGGCATATGCATATGAAATGTAATGATAGATGTTGTGGTATTTCAAAACATATCCATGAAGAAGATATGGATGTTACGCTGAGATTCGATTTGTTTGGGATGGAGACCTTTGAGAAGAAAGAAAACTTTGATTCCTCGGTGCCTTCGACTAAGTCTTGGGCCTAGATATCACGTTGAGGATGGTATAGATCGAGAAACACGTTGTTGAGGATCTTACAGACCTACTTGGGGAGATCTGGGGTACCTGTGGGGATTTTCGTGTCAATCCTGTGGGAAGCATTTGATAATTCTTTGAGACGGGTTAAAAGGATCGGGGCCGTCATAATCTCTAGTAGGGAAAAGGATGTAGGTTTCCTCCGGTGCACATGCTCGACCAAGTTTCAAGTCTGGATACTCTACTTTGGAAAAGGGGGTGTTGAGAGATATTCTAACAGGGACAAACACCTCGGTACAGGATGAAGTGTTATTGCTTTCGAAGATGGGTGTGGCCCGATTAAGTTGAGTGGAATCCTTTGCTTGGGGTCCTCTTCTTTCTTTGGGGAAGGTTTTGTGGTGAGTGACATCTCTGTGGGGATCATGCTACATGGGGGAGATGCATTAGTGACCTTCGTCATCATCTCGATTCTGAGAGCTGTATGATTCTATTTCTTTTTCGCATGTTTGTGAATAGATTTTATTGTTAGATGCATATAATCATTCAAAGCAAGCGTTGGACTTTATGCAAACAACAATAGCAAAAATTGTAAAGAAAGTACTCGTATTTATTTGAAGGTGGCGTATGGCCAAGTGGTTTGTATACGAAAAGTAAAAGCTATCACGAAAACCATAAGTTCAGCTATGCTAGTACTCATATTTCAACTATCTCATCTCCTTCTTTGTCGGGTAGAAAGTGAGTGAATTGATTTCATCATTTAAATCTTGAATGATGACGGTGGTCGAAAGTAGGTGATCTGGAAGAGACATAGTCGTCTTGTTAAATCACAACTTTTGCCTAGACAAGCTGTAATCTGATGGGCCGACTTTTTGTGTTTTGTATCATAAATGTATGCGGATAGCATGCCGACTTTTATTTTATCCATTAAGGGAAGGTAAAAGTACGAGAAAAAGACCTTCGTTAGATTGAGTAGGGAGAAGGTTATGAAAGGGAAGGTATTAGCACCCACTTTCCATCCGTAGTTATCTCACGGACTCTTAGTTGCTCTTAGATCACTTTTAAAATTGTGCTTTCATGTGTTTGACAAAATGTTTTGAAAAGGCATTTCACTTTGACTTTGTAATGATTCATGTAGGAATGTATACAAAGTGTTTGGAAATGTTTTGTTTTGAAAAGAGTTTGAACTTTGATAAAAGTGTGAGGTGTGAAAAGTATTTTGATAGGCAAGCAACTAAAAGTCTTATTACTTTTCGAATTGGTGGTTTTCGTGTTGTTCGTTCCTTTAATAGTGCTATCCATACCATTAGTTGGTAGGTAACCCTATTGTTGGATGTAAGCGGGACATTCGAAGGGACGGATGGTCATAGAAAGCAACTTGTAGGAAGTATCCTAGCATTCGAAGGGACTATCATCATTTTCGTAGGCGACATCAGGATCATGTATTCGGAGGCGACATCGTGGGTCTTATGATCTTTGTATCGAAGGGACTATGATGATTTGTTTGAAGGCAGCGGTGCTAGAATCTACGTTCGAGGACATGACCATTTTAATTCGTAAAGGCGAGAGAATTACCTAAGGGTGCATGTGTGAAAAGTGTGTTGATTCGGATATTTTATCTTGAAAATTAGTGAGCTATGTTATTATATTTTGCCATACGCCTAATTACTAGCAATTTATAGGGTGCGGAAATTAAAATCACGGAATGTAAAGATGCGGAAAGGTAAATGTCTCTGCTATTACATGGCTTTAGGCGGATACATAATTTAAACTTGTGGAAAATAAAAACCTAATTTAAACTATTACATCCGAGCAATTACATTATTGGAAAAATAAAACGATAAAAGAAAAATCGTCAAAACGAGATAACTTTTGCAAGAAGATGGAAATCAAAATCTGAGAGAAATCGAATAAGAGAAAATGTTAGAAAAATGCAAGTTTTTGAATGAGAAAAATATGACATCTGGAAATAACATAAATATGCTAAAATAATTTTTGGGATTTTTGGATGCAATTTAATAATTAAAATACAATTAAGTTGATTTAAATGCTAAATTATGAATAAAAATAAATATGCATGCAAAATAATATTTTTAATTTTATAAATTAAATAAGTATTTTCTGAAAATAAATGCAAAAGGAAAAAATATTTTGATGATTTTTAATGCATAAAATAAAAATATGAAAAGAATTAAAATTGATGCAAATATTAAATATTGGAAAATAAATAATTGAAAAAAATGCAAGTTTGGAAAAAAAGAATGCAATACGTGGGAGATTGATGAGGACACAGGAGGGCATCTCCTGATTGCCTATAAGTTGCCAGTGTCAGTTGTTTGAAAAGCGGGCAGTGGATTACAACAACGTCACTTTCCCATTTACTTACGAACTCATGGGACTTATCTTCTCCAATTTGAATTTTAAAAATCCGGTATCGGCCATTTTCGGCGCTATGTCTAACAAAATCAAAAACCCGGCATACATAATATAAATAAGTTCTAAAGACATGGTTCGATTCAGACATCATTCAGAACCGATGGACATGGTCTAGGTCCATTTTCCATTTAAGCAAACCCCTAAATCGAACAGAAACCTAGTTATGGTATATCACGATTCGAATGGATGCAATCAAATAACCCGGATCGCACAAACTTCGTTCTAATCACAAAACAACAATGAAACATGTTAATAATGCATGAAAATTAAAACGATTTTGGATTTTCAAAGAACAAACCAAACTCGGTTTTACGATTCGGATGGATTTGAGCAAAGTGAAGTGCGGATGGAAACTCGAAGGTATCAAGGAATGTGTTGGACACCTCAAAATTGATTGGCCGAGCAAAATGGTTGCACTTTCCTTGTTGTACCGGTTTTTGAGCTTGAATAGGGTTCTTGAGTCAAAATTTCCCCTAATTAAGTATATCATGTATATATAGTAGAAGGATTGAGGAGTTGTTTTGGGAAGATTTAATCAATGATCAATGCAAATCAAATTTGATTTTGTACAAAATCAAATCTTCAAATTTGATTAATTTTCAATCCAATCTTGCCATATCCATCAAATTTCGAAATTCTTTGGCTTTTAATGAGGATTGGATCCAGGAAGAAATAAAATCATGTTTGCAATTAATTTTGATTTTATACTTTATTTTAAATTTAATTTGTATTTAAATGAATAAATTCCAAATTAAATAGAAAATAAAATAAAAATTCGTGGCATTGGGCTTGGATATTCCTAATGGTGTGAGGAATAAGTTTGGATGAAGAAAAAGTAGGCCCATTTGCAAAGTTTTGATTTTTAGAAGTACTTCTCTTTGTGCACTTCTTCAAATTTGAACTTGTGAATGGTGTATCTTGCTCAATTTTCCACATTTTGAGTGTTCTTGGACTTTTGGAAATCTCTAAGAGTCCTCTAACCAACCTTTTGGTCTCATCTCAATTGGAGTTCCATGCTCAATATATCTTCAAAACAAAATGTTGACTTTTGTTGACTTTGAAAATGACCTATAATGTTTTGAGCCATACCTCTCAAATGAAGCATTTTTGGACATTCTTGTGAGACATGAAGTTGTAGAGATTAATTTCCTTCAAATAAGAGGTGGTGGAAAATTCGAGGAAGTATGAAGAAGTTATGATCGGTCAAAGTTGATTGACTTTTCACTAGAAACCCTAATTTAGAAAGTTTGACTTTTGAGCAAATCTTGAGTTTTCTTGATGAATCATGATCAACCCTTGATCAAATGATGAATGTAACTTCAAAATGAGGATGTTGACCAAAATTATGAAGTTTGTTGTATGTTGACCACGGTTGACTTTTGTCAATCTGTTGATTTTCGACCATCGAGAACGATATGCAGAAACTTGACTTGAGGCTTGAAACTTGACATGGAGAACCTTTGAAGCATATGAGGAGGCATGAAGACCATTGGAGATGTTGGAAGTCCATCTTGATCTGAGAACCACCAAACCCTAGTTTGGGTTGATTGTCTAGGAGAGGGTTTGTCGATCGACCTTGAGGAATCCTTGAGTATGGATGTATGAAATATCTTGAGAAGATGGAGGCAAATTTTGGGGTATGTGCTGCCTGTTCAATCTTCTTGTCTTGGAAGGTTAGATTGGCATGCTTGCCTTCGTGACACAGAGGTGAAGATGATTGAACACTCAATACACAGAAAATTTGCACTTTGTTGGTTGATGATGCGGGAATGGGCTTCGGATGCCATTTGGAAGTTGGAACTTATTTGGGAATGATGTACGCTAGACTTGGGATTGTTGATAGGAGGAGAATGGCGGGGATGGGCTGGATGCCATCGGAAGGTCGATCTTTGGGGAGTGAGCCGTCTGCTGGAAGCTGTAGGCGTTTAAGGTGAAAGGAGATGAGATGGGCTTAAGATGCCATCAGGAGTCGTCACGTTAGACCTCGTGCTCATCTTTGAATGAAGTTATTGGTTTATATTGGTTTTAACCAAATATCGGCGATACGAAAGCGGAGAAATGATAAGTAGTCGGAGATGGGCTTAAGATGCCATCCGAGCTGATCGTCGCCAGACTACACTCATAGTTCTGTTGATAATAAGAAGGACTCGAATGAATCTTCGTCTTGATTACTCGAGGGATAGTAATTTGTAGTGTGGATATCGTCCGATTGTGCCGGGTATTGATCCTTGCTGTTATCGGAGGATAACTTGATCCTTCGGATGGGTTTCGTCGGCCGGTATTAATCACGGATCCGTTGTCGGGAGGACAACGGGTGGTCGTTCGAGATAGTTTTCCGTCGAGATTCGGGGCTTAATCTGGACCGATCGTGGGAGGACAACTAGAGGCGGTCTTCGAATAGTTTTCCGTCGATTGGGGCTTAATCACGGACTTTGTTGGGGAGGACAACTAGGGGTGATCTTCAGATAGTTTTCCGTCGATTCGGGGCTTAATCTGGACTGTTTGCGTCGAGAAGTGACTTTCACTGTTTTGGAAAAACAAGAAACTTTGATAGAATATTTGTTAGTCTTATGCAAAGTATGATGCATGACAATGTGTATGAATGACATATGCATGAATTATGACTTTATGATAATGTATGAATGATAGATGTTGTGGCATTTCAAAACATATCCATCTTGAAGAAGATGCGGATGTTAATGCGGAGATTCGACTTACGCTTAGGATGAAGATCACGAAGAGATAGCTTTGATTCCTCGGTGCACTATCGACCAAGTTTTGGGCCTAGATATTGTTGAGGAATGTTGAGAAACTTCGTTGTTGGAGATCTCAGACCCTAGACCTTTGGGAGAGTGCAGGGAATCAGTTGGGGATCTCATAGACCTGTTGGGAAAAATTAGGAGGCTCTCTGGGCATTTTGAGTGTAGATCTATTTGTAGAGCGTTTGATGGTTCTTTGGGAGACCCGGGTTGAGGCCCGTTGGAATCTCGGTAGGGAATAGAAGATGAAAATTTTCTCGGTGCACTATCGACCAAGTTTCAGTCGGATCATTGCTTGGAAAGGGGAATTGTTGGAGATATTTTGCATGATAAATACTTGGTTTGGGGATGAAGTGTTCGCTTGGAGGCGATGTAACATTGCTCGGTTGAGTGGAATCATTGTTCGGGGACTAACTTATCTCCGATAGGGAAGGTTTGTAGTGGTGACATCTCTGTGGGATCACTTTCTGCGAGGAGCGTTTGTGACTTTCGTGGTCATCTAAATTCACAGACTGTAGTAATTATTTTGTTCGTTCATTTTTCGCATGTTTGTGAATAGATTTTATTGTCGGATGCATGTAATCATTCAAAGCAAGCGTTGGACTTGCAAGCAACAATAGTGAAAAATGTAAAGAAAGAACTTGTATTCATTTGAAATGTGGCGTATGGCCAAGTAGTTTGTTCATAAGAAGGTAAAAGCTATGTGAAATAATCTCGTTAAGTTCCACCATGCTAGTACTCATATATTTCAACTATCTCATCTCCTTCTTTGTCGATGAAAGTGAGTAGGCGATCTTACATATTTGAATCTTGAATCTTATAGTAGTGATGCGGAAGTAGGTGATCTGGAAGACATAAATGCGCTTAAATCTAACTTTTGCCTAGACCGCCTTTGGGTTTCGATCTAGGGATACCCTTTTTGCCCGCGCCTTTTGAGTTTTCGACTTGCGGGTGTACATGTTTTGTATATATCCTAACTTTTGCCCGAACCTTTTTTGTTCGCGAGATGCTCTTATTTTTGCCTAGGCGGTCGACCTAGCGGGTCTCTTTTATGCGTAGTATTTTTGACTATGTCTGCGTTCACAGGGTGAAGTCTTCACCATCCATGGTGCTAAGTATCATAGCTCATGAGGAAAATCTTGTTTTGACTACAAATGGTCCCTCGTGGGTGGGAGTCCATTTGCCCAGGGGCTGTGGTGGAATGATGCGCTTGACTACTAGATCACCGACTTGGTAGACTCGGTGCTTGACCTTCTTGTTAAATGCTACGATCATTCGTTTGATAGATCTGTCCATGGAAGATGGATCGAGTCGTTTGTCATCAATCAAGTTAATTTGGTCAGGCGAGTGCGGATCGATCGTCTTCGCCTAACTTCCTAGAGGACTACGGTTGAGGCTCCCAGAGAACCTCGATGGGTAGAGCGGCTTCCATACCGTATCTGAGAAGGGGTTGCCCATTGATGTTAAATCTTTGTGGTCGCGATATGAAGAGCAAATGGTAACATCTCATGCCAATCTTTGTAAGTCAACATCATCTTCTGTATAATCTTAATGTTCTTGTTGGCGGCTTCCTGCGCCATTCATCTTAGGCCGATATGGAAGAATTATGATGCTTGATCTTGAGCTGCGTGCGAGTTCGATCATCTTGTTGTTGAGATTAGAGGTTATACGTGATAATCCTTTCGGGAATGCCATACAAGCGAGATAAGATTATGCTTGATGAAGCGAGCCTGACATTCTTGGTAACGGATCTGACGAAATTGCTTCTACCCACTTGGTAAAATAATCGATTGCCACGAGGATGAAGCGATGTCCATTTAGGCTGTGGGCTTAATTTCTCGATCATGTGATGCCCATTGCAAAGGCCAGGAGGTTAGAACATTCAAAGTTTGGAGGTGCGTGCTTTATCGGCATAATCGGCATTTGTGACAAGATCGGCATAAGCGGTGACAATCGACTTCCATGGTGGACCAATAGTAACTTATTCTCAAAATCTTCTTAGCCATGGTGTGTCCTTTGGAGTGGGTACCAAATCTTGCCGTGTAACTCTTCCATGATCACGTATTCTTTGTTTTCTAATTACTGCAGTAGATGGCCAAGATCGTGGTTGCGCTTGTATAAGATGTCGTTCTTTGAGGAAGAATTTGGATGCAAATCTTCTCATGAACTTCTTATCATTGACGGATGCCCTGCGGGATATTCACGAGTCTCAAGATACCTCTTCACGTCATAGTACAAGGTTTCTCTTACGCATCAAGTTCATAACAATATCTTTGGTTCGTCAAACTTCTCAATGATGATGGGGCCTCGTTGTCCATCGACCTTGAACATAGGCGACATAGTAGTAATCGTCTGCCAGTGATTCTCTTCTTGTGGAATGTGATCAAAGTAATTTCTTGAGTAGTGGATCAAACTCGAACATGCTCGTCTGGATGAGATTTGGATGCTTCGTATCACTGCATACCATCTGATCGATCACTAGTGAGTCTCCATACACTTGCAAGAACTTGATTCTTAAGTCAATATGACTTTGATACCCATGATGCCGCCATGTTCGGCCATGTTGTTAGTGCAACATATAATCTGGCGGTGAAAGGCGTATGTCACTTTGTGGGGATGTGATAATGGCGCCAATGCCATTGCCAAGTGCGTTTGAGGCTCCATCAAAGACCATGGTCCATGGGATCCTTGTTCGGGTCCTTATGCGGGCACAGTTCTTGTAATCTGTAACTAGTAAAACATCTTCATCGGAAATTGAGCGCATGGCGGTAGTCATCTACGGCTTGATGAGCCAAATGATCGGCTACCACACTTCCTTTGATCGCTTTAAAAGTGTCTTGGATGTCATATTCGGTCAAGATCATTTGCCATCTTGCTATTCTTAGGAGGAGCTGGTTTCTCAAATATGTATTTTATCGGATCCATCTTGAAATCAACAAGGTAGTGTGAGTCAACATATCTCTTTAGTCGTGAGCAGCCCAAAGCCAAGCGTTGCAAGTTTTCTCATTTGTGAGTATCTTGTTTCACGATCGGTAAACTTTTGCTAAGGTAGTATATTGCATGCTCTTCGACCAGACTCGTCATGTTGCCCCACACACCATTGAGTCTCAACTGTCGGTACATGATAAGAGGTCTTCCTTGTCGGGATAGGAGGATTAGAAGGTACTCCTTGATTTTGTCAAAAGCGATCGCGATCTTCGTTCCATTCCACTACTTGATCTTTCTTAGTAACTTGAAGATTGGCTCACAATAGCGATTAGGTGTGCAATAGATCGGCAATGTAATTCAATCGGCCCGAAACCTCGACTTCCTTTTACGTGCGGTGGCATTTCTTGAATAGCTTTAACCTTGGCGGGGTCAACGATACCTTTACCGCGACAACAAACCTAGGAGTTTTAGGATCGACTCCAAAGGTACTTGTTAGGATTAAGTCTCGATCTGTACTTCTTCAACTTTGTCAAATAGTTTCTTCAGATGATCAAGATGTTCTTCTTGATGCGTGATCGAGCTATCATGGTCGGCGTAGACCTATCTCGTGATGAATCATGTCATGAAATAATGTCACCATATGGCGATAAGTGGCGCTGCGTTCTTTAGTCGAGCGGCATAACCTTGTAAAAGTTCCCCTTTATGTAGTAGTCTTTTCCATGTCTTGAGGCCATTTGATCGATTATGTAGGAGAAACCATCCAGAAGGAAAACCTTATCTTTGGCGGTGTTGTCAACGAAACATCAATATGAGGAAGTGGGAAATCATCTCCGGACTCGCTTTGTTCGAGATCTACGTAATCCACACACATTCGTACCTTGCCATCCTTCTTAGAGTCGGGCACCACATTTGCAACCTTGTGGATAGAAGTGACTAAGAAACCGGCGTTGAACTTCCCATAACCCGGCTTTGATTTTCTCGACATCTCGGAATGGCGTCGATGGACATACCTTCCTTTGGGAGAAAACCTTCTTTTGTCGGTAATCGGTGTACCACAATATCAATGTCAAACCGGCATGTCTTCGTATACCAAGCAAAAACCTCGATATAGTCTCGTAGCATACGAACCATCCTTCTTTAACCTTTGTTCGAGACCCGCTCTAATCTTGATCTCTTTTACATCTTCGTTGGTACCCAGATACAACCTCGACTTGCTCTTGATGTGGTTTGTATAACTCGCTCTTCTTCTTTGTGCAGTCGGGCAAGTTCTCCACGACCTTCACAATCTTCCTCACTTTCGTCTTGGCTTGGTAGATCGGATTATCGAAGTCATATTTAAATAGCATAACATTTATTAACGAGATTCGGAGTGATTCTGCGATGTATCACGTGGGTGTGTAAGAAACACATAGCTTTTGAAGGGGTGATAAAGTAAAGAAAAGAAAAACAATTGAATGCAAAGTCCAACGAATTTATTGAATGAAAATCATAACATGGATAATAACCCTCATGAAGCGAGCCATGATGCCGGGCAGAGGCACTAGGCTTTAGAGTTTATTGTTCGAAACATAAAAATACGAAAAGCAAAACAAAGCAATTACTCACGGCTAAAGGAGATTGGTATAGCGTCTTGATCTTCCATTCTGAGCCCGTTGTTTGGAGTTGGAAAGATCCACTGCGATGTCGAAGTCGTTGTCGTCGTCTTCATAGCATGGATTCCACTACGGTACGTCAAGGAAAGGCGCGACGTTCGCGGCGTATCATCTTGACCTTTGATGGTGAAGCCTAAACCCGTCTTGTCGGTTTGAAAGGAGATCGAGTTGTCCCAAATAGATACCTTAACTGCTGCGGCAGGCATCTTTGAGGCCATCCTAGGCGAACTTGCGTAACTTCGGGAGTGTGGGAGAGTCAACAGGCATGACTCGGGGATTGTTTCAAAAGCTTGCGAGGGTCTCGAAGAATTCACCTTCCATCTCGGTATCGAATGGTATAGATGGTGACCATATACTCCTCTTCACCACATCTTATAACAACCTTCCCTTTCACGGTACGGTTTCGATGCAAGGTAGAGTAATGTGCCCGCCCCATGTATCAAGAGGCGTCAAGTAGGCAAAGTAAGGCAGACGGATGTCCATGACAAAGAAAGTGGAGTCAAAGTTTGGGAACCGACTTTAGATGAGTGAGCTCTCAATCTTGTTAAGCTTAGAACCATCAAAGCTCTCACGATTATATCGGGTCTCGAACCAACCCTTGACATCAAGTCGATCAGCGGTCTTGTAGGATATTGAAGCGAGCAGTGTCCACCAAAACATGAGACAAGTAGTGCCCTTGCATTCAGCGAGAGATGTGCAAGGCTTTGTTGTGTTTCTTTCGGCGGGAGTCAAATCGACATCGAGAGAAGCCTAGGCGTTGTTGGCCGGAGCTAGCAAACTTCAAAGCGGTGGTGGTAGTGTCTTGATGCGTGAGCATTCTTGAAACTTCACACGGCATTAGCATGAGCCTCGGAGCCTGAAGCGAGCAAGCATGGAGATTTTGGGCCAGATGCATCTAGCCATTCCTGACATTGTAGTCACTCTTCTTGATAATCTTGAAATTTCCTCCATTTCTTGTTTGGAGGTGTCTTGATAACTTCCTTTGGTATAAAGCGAGGATGAGTCCTTGGTTCTTTCCCCTAGCTTGGGAATGGTTGAATAGCGGACGAGGTGGAGTCATGATGTCTTTGGAGGAGATTTCTAGAGAGAATACCCTAGGTTCAGTCACCACTTGATCCGGTGATGTTGTCAATGTCGGGAATGGTAGTTTTAACGTAAGATCTTCATGGTCGGAGGTCTTGCTTGGCGCCATGATAGTAAACATCGACTCCATAATTCCAAGGAATAGCTTTGTCGGAGGAATATGGGCTGGTCTTGGAGAAGTGATGATGAGGGTGCCACTCTAGGCACGAGATCGTGAGAGGAAATCCTTATGGTGTTAACATCGGCATAGTCTTACGGAAATCGTCACCCCATCCGGTTGCCTTAACATCTTCATAGGAATCTTGTAGCTCTCGGGCAGTGTACTTCACCATGTAATCATACTTTCACTTGGCTGCCCCAAGGTATCCCACACAGGCAATGCACCGTTTCACATCTTGATCTTCAGGACATATCTTACTTGACACACGCGGTGGTTTGAAATAGTATCTCACGGTTATCCATCATACGAACTCGTCTTCTCGACCAAGACTGACCATGGTGCGGATGGGCACCAACGGCAATTCTCAGGGCATCTTGGATTGACAAACTTGTAAATTCTTCTTAGATCATCGGGAGGAATGGTCAAGTCATCTATGTTGAAAACATAAGTATCGTCTGACAACATTGGAACTCTTGTCATGATTAGGCATAGGCGTTGATCACATTCGGGTCTCAGCGGGAGGTCGAACTCAATCGGTTTAGCTTGATCATATCTTGAATCTTGTTCTTGAGCCCAACAATCATCGATACTATGTCACAGGCTATTGGAATGGTAAGCACACTTAGCATTAGGATTGTATCTCGGAGAGGAAGTGTTGACATTAGGAGGATCCCTCAAGGTAATCATCTACGCTGACATGTGTTGCAAGGCTTGCGACAATGGCATGTTGATCTTTGTAAAAGTATCTTCGTTCGGCGTTACATTCTGTATGTCTATTGAGAGTTGTCTTGATGTAGGATTGGAGATCCACAGCCCCATAGATTGAGCACGGTGGTCGGTCTTGGTTCGGCACCGACCATACACGACATGCTTCTTTCTTACCACCAAAGATCTTTTCGGACATTTGAAGATGTCTCTACAATCTTCCACTCTTGATACCGGCTTAATCGCTCTCTTTGTCAATATCACTCGGTGAATCCGGTGAAGAGTTTCAATCGGATGATTGAAGAATGGGCTGTCGGTGTTCCGTAAACATATCAACCAACTCCCTATTGGACAAGGGTGGTTGAACTCTGCTGCTAGATCTCTCCACTTACAGCATACTCCTTGAACTTCTCATCACGACCCATGGACATGCTTTGTAGTTGCATGCGAGTGGGTGTCAATCGACATTATACTCATCTTATCTGCAGAGAAAGCATCATTAAGTCACTCCAAGTACGGATCGGTCATTCTCTAGTGATAATACCACTCAATTGAGTTCGGACAAACTCTCTTGAAAATAGTGCATCCTGACTTTACATCATCGGTGTGGGGATTGATCTTACGGACATAGGACTTCAAATGCGACTTAGGGCAAGACATGCCATCATACTTAGCAAAGTTGGAACTTTGAACTTGGGAGGAATCACAACACTAGGGACGAGACTCGATCATCAAAATTCAGCGGACATCTTGAGTTTTCCTGACATTCGAATGGTCTTCAAGTTGCTTGTACTTGTCATCTCATCAGTATTGGCCATCATCATAGTTCTTCTCAAGCTCGGTATTTGCCTTCCCATCACCCTTGTTACTTTGTTCGGTCTTGACACTTCCTTGAGGAGCTCTATCAAGTGACCCTCTTGGGACCACCTTTGTAGCGTCGCCATGTTGAGACAATGACCTTCTTCTGTGATGAGCTTCTTGATCTTCTTGGCCTTGGACCAGTGGTAACATCTGCTTTGGCCAGGCGAGCTTGAAGATCTTTGTGGGGTATTCAAGAGCCATTTACTAAAATAAATAGCGAGCAAATGAGAAAACCAATCTTCAATGTACTGTGATGCAATGTTATGCTATGATATGCAATGTTTATGCGAATGCAATGCAATGTTTTCAAGGACCTTAGAATTTAAATTTGTTAAACAAGCAATGAAAACATTTATTAGTACTCTTTTATTCTTTTTCTTTTTAAGTACAAGAGATAGTTCAAAACAATAGAAAACTATAAATCCTAAACCTCTAAGTCTCCCATGGGCTTCCTCTTGGTGCCGGGGTAGGCGTTGATGTTTCGCTCCTCGTGAAGTAGCTTTGTCAACTCTAGCACTTTCTTCTCACTTGCATAACGAGCTTCAAATGTATCCCTCTCTTCTGATGCTGAATCCAGGGATTCTTCAAGTCTTCAAAATCGATAGGCATGTCGGGATGGAAGCGATTATAGGACTCGTCACCTATAGCAGCAGGTTCCATAATTCTTTAAAATAAGTGTGAATGGCATCATGAGGTTTGAGCTCGAGCTCGCACCCATTTGAGGTAAGGTTCCCAAGGAATGGAGTTGGTGCCCCAAAGTCTTGGTATCGAGTCTTCTTTACCATGCCCCAGCATGTATGACAAATCGGTAATTACGAGATCGTGATTGTAGTCGAACACAATATCTTGGAGAGCATATCATGTGGACCATCTCTTGAGCAAAACCAAGCGGCGTAGAGCTAGAGAGGGTTGTAAGTAATACCTCCCTTATACCAAGTAGTGGTACATTAGGGAATTCTCCACAGCTTTCGATGAATGTGAAGTCCTTTTGAGAGAAAAGACTCCAACGGATATCTGAATGAGAGAGTGACATTAATCTTTGAGACCATCTCACCTTTGTTCATTCTTCAAAATGATGGAGGAAGGTGCGAAATAAACCACACGGAAAATGTGGTATGGAACATGAGGTTCCTTGTCTCTTAGTAATGCAGTGTGGAGAATGTAGGATATCTCCAAGTAAAGTAGCCTTTGGATTGGAGTGAGGAACAACTTGATGGCATTGATATCTATGAATTGATCAGAGTTAGGGAATAGAACCAACCATAGATTAGCAAGGCCACAATGTCTTGAATGCATGAAACTCATAACTTTGAGAATTCTCGGGCTTTCTTAATTAGGAACTTGGAAAGTAAACCCTTAACTCCACTTCAGTTTCCCAATTGGCTTGATGTACGGCGCTTAAGATGTAAAGGGATGCGATGTCTTCGTACTTAGGAACCTTTTCTAAGCCGTGAATGGCATTTGATCAGAATAGGTATCCCAAGTACAGAGAACTCTTCGGTAGGAACCAAGCGATAATCGAGAATGTAAAGCAATGGTGTTTCGGATCAGAAGAAAATAGGACATACATCATATCTTCTTCAGCGGAGATAACCAAATCAAGTAGATAACCATGTCTTTTGATGGCCAGGCATGATGGAATTTACGAAACCAATTCTTTGAGTGAGAAGGTATACCCGTGAAGTTGATTCGGATAGTCTTTCTAGAAGCCATAATTCCTACAAAGCAGAGCAAAGATAAATCCTAGGTCCTTGAAATAGTTAGAAATGATATGATGCGAATGATGTCATGATGTCATGTTTACACACACAAACAATTCACCAATGAGCCTAGGTTTAAGGCTTGCATGAGGTATAGGTGATTACCCACCAAAAGTTTGAGTTGGTTCATCACTCCTATAATAATGCAAGGTTCTAGGAATCTCATCATTGATCTTTCTCGTGGCGTTTATTTCAATCGACTACCAGTGGTCGTGAAAATATCCCAAAGTCGATCTCGATAGTATCGGTATCAACCAACCTCGTCTGCACCGTGGCCATCCTACCTTCTAATGGCCAAGATGGGTCAATTAATTCTAAAAGTTTAGTTAGCGCTTGTGACACCGGAAGCCAAATACTATCCTCGACTTGGAAATGAAGAGTATCGGGACATCAGTGTCACGCTACGTAGCCATCATGTTGACCGTTTTGATATCGTCTAGCAGTCGCGACGATTATTACTTACCTAAAAACCGGATCGGGTGTAGGATCCCCACAATATAATACCCAACAACCCTTAAAAGATAAAGCAAGCAAGTCGAGCGGAAAGCAATAAAGGTGATCTAGAAATCCCTAAGGCATTCTCTTTGGGGTGTCTCCGTGATCGCCGCAACTTTTATTTTATCCAATTAAGGGAAGGTAAAAAGAGCAGGAAAAAGACCTTCGTTAGATTAAAGTAAGGGAAGGTTATGAAAAGGGTGCTTTTCCATCCGTAGTTATCTACGGGCTCTGTTACTCTTAGATCACTTTTAAAATTGTGCTTTACGTGTGTTTGACAAAATGTTTTGAAAAGGCATTTCGCTTTGACTTTGTAATGATTCATGTAGGAATGTATACAAAGTGTTTGGAAATGTTTTGTTTTGAAAAGAGTTTGAACTTTGACAAAAGTGTGAGGTGTGAAAAGTATTTTGATGAGCAAGCAACTAAAAGTCTTATTACCTACTTGAATGGTTTTTTCGTGTTGTTTTCGTTCCTTTAGAATAGCGCTATCCATACCATTAGTTGGTAGGTAACCTATTTTTTGGATGTGGCGGGACATTCGAAGGACATCGGATGGTGGTAGAAAGCAACTTAGGAAGTATCCTAGCACATTCGAAGGGACTATCATCATTTTCGTAGGCGACAATCGAGGGTCAAGATCATGTATTCGGGCGACATCGTGGGTCTTATGATCTTTGTATCGAAGGACTATGATGATTTGTTTGAAGGCAACGGTGCTAGAATACCTCTACGTTAGAGACATGACCATTTGAATTATTAAAGGCAACGAGAGAGAATTACCCTAAGGGGTGCATGTGAAAGAGTGTGTTGATTCGGATATTTTATCTTGAAAATTAGTGAGCTATGTTGATTATTATCTTGCCATACACGCCTAGTTACTAGCAATTTATAGGTCGGAAATTAAAATGCGGAATGTAAAGATGCGGAAAGGTAAATGTCCTAGCTATTACATGGCTTTGGGCGGATACATAATTTAAACTTGCGGAAAATAAAACCTAATTTAAACTATTACATCCATGAGCAATTACATTATTGGAAAATAAAGCGATAAAGAAAAATAAATAAAGCGAGATAACATAAGGAGAGAAATCGGAAAATCTGAGAAATCGAATAAGAGAAAAATGTTAGAAAATGCAAGTTTTTGAATGAGAAAAATATGACATCTTGAAATAACATAAATATGCTAAAATAATTTTTTGGATTTTTGGATGCAATTTAATAATTAAAAACAATTAAAATTGATTTAAATGCTAAATTATGAATAAAAATAAATATGCATGCAAAATAATATTTTTAATTTTATAAATTAAATAAAGATTTTCTGAAAATAAATGCAAAGGAAAAAATATTTGATGATTTTAATGCATAAATAAAATATGAAAAGAATTAAAATTGATGCAAATATTAAATAAATAGAAAATAGAAAATAATTGAAAAAAAATGCAAGTTTGGAAAAGAATGCAAAACCGTACAGGGAGATTGAGGCGAGGACACGGGGGCATCTATACACGATCCGCCTTAACCAAGCGGGCAAAGTGTGCAAAATTTGTTTGGCCGGGCAGTGGATTCTGACACACGTCACTTTCATTTACTGCGAACTACTTTTGAGACTTCGTCTTCTCAATTTGAATTTTAAAAATCAGCGTCGGCCATTGCTTCGAGCTATGTCTGGCAAAATCAAAAACCCGGCATATAATATAAATAAATTCTAAAGGCATGGTTCGATTCGGACATCATTAGAACCACGATGGACATGGTCTCGTAGTCCAATTTTCCATTTAAGAAACCCTAAATCGAGCTCGGAAACCCTAGTTATGGTATATCACGATTGAGCCATAAATGCAATCAAATAACCGGATAAACTCAAACTTGATTCTAATCACAAAAACAACAATGAAACATGTTAATAATGCATGAATAAAACACGATTTGGATTTTCAAGAACAAACCAAACTCGGTTCGATTACGGATGGTTGAGCAAAGTGAAAGTGCGGATCGACTCGAGAGGTATCAAGGAATGTGTTGGACACCTCAAAATTATTGAAAGCAGTGCAAATAGGATTGCACTTTGCTTGTTGGCCACGGTTTTTTGAGCTTGGAATAGGGTTCTTAGTCGAAATTTCTACTAATTCGTGTGGTATGTATCATGTATATATATAGTAGAAGGATTGAGGAGTTGTTTTGGGAAAGATTTAATCAATGTCAATATAATCAAATTTGATTTTTGTACAAAATCAAATCTTCATTGATCAATTTTCAATCCAATCTTGCCATATCCATCAAATTTCGAAAATTGCTGGCTTTTAATGAGTTGATTGGATCCCGAGGAAGAAATAAAAATCAAGTTTGCAATTAATTTTGATTTTATACTTTATTTTAAATTTAATTTGTATTTAAATGAATAAATTCCAAATTAAATAGAAAAATAAAATAAAAATTCATGGCATTGGGCTTGGATATTCCTAATTGTATGAGAATAAGTTTGGATGAAGAAAAAGTAGGCCCATTTGCAAAGTTTTGATTTTAAGTATTTCTCTTTGTAACTTTTCAAAATTGAACTTGTGAATGGTGTATCTTGCTCAATTTTCCATTTTTGAGTGTTCTTGGACTTTTGGAAGCTCTAAGAGTCCTCTAACCAACCTTTTGGTCTCATCTCAATTGGAGTTTCCATGCTCAATATATCTTCAAAACAAAATGTTGACTTTTTGTTGACTTTGAAAATGACCTATAATGTTTTGAGCCATACCTCTCAAATGAAGCATTTTGGACATTCTTGTGAGACATGAAGTTGTAGAGATGAATTTCCTTCAAAACAAGAGGTGGTGGAAAATTTTAGAAAGTATAGAAAGTTATGATCGATCAAAGTTGATTGACTTTTCACCTAGAAACCACAATTTAGAAAGTTTGACTTTTGAGCAAATCTTGAGTTTTCTTGATGAATCATGATCAACCCTTGATCAAATGATGAATGTAACTTCAAAATGAGGATGTTGACCAAAAATTATGAAGTTTGACTATATGTTGACCACGATTGACTTTTTGTCAATCTGTTGATTTTCAACCATCGAAGCAATTATCGAGAAACTTGACTTGTGAGCTTGAAACTTGACATGGAGAATCTTTGAAGCATATGAGGAGGCATGAAGACCATTGGAGATGTTGGAAGTCCATCTTGATGAGAGAACCAAACCCTAGTTTGGGTTGATTGTCTAGGAGAGGTTTGTCGATCGACTCTTGAGAATCCTTGAGTATGGATGTATGAAATATCTTGAGAAGATGGAGGGAAAATTTTGGGGTATGAAACCGCCCTTTGGGTTTTCGATCTACCGAAACTCCTTTTTCCAGCCGCCTTACCGAGGGTTTTACTTTGTCAGTGTACATATTTTGTATTTATCATAACTTTTGCCGAACCATTTGGTTACGGGGATCTCCTGTTACACTTGCAAATTGATCGACCTAAGCGGATCTCTGGCGTATTATTTTTTTACTATTTAGCATTCGTAGGGTGTGAAGTTCCATAGTAGCGGAGTCTTGATACGTAAGCTCCGTAGGAAAACAGCGACTTTGACTGAAGCGGTCCCTCGTGGGTGAGTCCGTACCCTGGGATCACCTTGTGGAAGAATGGTAACCCGGCTACTAGGTCAACCTTGGTAGACTCGGTGCTTGACCTTTTGTTAAATGCTGCAGTGGGTTTAAGTTTACGTGGAATACACATCCGTGGCGAGATGGGCCGAGTCGTTCTCATCGATCAAGTTAATGGGGTCGAGGCGGTGCGGATCGATCATCTTCGCTTCTTTCTGCGTCACAGGGACTACGGTTGAAAGTGCTCCCCGAACCTCGATGGGTGGAATTGCTTCATCACAAGTACCACAGCGAGAAGGGGTGCCCCACAGTGATGTCCGTCTTGTAGTGTGATACCAGTGAAGAGCAAATGGTAACATCTCATTGCCAATCTTTGTAAGTCATTGTCATTTCTGTATAATCTTCTTAATGTTCTTGTTGGTTCCGCGCCATTCATCTTCTTGGAAGTAAGGAAAAGTTGTGATGCTTGATCTTGAGCTGCGTGCGAGTTGGTGATCATTTTGTTGTTGAGATTAGAGCCATTTATCTGTGATAATCCTTTCAAGAGCCCCGGCCGGATAAGATTATGCTTTGTAAACGAGCCTGACATTCTTGGTAGCAGAGATCACGAGCGAGGTATACCTTGACTTGGTAAAGTAGTCAATTACACATGAGGATGAAGCGATGTCCATTGGAAGGCATGGAGCAGTTTCTCGATCATGTCAATGCCCCGCATTGCAAAGGCCGGAGCTGTTAGAACATTTAAGTCTTTGAGATACATGTACTTTGTCTGCATGTCGGCATTTGTGACAAGATCGGTAGAGGTGATGATCGACTTCATGGTGGACCATAGTAACTTTATTCTCGAGAATCTTCTTAGCCATTGCGTGTCCACTGGAGTGGGTACCAAATGCCTTCGTGTAATTCTTCCATGTGATTCGTTCATTTCAGGTCTACACGGTGAATGCTTCTGTCGTGATTAACTTGTATAGGATATGGAATTGTTGAGGAAGAACTTGGATGCAAATCTTCTCAAAAACTTCTTATCATTGTGGATGCCTACAGGAATATTCCTAGTCTCAAGATACCTCTTCACGTCGTACCAAGGTTTCTCTTACATATCAAGTTCATAACAATATCTTTGGTTAATTGACCTCTCGATGATGATCACAGGGGCCTCGTTGTCATATGACCTTGAACATAGATGACATATAGTAATGTACATGATGATTCTCTTCTCGTGGAATGTGGTTGGTAATCTCTGGTAGAATCAAACTCGAACATGTTCTCGATACGGAATGAGATTCGGATGCTTGTATCCCGTATATAATCGGTGATCACCAAAGTTGAGTCTCATTACATACGAGAACTTGATTCTTAAGTCAATAGCGACTTTGATACCCATGATGCAACCATTACGACCATGTTGTTGGTGCAAGCTGAAACATAATCTGGCGGTGAAAAGGCGTATGTCCTTTGCGAGGATGTAATGATGGCGCCAATGCCATTTGCGAAGTGCGTTTGAGGCTCCATCAAGACCATGGTCCATCGGGATCCTTGTTCGAGTCCTTCGTCTAGGCACGGTTCTTGTGATCGTAACTAGTAAAACATCTTCGTCTAAATTCGAGCGCATGGGCGATAGTCATCTGCGCCGATGGGCAAATGATCGGCTCTACTCTCCCTGATCGCTTTACGAGAAGTGTCTTGGATGTCATACTCGATCGAGATCATACGCCATCTTGCTATTCTTCAGAGAAGCTGGTTTCTCAAATATGTATTTTATCGGATCCATCTTGAAATCAACAAAGTAGTGTGAGTCAACATATCTTTCTTGATCGGTGCATTGATGACGTTGCAAGTTTTCTCGATTGTGGTATCTTGTTTCACGGTCGGTAAACTTTTGCTAAGGTAGTATATTTAATGCTCTTCGACGAGACTCGTCATGTTGCCCCACACACGCCATTGAGTTCTCTCTTGGTACATGATGAAGAGCCCTTCCGGTGACATCGGGATAGGAGGATTAGTAGGTACTCCTTGATTTTGTCAAAGCGATACGCGATCGTCGTTCCATTCCTTTGCTTGTCTTTCTTTGTCCACTAAGTGCGGGGAGGCGGCATTTCTTGAATAGCTTCCCAACCTTGAAATTGACCTTGATACCTTTACCGCGACAACAAACCCTAGAAGTTTTCCGGATCGACTCCAAAGGTACACTTGTTAGGATTAAGTCTCGATCTGTACTTCTTGATCCTATCGAGCAGTTTACCAAATGATCGAAGATGTTCTTGATCTGTGATCGAGCTATCATGTATAGTCGGCGTAGACCTCATCTCGTGATGAATCATGTCATGAAATAATATCACCATATGACGATAAGTGGCCCGCGTTCTTCGATCGAGCGGCATAACCTTGTAGCGAAAGTGCCCGCTGTGTAACAAAGTAGTCTTCTCCATCTTGAGGGCCATTTTGATCGATTAGCAGGAGAAACCATCCATGAAGGAAAACCTTATCTGGCGGTGTTGTCAACGAACATCAATATGAGGAGGGAAAATCGTCTTTCGGACTCGCTTTGTTCGGATCTCGTAATCCACACACATTCGTACCTTACCATCCTTCTGTGATGCAGGAACCACATTCATGACCCATTGTGGATGAAGTAACGATAAGAACCGTGAGCTTATAACCCGGCTTTGATTTTCTCGACATCTCGGGACGCATCGTGAACCTTCTGTTTCTTTGGGAAAACCTTCTTTTGTCGGCAGTCGGTGTACCACAATATCAATGTCTAAACAAGCATGTCTTCGTATGACCAAGCAAAAACCTCGATATAGTCTCGTAACATACGAACAATCTTTCTTTAACACTTTGTTCTCGAAGACCCGCTCTATCTTGATCTCTTTTACATCTTCGTCGATACCCAAATTCACAACCTCGACTTGCTTTCTTGTGTGGTATGTATAACTCGATCTTCTTCTTTGTAGCGATCGACAAGTTCTCACGGCCTTCACAATCTTCCTCACTTCGTCTTGGCTTGTAGATCGGATTATGAAGTCATATTTAGCAATAGCATGCATTTATTATCATGAATTCGGAGTGATTCTGCGGTGTATCACGTGGGTGTGTGTAAGAAACACATAGCTTTTGAAGGGTGATAAAGTAAAGAAAAGCAACAATTGAATGCAAAAGTCCAACGATTTTATTGAATGAAAATATGCAAATAATGAGATAATAACCCTACTGAAGCGAGCCATGATGCGGGCGAAGGCACTAGGCTTTCAAAGTTTATTGTTCAAAACATAAAAAACTACGAAAAGCAAAACAAAACAGGCAATTACTCACGACTAAAGGAGATTGGTATGGCGTCTTGAGTCTTCCATTCTTGATCCATTGTCCGGGAGTTAGGAAGATCCGTGATGTCGAATCGTTGTGATAGTCTTACATAGCATGGATTCCACTTTGGGCGATCACGGAAGGAAGTTGGCAGCACACGTTCGCGGCGTATCATCTTGACCTTTGATGGTGAAGCCTAAACGGTCTTGTCAGATTTGAAAGGAAGATCGGGGGCACCCGAATAGAACTACCTCGTTCTTGATTGCAGCAGGCATCCTTGGTAGAGGCCATCCTAGAAGCGGAACTTGTGTAACCGGAAGGTCAACAGGCATGACTACGGGTATTGTTTCAAAAGCAGCGAGGAGTCTCGAAGAATTCACCCTCCATCGAGGTATCGAATGATTGTAGATGGTGACCATATATTCTTCTTCACCATCACTGTAACAACCTTCCCTTTCACTTTAGGTACTTGACCGTCTGCGAGGTAGAAGTAGCGGTATGCCCCATGTATCAAGAGGCGTCAAGTAAGCAAGAATAAAATTTGACGGATGTCCATGACAAAGAAAGTAGAGTCGAAAGTGGAACCGATTTGGTGACGAATGAGCTCTCAAGCATTAAACGCTTAGAACCATCAAAAGCTCTCACAATTATATCCTTGGGTCTCGAGAACCCTTGACATCAAGTCGATCAAAAGCGATCTTGGAAGGATATTGGGCGGAAGGCGTATCCACGAAACATGAGATAATTATGCGCCCTTGCATTCAGAGAGATGTGAGGCTTTGTTGTGTTCTTTCGGCGAGTCAAATCGACATCGGAGAAGCCTAGGCCATTGTTGGCAGCGGAGTTAGCAATACAAACTTCAAAGTGATCCGGTGGTAGTGTCTTGCGATGCGTGAGCATTCTTGAGAAACTTCACGAGGCATTAGCATGAGCCTCGAGCCTAAGGCGAGCAACATGGAGATTTGAATGGTCATCCCTAGCATTCCACATGACATTGTAGTCACTCTTCTTGATAATCTTGAATTTCCTCCATTTCTTGTTTGGAGGTGTCTTGATAACTTCCTTTGTACTTCGGTTGGCGGGATGAGTCATGGTTCTTTCCCTACAGCTTGGGGAATGGGTTGAATAAACGGCATGCGGTGAGTGTGATGTCTTTTGGAGAGAGATTTGGAGAGAATACCCTTCGGTTAGTCACCTACTTGATCAGGTGATGTTGTCAATATCGGGAATAGAAGTTTTAACGATAAGATCTTGATGGTGGGAGGGTCTTGGCTCCATGATAGTAAACATCGACTCCATAATTCCAAGGATAGCTTTGTCGGAGGAATATGGCCTTTCGTCTTGGAGAAGTAATGATGAGAGGTGCCACAGGCCGCAAGGATCGTGAGAGGAAATCCTTATGGTAACATCGGCAGTCTTGGGAAATCGTCACCCATCCAGTGCATTGCTACTTATATAGGAATCTTGTAGCTCGGGAGCAGTGTACTTCACCATGTAATCGTACTTTCCCTTGGCTGCCCAAGGTATCCCCAGATAGTGCAGTTTCGTTCACATCTTGATCTTGTTTAGACATATCTTCCGCGACACGCACGGTGGTTTTAGAAATAGTATCTCACGGTTATCCATCATTACTTGAACCACGTCTTCTCGACCAAGCCTGACCATCGGTGCGATGGGCTGCGACAATTCTCTGGGCATCCTGGTTGACAGAAACTTGGCAAATTCTTCTTAGCATCATCGGAGGAATGGTCAGTCATCTATGTTGGCGTAAGTATCCTACTTGACATTGGAACTCTTGTCATGGTTAGGCATAGGGCATTGATCACATTGGTCTCACGGGGAGGTCGAACTCAATGCATAGCTTGATCATATCTTGAATCTTGTTCTTGAGCCATGATCATCGGTGTTATGTCCGGGGCTATTGGAATGGTAAGCACACTTAGCATTAGATTGTATCTCGGAAGGAAGTGTTGATGTTTTGAGGAGGATCCCTCAGTTATCGGCTCTACTTTCAACATGTGTTGCAAGGCTTGCGACAAAGCATGTTGATCTTACAAAAGCTGTCTTCGTGTGGCGCGTTACGGCTACAGCGTTGTCTCGGCGAGGTTGTCTTGATGCGAGTTGGAGATCCTGACTTCCCCGAGTTGAGCACGGTCGGTCTTGGCTCGGCTTTTCGACCATACAAGCATTAGTCTCTTTCTTACCACCAAAGATCTCTTTGAAGATGTCTCTGTCTGAATCTTTCCACTTTGATACCGGCCTCAATCAGCTCTCCTGTCAATATCGATTCGGTGAATCCGTAGGAGGTTCCAATCGGATGATTGAAGAACAGACTGTCGGTGTTCGTAAACATATCGACCAACTCCTGATTGGACAAGGGTGGTTGAACTCTTGCTAAATCTCTCCATTTAGGCATACTCCTTGAAACTTCTCGTCCGACCCATTGTAGACATACGTAGTTGCATGCAGTGGGTGTCGATTGACATTGTACTGCATATTATGTAGAAAGCATCGGCTAAGTCACTCCAGTACGGATACGGTCGTTCTCTAGTTGATAATACCATTGCGAGTTAGGACAAACTCTCTTGAAAATAGTGCATCCTGACTTTACATCATTAGTGTGGGGATTGATCTACGGAACATAGGACTTGAATGCGGCTTAGGACAAGACATGCCATCATACTTGAAAGTTGGAACTTTGAACTTAGGAATCACCACACGAGGACAAGACTGGATCATCAAATTCAGCGGGCATCTTCGTTTTCCACAATTCAGTGAGTCTTGAGTTGCTTGTACTTGTCATCTTCGTGATCTTGGCTATAATCGGGCGATCTTCTCCTCCTTCTTAGGCTCACGGCGGTCGTCTTCATTCCCTCGACACCCCATTCTTGACACTTCCTTCGGAGAGCTCTGTCCAGTGACCAGTCTGGGACCACCTTTGGCGTCGCCCCATGTTGAGAGGACAATGACCTTCTTATTTCTGTTGATGAGCTTCGGATCTGGGACCTTGGTTGGCCCAGGTGAACATCTGGTGAGGCCAGGCATACGAACACCAGGATCTTTGTGGATATTCGAGAGCCATTTACGCTAAAATAAATAGCGAGAGCAAATGAGAAAACCAATCTTGATGTACATGATGCAATGTTATGCTATGATATACAATGTTTATGCTAATGCAATGCAATGTTTTCAAAAGACCTTAGAATTTAAATTTATTGTTAAGCAATGAACAAACATTTATTAGTACTCTTTTTATTATTCTTTTTCTTTTTAAGTACAAAGGCAGTTCGAAACAATAAAAGAAAAGATATAAATCCTAAAGCTCTAAATCCCGTGGCTTCCTTGGTGCAAGGTAGGCGTTGATGTTAAGCTCTCGTGAAGTAGCTTTATCGACTCTGGTATAACTACAAGCTTGCATAACATTGAAAAAGAGGTATCCCTTTCTTCTTTAGTTGAATCCGGATCTCTTAGTCTTCAAAATCAGTAGGCATGTCGGGATGGAGAGCAGTATAAAGTCGTCACCTATGAGCAGGTTCCATAATTCTTTGGTAAAATAGTGAATGGCATCATGAGGTTTGAGCTCGAGCTCTACCCATTTGAGGTAAGGTTCCAGGAATGGAGTTACGGTGCCCCAAGTCTTGGTATCGATCTTCTTTACCATGCCCCGTGTTATGAACCTTCGTCGGTGATTACGGAGATCGTGATTGTAATCGAACACGATATCTTGGAGAGCGTATCATGTGGACCATCTCTTGAGCAAAACCAAGTGACGTAAAGCTAGAAGGGTTGTAAGTAATACCTCCCTTATACCAAGTAGTGGTACATTAGGGAAATCCCCGCGCTCGATGAAGGTGAAGTCCTTTTGAGAGAAAAGATTCCACGGATATCTGAATGAGAGAGTGACATTAACCTTTGAGACCATCTCGACCTTTGTTCATTCTTCAAAATTGATGGAGGAAGGTGCGAAATAAACCACCTAGAAAGTAGCGGTATGCAACATGAGTTCCTTGTCTCTTAGTGAAATGCAGTGTGGAAGAATGTAGAGATGTCTCGAGTAAGGTAGGCACGGGATTACGGGTAAGAAACAACTTGATGGTTGACATCTAGAATTGATCGAGTTAGGGAATAGAACCAAACCATAGATTAGTAGATACAATGTCTTGAATGCATGGAAACTCATAACTTTGAGAATTCTCGGGCTTTCTTAATTAGGAACTTAAAGTAAACCCTTAACTCCTTACAGTTTCCAATTGGCTTGATATCTGGCGCTTAAGATGTAAAGCGGATGCAGTGTCTTGATACCTAGGAAGCTTTTCTAAACCGTTGAATGGCATTTGGTCAGAATAGGTATCCCAGAGTAGCTTGAACTCTTCAAGTGGGAACCAATGATAATCTGGAATGTAAAGCAATGGTGTTTTGGATCGAAGAGCTGGAATAGGACGTACATCATATCTTCTTGGCGGAGATAACCAAATCAGTAGATAACCATGTCTTTTGATGGGCCAGCATGGTCGAATTTACGAAACCAATTCTTTGAGTGAGAAGGTATAACCATGAGTTGATTGGATAGTCTTTCTAGAAGCCATAATTCCACAAAGCAGAGGCAAGATAAATCCTAGGTCCTTGAAATAGTTAGAAATGAGATGCGATGGAATACGATGTCATGATGTCATGTTGCTTTACCTGAACAATTCCACAATGAGCTTAGGTTTAAGGCTTGCATGAGGTATAGGTGATTACCCACCAAAGTTTGAGTTGGTTCATCACAATCACTATAATAGTAAAGGTTCTAGGAATCTCACATCATTGATCTTTCTCGTAGGCGTTTATTTAATACGAACACCAAGTGGTCGACCGAAAATATCCCAAAAGTCTGATCTTAATGAGCATAGCATCAGTATCAACCAACCTCTGTTACAAAAGTGGCCGTCTCACTGACCTTAATGGCAGATGGGTCATTAAGGTTCTAAAGTTTAGTTAGTGCTTGATGACACCCGAAGCCAAATACTATCCTCGACTTGGAAATGAAAGTATCAGGACATCCAATGTCACACTAACGTAGCCATCATGACCGTTTTGATATTAAATGCAACGGTGTGACGATTTATTGCTACTTACCTAAAGGAAACTGGATCGGTGTAGGATCCCAAACAATATAATACCCAAGACCCTAAAGATAAAACAATGAAGTCAAGCGGAAAGCAAAAATGATCTAAAAATCCCAAGCATTCTCTCTTTTGGGTGTGCTCCCAGAAGTCGCCATTACGTAACACGGTGAACTGACTTTGAGATTTTTGTATCTGAAGTGTGCGGATAGCAAGTCGATGACTTTTCTTTTATCCAATTAAGGGAAGGTAAAAGTATAGAAAAAGACCTTCGTTAGATTAGTAAGGAGAAGGTTATGAAAGGGAAGGTATTAGCACCCCTTTCCATAGTTATCACAGGCTCTTGGTTGCTCTTAGATCACTTTAAAATTGTGCTACATGTGTTTGAAAAATGTTTTGAAAAGGCATTTCGCTTTGACTTTGTAATGATTCATGTAGGAATGTATACAAAGTGTTGAAATGTTCGTTTTGAAAAGAGTTTGAACTTTGACAAAAGTGTGAGGTGTGAAAAGTATTTTGATAGGCAAGACTAAAAAGTCTTATTACCTACTCGGAATTGGTCATTTTCGTATTTCGTTCCTTTAGAATAGCCTTATCCATACCATTAGTTGGTAGGTAACTCCATTCGTTGGATGTAGCGGGACATTCGAAGGGACATCGGATGGTCATGAAAGCAACTTGTGGAAGTATCCTAGCACATTCGAAGGGACTATCATCATTTTCGTAGGCGACAATCGAGGAATCAAGATCATGTGAAGGCGACATCGTGGGTCTTATGATCTTTGTATCGAAGGGACTATGATGATTTGTTTTGAAGGCAGCGGTGCTAGAATACCTCTACGTTCGAGGGACTTGACCATTTGAATTCGTAAAAGCAAGCGAGAGAGAATTACCTAAGGGGTGCGTGTGTGAAAAGTTGTGTTGATTCAAATATTTTATCTTAAAATTAGAGTGAGCTATGTCCAATTTTGTCTTGCCATACCGCCTAATTACTAGCAGTTTATAGGGTGCGGAAATTAAAATGCGGAATGTAAAGTGCGGAAAGATAAATCCTACGCTTTACATGGCTTTAGGGCGAGATACATAATTTAAACGTCACGGAAAATAAAAGCCTAATTAAGCTATTACATCCCAAAGCAATTACATAATTGGAAAAAGAAAGCGATAAAAAGAAATCATAGGAGCGGATAACTCGAAAAGATGAAATCGGAAAATATGAGAAATAAGAGGAAAATGTTAGTAAAATGCAAATTTTTGAATGAGAAAATATTTCATCTTTGAAATAACATTAATATGCTAAAATAATTTTGGGATTTTTGGAGATAATTTAATAATTAAAAATCAATTAAAGTGATTTAATTTTAAATTATATATTAGAAATATGCATGCAAAATAATATTTTTTAATTTTATAAATTAAATAAACATTTTCTGAAATAATAAAAAGAAAATATTTTTTGTGTTTTTAAATGCATGATAAAATTATTGAAATAAATTAAAATGCATGAAAATATTAATAAGAAAATAAGGAAAATATAGAAAAAGAAGTTTGCAAACATGTAATCAAATGCCATGGCGAGGATCGAGCCGGAGACATTCATGCCCTCTTTGTCATTGGAAACCGGAAGCGAGTGGTTTACAAGCAAGTGTCGCTCCTGATTGCCTCGTCAGCATGAACTTCATCTTGATTCAAATTTGGGAACTTTAAGTGACACGGTTACGATGCACTATAACCCTAGCAATCAAAATCCATCTGATAATATAAATGAAATCTAAAGCCATGGTTCGATTCGTCTTGGTCCTTGAACCTCAATAGCCAGTTTGGTCAATTTATCCTAATTAGAGAAACCCTAAGCATTGACCGAAACCTAATCATGGCATATTAGTGTTTCGAAGCCATAGAAATACAATTAAACCATCCGGAAAGTTTGCAACATTAAACACAAAACAACAACAAAACATTAATAATGCATGAATATGAAAATCGAATTTTGAAAAAGAAGAACAAACCAAATCGGTTTCGTGTTTCTTGATGGTTTGGATGATGTAAAGTGCAGGCGATTCTAAAGCAACCCAAGGAACAAGATGGAATGCTCAAAATCATTTGAAACGAGCTAGAACCAAGGCTGCCGGTTGCATAAGCCACGGTTTTTGAGCTTGAATAGGGTTTCTCGGCCAATTTTCTACCCTAATTCGTGTGGCATGTATTGTATATATATAGTAGATGGAATTGGGTGATTTGAGAAAGAATCAATCATCAATCAATGCAAAATATATTTGATTTTGTGCAAAATCAAATTTTCTCTTCTTTGATCAATTTCAATCAATTCTTGCCATATCAATCAAATTTCTAAATTTGCTGGCTTTATTAGGTTTCTTGGATCTCAAGGAAGAGAAAAATCAAATTTGCAATTAATTTTGATTTTATACTTTATTTTGAATTTAATTTGTATTTAAATGAATAAAATACAAATTAAATAGAAAAATAAAATAAAAATTCATGGCATTGGGCTTGGATATTCCTAATTGTAGAACAAGTTTGGATGAAGAAAAAGTAAGCCCATTTGCAAAAATTTTGATTTTGATATCTCTCTTTGTGCATCTCTTCAAAATTGCCCAACTTGTAATGGTGTATCTTGCTCAATTTTCCACATTTTTGAGTGTTCTTGGACTTTTGGAAAGCTCTAAGAGTCCTCTAACCAACCTCTTTGGTTTCATCTCAATTGGAGTTTCCATGCTCAATATATCTTCAAAACAAAATGTTGACTTTTGTTGACTTTGAAAAGGACACTGTAATGTTTTGATCCATACCTTCCAAATGAAGCATTTTTGAACATTCTTGTGAGACATGAAGTTGTAGAGATTTAATTTCCTTCAAAACAAAAGGTGGTGGAAAAATTTGAGAAAGTATGAAGAAGTTATGCTCGATCAAAGTTTGGTTGACTTTTCAAAGAAAACCACAATTTAAAGTTTGACTTTTGAGCAAATCTTGAGTTTTCTTGATGAATCATGATCAACCCTTGATCAAATGATGAATGTAACTTCAAAATAGGATGTTGACCAAAAATTATGAAGTTTGACTTTATGTTGACCACGATTGACTTTTTGTCCATCTGTTGATTTTCGACCATCGAAAGCGATTATGCGAGGAAACTTGACTTGAGGCTTGAAACTTGACATGGAGAATCTTTGAAGCAGAAGATGAGGCATGAGAGACCATTGGAGATGTTGGAGTATCTTGATCAGAGAATACCAAACCCTAGTTTGGATTGATTGTCTGAGGAGGTTTGTGCGATCAGCCCTTGAGGAATCCTGAGCATGGATGTGGAATATCTTGAGAAGATGGATGCCCCAAAATTTTCACTCCATCTCCGAGGATTTCATACAATCGTCTTTCAGGATTCTCGAGTTGATCGGGACAGAACTCTGGGCAATGACCCAGACTGGGGTTCAGCTCTCAGTCGGGCTGACTCAGCTGAATGTGCTCGTATGCCCTCCTCTTCA